>LPNX011144234.1:93459-109281 GCA_001517045.1 Pseudotsuga menziesii
AACCCCCCGAGAATTGGACTTTTGGGGGGGGGGTTTAAAAACCGCCCCCAAAACTCCTGAGAATTAGAATTTTTTTTAGGTGGGGGGGCGGGGGTGTTTAAAAAACTGTCCCCAAAACCCTAGTTTCCAAAATTGACCTAAAACATTATCCCTTCTCCATGGAACGAGAGGAGAGTGAAAGCCCTAGCACTATCCCAATGTCCTCAATCGAAAGGAGTAGATGGTTCGTCTATCTGAGCCACAATCATCATTCTATGGCAGGTTGAATCCCACCTTCTAAAGGCTTTCATGAACACATGTTAAATACCTACCGAGGGCATAGAATTCCAACAGTGCATCAAAACTCGGTTACAGTGGGTCACTCAAGCGTGTTTAGGGAGGTTCCATGTTGGAACACTAGTCACAGGGCCACGGTCGATGAATTTGCAAAGTTGACCCCTATGTGCTAAAATTTCACATTTACTTACTAAGAAAAATCCTAGTTTCCAAAACTGACCTAAAAAAGAATCCCTTGTCCATGGAGCAAGAGAAGAGAGCCTCCCTAACATTATCTCAATGTCCTAAATCCAGCATATTCAACGGTTCATTGATCATAGCTACCATCATCATTCTATGGCACAGTGAACCCCACCTCCTACACGCTTTCACGGACACCTATTGAATCCCTATGTGGGTCGTATAAGTGTGTTTAGGTAGGTTCCATGTTTGAACCCTAGAAACAAGTTCGCGGTCGAGGAATTTTCGAAGTTGACCCCTATGTGCAAAAATTCTAATTCACTTAGTGAACAAAACTCTAGTTTCCAAAATTGACCTAAAACAATATCCCTTGTCCATGGAGCCAGAGGAGAGGGAAACCCCTAGCACTATACCGATGTCCTAAACCCAATAGAGTCGACGGTTTGTCGATCCGAGCCACAATCATCATTCTATGGCACGTTGAATCCCACCTCCTAAAGGCTTTCACACACACATGTTGAATCGCTACCCGAGGCATAGAATTTCAATCATGCATCAAAAAGGGCTTTTGGTGGGTCATTCAAGAATGTTTAGGGAGGTTCCATGTTGGAATGCTAGCCATAAGTTCATGGTCGAGGAATTTGCAAAGGTGACCATATGTGCTAAAATTTCAGATTCACTTACTAAGAAAAACCCTAGTTTCCAAAATTGACCTAAAACATGATCCCTTGTCCATGGAGCCCGAGCAGACAGACACCCGTAGCACTATCCCGATGTATTGAATCCAACGAGATCAACAGTTCATTGATTGAAGACACGGTCATGATTCTATGGCGCGTTCAATCCCACCTCCTACACGCTTTCACAGACACCTATCGAATCGCTATAGAGGGCATAGAATTCCATCCATGCATGAAAACTAGATTATGGTGGGTCCTACAAGTGTGTTTAGGGAGGTTCCATGTTGGAACTCTAGCCACAATTTTGCGATCGAGGAATTTTCAAAGATGATGGGTGTGTGCAAGAAGTTGAGAGACCTTTTAGATGCAATGGTGGAGTGAAGTCAATCACTCTTGATCCAAAAAAAATAAATCATCCCAAGCAACAACGAACCTGCCAAGCCTAGTCCCAAGGCTGGCAATAGGCATGCCAACTAGGATAGTAAGACAAATCATGCCTCCGTTTTAGTGAAGAGAATCGCGTCGCGATTTCCTTCACTAAAACGAAGGTGTGATTTCGAAAGCCTCTTTTTAAAAAAAAATTGGCCGAGGCCATCTTTTTCTCATAACCGCGCGGGTATTGGAAAAATGAGTACCAACTCTCGACTATGCAAACGCGATTTTGGGTGTGCTTGAGCCCTCCATCTCCACCTTTGGATAAACCTACCCTTTGTGAGGTATTTTGCTTATTTCTTTTCATGTTTTTTTCATTTTCTTCATCAATTTATTTTCCCTAGATTGAAAAATTAAACCATATTAAATTAAATTATGGCTAATTGAAACGAAAACCCAATGGAATTTCCCAATTGAAACAAAAACCCAATGGAATTGGCCAATATAAAGAAGAACCCCAATGTAATTGGCCAATTGAAACCAATTCCTCAATTTAATGACAAAAATGAAATAATTTTGATTATTTAAGAAAATTCCGACGCCCAATGGAAACCAAAACCCCAATTAACTCAAAAAACAAATCAATATATTGGGATTTTTTCCTTGTCATGTTTTTTTTTTTTTGACATTTTGTACACTCTAATGTTGAGTCTTTAAGTTTTGTATTTTATATAGTTGGTTGTGATGTGATCCAAACCATCCCATTGTATCTATGATAACAATTATTGATGTAGGAATTGACAAGTGGCCTCATCTAAAGGAATTACCCTGCCTTCCTCATAGAAATATGGTCACCCTCATTAACAATAGCTACCATAGCCATTGAATATCATCCTCATCAAAATGATAATAATCTTCATTATTAATAAATGGCTTAGAAATTGATTACCAACTTCATTTAACAATAGCCGCTCTCATTAACAATAAATAGCTTATGGATAGACTAACACTCTAACAACGTGATCCATAAGTAGAATAGAGACTAACTACTAGTCTCATCCATATTACAGTTTTCCTCATTAACAATAATTAAAACATGAAATAACTACCAATCTCATTAATTATCCCTAACTACATCCCTTTTCATTTAAATATTAGTTTCCCAATTCAATTAACTAAAATTATTATTGAACAATAACCCCCTTTAATTAAAGATAGTAAAACTAACATCCTAATCCAAATGATATTCTCTCTAATGGTATCTATATTAAGAATAAGTGTCATTCTCATTGTAATAAAGTTCATTAAATCACTATTTCCATATGCATATTCACAAGGATCCTTGTGAATCCATACCAAAATCCAGAAATAAACACATTATAATTTTGATGAAACTTCTCGAAGTTGCTCTTCCAAGAACATCAATAAACACCTTATAGTTTTGATGACACTTCCCAATCCAAGTGTCAAAATAAGGTATAGTTCAGCTTCCCATGCTTTTAAGAAATATTTCATCTTGAACGAAGGGTACTTTTTGGTTAATGTCAAGACAACAAAGTTCAACAATAAACTCTACGAACATGAAGATACATAGGTAGGTTGATGTATCTGATTAAACATGCCAATCACATACTAGATCATACATGGTATTTAATCTAGTGGAACCCTTGAAACCATAAAATCCATAAAGTTCCGCTAAATAGCCTTTGGAGTCCAAAAAACATCACACTACAACAGATAATTACATATCTAACAAAATCATTGCTTATACTGGTATTTTATTCATCAACAACACATTATGATGATGATGATGAATGATGATGTTCATGATGAGGAGGAGGAGAATGATGTTCATGATGTTGATGGTGATGATGATGATGATGAATGATGATGATGTTCATGATGTTGATGATGATGACGATGACGATGATGATGATGATGATGATGTTCATGATGTTGATGGTGATGATGATGAGGATGATGATGATGATGTTCATGATGTTGATGGTGATGATGATGAGGATGATGATGATGATGTTCATGATGTTGATGGTGATGATGATGATCATGTTGATGATGATTGATGATGATGATGATGAAGGTGATGATGAGGATGAGGATGAGGATGATGATGAGGATGATGATGACGATGTTCATGATGTTGATGGTGATGATGATGATGATGATGATGATGAGGATGAATGATGTTGATGGTGACGATGTTGAGGATGATGATGATTATGATGATGTTCGTGATGTTGATGGTGATGATGATGAGGATGATGATGATGATGTTAATGGTGATGATGATGATCATATTGATGATGATGATGATGATGATGATGGCAATGGTGATGATGATGATGGCAATGGTGATGATGATGATCATGTTGATGATGATGATGATGATGATGATGATGACGACGAAGGTGTTGATGATGATGATGATGACGATGGTGATGATGATGATGATGATGATGAAGGTGATGATGATGATGAAGACGATGATGATGAAGATGATGAAGATGAAGATGATGAAGATGATGTTGATGGTGATGATGATGATGATGAAGGTGATGATGATGATGAGGATGAGGATGATGATGAGGATGATGATGATGATGTTTATGATGTTGATGGTGATGATGCTGATAAGGATGATGAAGTTGATGATGAAAATGATGACGACGACGATGATGACGATGGTGATAATGTTGATGATCATGATGTTCATGATGTTCATGATGATGATGATGATGATGATGAAGATGAAGATGATGAAGATGATGATGAAGATGAAGATGATGATGACGACGATGATGATGATGATGAAGATGGACATGATGAAGATGATCATGATGATCATGGCGATGTTGATGATGGTGATGATGATGTTGATGATAAGGAAGGTGATGATGATGATGAGGATGAGGATGATGATGATGACGACGATGGTGATGACGATGATGTTCATGATGATGATGATGACAATGGTGATGACGATGTTCATGATGTTGATGGTGATGATGATGATCATGTTGATGATGTTGATGATGATGATGGTGATGATGAAGGTGATGATGATGATGAGGATGAGGATGAGGATGATGATGATGATGATGATGATGATGATGATGATGAATTCATAACAAATACTACCAGCCCCATGAACATGTGAATTCATAAAAAATGCTAAAACAGAATGCATTGAAGTATAACATGCATCTAGATGCAACTATTTATCATACACAACAGAAGCAAGCATATGTTCCTACAAGCATTCAACATGTTCATCACATTCATTAACAGAAAATATGATTGCAGAAGTAAAATAGGCAAGATTACTTATCTTATGAAGAACTCGTTCCGCAACCAGCTACGTCGCTGCAACGTTCCACCCAACCATAGGCCAGCGTGTTCCTTAATCTCTCAGCAACGCCACCCCCGATATGGGCATGATTCTCCAAGGAATAGGGGAAAAAGAAGGCTTACACATAGCCAAGGATACACAAAACACATCCAAGCCAACACAGTTGGGTTTATCAGGCTATCAAGGAGTTGGGAAAGGCTAAATGCTAAGCTGGTGAGCTCAATACAGAGCCAGGAACACCTACACCAGAACTAGCCTGGATTTTAATACACCCACACACACCCAACACAAGAAATCAATCCCTTCTCTACTACACAGTCCCTTAGGCCTTGCATTCCCTTCCAGTGCTATTCAGGGTTGTGGAGAAGAAAGCCAGCCCTCTAGCTCTATCTGTGTGGTTTCCAGCCACCAGGTTTATCAAGCAAACCAAGCCCCCATCCCTGCTCCCAACACAGTCCGAAGACCAACCATTGCATGCATGAAACTACTCAACAATTATAGCTTAACAGGGAAAAATGACTCCTGAGTCGTTCTTGGCCCTATCGTGGCCAAAATGACTCCCAAAAGAATTACAACAGTCCCCAAATGTAACAACAAACACAGCTCACAACATGGGAAAACAACAGTCCCAAAAAGAAACGTATCAGCATACACTCCCAACAAACGTGGGGAAACAACAACCCGTTTTACACAATCGAAGTCGCTAGGGAAAAAAAAACATACAAATACCACACTGGGGAAGAAATTACAGTCTCCCAGCCTGTACATGAGAGAACCAACAACACAGGACCCACAAATCATCCCGTAAGGAAAGGATACAGCCATACCATCCACAAATCTGTAGAGGAAAACTACGTGGGTAAAAACCAGGAAAATCCTGTGCGTGAGAATAATGAACCGATAATGGTCCCTGCGTGAGGATAACAGTTTCTCCTATGCGCGTGGATGAATAGACAATAGCAAGAGTGCGTGAATCACTCAGCACTGTTGTGGGGAGAGTAGTATGTCTGCGGGAGTGATGGCAGTGGTTTTTTTTTTTTGCCATCGTGAAGTCAACTATGGGTGGAGTGTGCAAGTGGGAAAGGACTGACAGTCTTGCCACACTCCACTCCCAAACAATAACTGCCTCAACTACCAGCAAAAATTATTAATGGAGGTGGTTGGGTAAGACAAGGTGGTGACACATGGGTTTTTCCCTCATTGGCCAAGGCTTGACAATTTTCCCACCCTTATCCTTGTGAAAATCATGCCCCTTCTCAATTTAGTTTCCACGAACATAGCTGGTCGGGTTCATTTTAATTAAAGATGCATATTTACATGATGACAAAACTCAATATGTATGCTGCATGCCCCGATATACCATCGGTGACAATTTAGATCCGAAACATAACATAACCAATCAATGGTGGGGCCTTGGCCTTTAGCTCCACACCATGATTATTACAATATACACATCATGTACATTTAATGCAACGGGGTCAAAAACGGGGTATTACACAAGGAAAATAAATCATGAAGAAGTTTCTACTCCTTAAAAATCAACATTGAGTTTCGACAACAGAGTGAGTCTCCTCAACAATGCACCTCTCTCATAAACGCCTCTTTCAACCTGTAGATAAACATGTACAAGAAAATGTACAAAATATATGCTGGATTGATCTCAATGCAGAATAATAACAATGTTAGTCATCATCTTATTCATTCATCAAACAAGAAACACGTGTGTAGTCCAAAAAAAACTCTTTATTCAATATTATGGTGCAAGAGCTCATGGTTTAAAATGGGGGGTCACATCTATTCAATAGATCAAGAATGTTTTCACATTTTACCTAACTATCATCCAACAGATGAGATTAAGAAATCATCAATGGTGGAGATCATCAATATAAGGATCAATGCATGGATCAAGATGACCACATTAAAAGGGGCACACTTTTTCTCAAGGACGCCTCCCTAAGGTGGAAATCAATATATGACATTAGATATATCATGATAATAACTTAAAGGGCATCACTAGGGGTTTGGTCCATAGTAGGAACCATTACAACATAATACCATAATATATACCCGTACAATACATCATCTAGCTAAGCTGAGGGGCGCCCCTTGTTGGACATCCTCACTTACTGACCCAATCATAGATAATCCAAATCAAACACTAACTGCAAACTGCTAAAGAACTACACGAAGATCCAAAATACATCATCTGAGAAATTTCCATGCTGTTTCCTTGACCCAATAGGCTAAATCAGTTTTTTTTCAGTGAATTTACTAGTTCATTATGGTGGTACAACCTCTGAAACTGACTAGAACCACCATGAATATATCTAGGCTGAGCACTAGGGAAAATAGACTATACTAGATGGTCTGAAGACATAGGAGAATAGTATAAGTGACTACTCATACCCCCTGGAACATTCAAATGCTCTAGGAGAACCAAAATCACTCCTATCTGTAATAAAATTTGATCATTTGGCCAATAATAAAGTGATAATAATCATTCATCATGAGAAATAGAGCCAAACACCCAAAACTGAAACTGTAGTATTGTGCCTAGGCATGTCTCGAACAAAGATAAGTAATTTTGTTTTTTAGTCCCTGCCTTGGGAATCATGTTTGACTTGGTGAGCTGGGTTGACCATGTCAAAGTACCCAAACTGGAGGTGAGATGGTATACAAATATGATCCTGTATGCATCAAAGGTAAGAAATTCTCTAATGGTTTATATCGAAACCCAACTTAAATCATGTTATTCATAATCATGGTGACAACAACAATAATAAGTAAGATATACATGTGCCTTTGAAAAATCTTAGGATCTTCTCGAAGTCTCTTATGCATGCCACAGTTACAAAGTTTAAACCGTGTGCTAATGATGGGTGATGATGGAAAACAAGGCTAAGGAAAAGGGATATGACTTATAACTGACTTTGACCATATGATTTCTCATAATGATGACAATTACACACGACCATAGTCACATATGCATGACAGATGAACAATAGGGGATGGTGGTGTCACAAATGTATGAGATAATATGAAAAGAGCACATTCAACTCTAACAATATGTATACATCTCACATCCAAGCTAAGAAACAAAAGAACAGTAATGTAGAGATCCTAGGGGACAATGTGAATTAACGGTCCCTTTCCTCATCTCACATCAAAACCCGTAGGATCTGTGAGGAATTAGTCATTAGATTTAAATAGTGGCTAAAAGTCTTTAGATTTAGCATTTATTTATCCACTTATTTTTAGTACTTTCACAATTTCACTTTATAGTAGTAAACACATTGCTTCAAGTTTCATCTGACACTCTTTGGGATAACCTATAGGCGAGACACATAAGACATGGGATCAACCATGAACATGCGTCAAGTGGGGAGAGTGATCTTCAATCTCATAGGTATCAATCAAGCTAAATTCATGGGATGAGGATCGATCATGGATGAACTGAATAGATGGGGACAAATGACACATGGAACCAGCATATCACTAATGTTTAACATTTGTATAAAGCATGGCATGAGAAATAGTCTTCAACGTAAAGTCCTTCGATCGATCTTAGCACAAGTTCAAGTATTAGTATACATATAATCATAGGTTGCCATGATCATCCTAATAAGACATATCCTAGGTGTTTAATATACATCACAGAGAAAAAATAAAAACCAGGGAAACAAATACCCAATCTCACCATATATACATGTCTCCATATGATAAGGCCGCTCTGTAATTGTGTGTACCATAATTGATTTGCTACTTTGTTCAAAGGAACTAGGTCATCACTGAAATCATGTCAATGTAATAATGAATTTTATTCGTGGAAAGGAAACTATGCCGAACAAGGCTCTGAAATGGCTAAGGATGTAATGATCCATGCTAAAACCCCATGTGAATGAGTAGCTTGAAATAGAATGACTATATATATATATATATATATATACGCTACATCATGTTAGCCCAGCTGGAAATGTATATGTGATAACATCTCGCTCCAATTGGGACAACTTCTCTAATGAAGCGAGGCTTGAGAATCTCAAAAATCTATGGTCCGCAACACCATCAACAACAACAAACAATTCAACACTTATGGCTTTCTTCTTCCTCTCTACGTATTACATGTTTCTATCACAAGGAAGCAAGAAATACTAGAGTAGCATGTATGGGAAAAATATATGTGAAAATGGAATGATGAAAAGTAAATTCTACTATAAATTATTCAAATACAGTAAATGAAGTAAAAATAGACCAAATTCCCCAAATTCTGTTCCTAGCAACATTACAATTTCGAGACCTTCCAAAATTGATGACTGACCCCGTGCACAATGACTTGACTTGGCCACCAATTGCAATTAAATTACCTTCATACATCCCTAAGTTTGAAGGAAAAACCAGAGAGGATCGTGGTGATAATGTCACTACATTTCATTTATAGTGCTCCTCGAATTTGTTGAACGATGATTCGATTCGACTACAAATTTTTCAAAGAACTCTAACTAGTGTGGCAGATAAATGGTACATTGAACTTCCATATTTTACTTACGATAGTTTCCTTGATTTAGCGACGATTTTTCTTAACTACTTCTAACTTCTTGTCTGGAATGATGTTGGTATAGATGTTTTGTCAACCTTTATGCAAAACAAGGCTACACACATTTTTGACCATATTCAGGAATGGAGAAGACGGAAGAGGATTATTAAATCCAACATTCCTCCTGAGTTTCTCTTAGAATGGTTTTTGAAATATTTATTTTCATATATTTCAAAAGATGTTTCTACTTCAGGGGTAGCAACCGAAGAGGAAGCCATTCTAAAGGATCAACAACTCAATCTCATTTATGTTCACTCTCAGATCATTTATGAAATTATACCTGATGCACCGAGATCTAACATGGACTTTGCGAAACCTAAGCCTAGACCACATGTTGATGACATTGTGGGTTCAATTGAATCACCTATTGTCAAATCCTTAGCGAAGTAAATACATGATATATCAGTGAAGCAGTTTGCAGTAGGGGCAACTAATCCTACCACTCCCCCCCTCAAAATGAGAATGTTTATAACACACAATCGTGTCAAAAGGGTACTTAGCTTCTGGGTCGGAAGAAGAACAAGGGGAAGAAGGGAGAGGGAAATCAAAATAAACCTAAACCGATGAACAATTCTTGGGGGCTGGGGCGACAATGGGAGATAAGAAAAAAGTGAAATTTCCATGCAAGCTTTGTTAGGAAGATCATTTAACCTACCAATGCTCGTCATGGATCAAGTTCAGAAGTTGTTAAAAAAATGCCATGTTGTCATTAAGGATCCATTTCCACAGGAACAAAATGCAACTTTGAGCGATCTTAAGACATCTTGGGGCACTCAAAACACTTTCTTTATTGATCAATCATACATTAATATGGTCCAATCTCATGCTTTATTGCAAACCAAAGCTAAAAATAAAAAATATGCTATAACATAGTGGTGAGAAGAAATGTACTTTCCTCCAAATCCTTTGTAAATCCAAATTTTGGTAAGTCTATACTAATTAAATTTGATGTATAAAAAGTCAACAACTTTAGTCTCTGTTCCATTATCTTTCGTGTAAATAAGGATAAGCAATACATGAAGGAATGCTTATCTTTTCTATAAATAAAGATACTCGTGTATACATCTAGGAATGTTTATCTCCTATTGCTTATTGTAGAATGGTGGAAATTATTACAAAACCTTATTACATTAATTATATTTAATTTAATAAATATAATTAAATAAATATTTTAAATTTTCATTTTTTGTTGTTTTAAATTAAATAAATATTTTTAAGTAAATCATATGTTAGTGTTGGACTTTAGAGTAAAAAAAAACAACAACAACGACCGTGCATGGGGACTTCACTTGTTGGCCAATATCCTATCACGTTATTTCATATTGTGGGTTTTAAAATTATCAAAAATCAAACCAATATATTGCAAGTATTGGGGGGATGAGGGGTTTAAGGTGGGGGTGGGTAGGGTGGTTTATAAGTCTTGAGGTATAAAAAGGGGTGGGGAGGAGGTTTTAGGTATTGGGAGGGGGTTTCAACAAAAAGAGTTTGGGTGAAATTAAGGGTATTCTTTAATATCCCACGATGGCAAGTGCTATGTGAGAGGTTCACTAAGTGAAGTCCCCATGCAACCATGCCAAAAACATCCTACTCCATCCGGTTCACAATAATTAGTTTTCTCCATTTAATATCATCGTTCACCCCACTAAACCCACACCTAGGTGGCCAACAAAATTGAAAAAGATGGACCAACATTGTGGCACGTTCTCCCAGTTTAAGTCCCAACTCAGGTAAAATGAAAACAAACTCCCCCCTACCGTGTTTCCTCTCCTACCCTCCTATCTATATAATACCATTTTTACAACGCTAAAACTTGTCTGTATTTCTCTCTGAACGTCTGCGTTTCCTACAACGCTAAAACTCGTTTTCATTTTCTACAACCCTAAAACTAGTCTGCATTTTTGGGTGAACGTATTCTTTAGTGGATAGCAAGACCAAAGTTTTTTTTAGTTTTAGTTGGGTTGCCTTCTGGTTTCTACAACCCTAAAACTCGTCTGCTGCATTTCTCAGTGAACGTCAACCTAAGGTTTTTTCGTTTCAGTTGGGTCTCCTTGTGGTGGTCTCCGAATGTGTTTAGTCCGAGTCAGCCACCTGTCTTTTTATTGATATCAAACCCTAGAAGTAGAGTGAAACCCTAGATCCACTTCTAATCTCTACGAAAATGAATTCTGTAAATAGTACAAACGGTACTGAAGACGGTCTGGCCAAACAGTTTCGCGGGGTCAAAAGGTAACTTATTCCTAACCAGTTTCACGGTTACATTCTAACGTTTCTTTATTGTTAGCCATGTTAATGCTTTATGGCCATTGTTGCAGACATAGATGGCCTGTAAGATACCAAGCCCATGTATGGGACCCTACTTGCACGGGACATGGTAAACAAGGTTCGTGTCTCCACTTTGACCAGTAACACTCTTATTAACAGCTCTCCCAAGCTGTTGTCTCCACTTTTTATTTATTAAAAATAAAATATTCAGAATTACATTCCACATCTTTTGACTCTGTTGAGTCATCAGTTCCTACTTAGCATTAATTTTAACATAATGTCTTAGGAATCAAATTAAAACAATAACATTATTTTACAAAATTGGGGTATGTGACATCAATGATCATGGTGATGATGATGAATATGAAGATGATGAAGATGATGATCATGTTGATGATGATGATCATGATGATGATGATGATGATGACGATGACGATGGTGATGATGATGTTTATGATGTTGATGTTGAGGATGATGATGATGATGATGAAGATGATGATGATGATGATGATCATGTTGATGATGAGGAAGGTGATGAGGATGATGATGATGAGGATGTTGTTGATGATGATGATGACGACGATGGTGATGATGATGTTCATGATGTTGATGGTGATAATGATGATCATGTTGATGATGATGATGATGATGAAGGTGATGATGATGATGACGATGGTGATGATGATGTTGATGATGATGATGATGATGAAGATGATGAAGATGGAGATGATGATGATGATGGTGAAGATGAATGTTATTTTTTATTTTACAAAACGCGCACATGATTGGTTTGTACATAACGCGCATGTGTTTTGTTTATATAAAACACGCACTCATTTTGTTTAACTAAATCGTGCTCGCATATTGTTTAAATTCTAATACTTATTCCCTTCAAATGATAAGGCCGAGCCTCCACCCATGCTTTCGTGGAATTCCTATGCCTATGTGTCTGCTTTGTGCTTTTCTTCATATTCAACATGCCTGTGCCTTGGAGTATGATAAACCATGGCTAATTCAACATTATATCCAAATTTTCAATATGCTCGTGTTTAGCGGTTCGTGTGATTATGCTGTACATCATTTTTTATGAGATTTTAGAAACAGATATGGTTTTTTTTGCAGATTGTAAATATGTAAATTTTAACAAGAATACATAATTTTTTCTATTTTTTTCTTATTTATCTTCTGTTATCACTCCTCAACTCAAAAAACATTTCTTTCAATGAAATATTTGTTAGTGATAAAGTTGATCATATTGTACCCTTTTGAATCTTCAGAATACCCAACAAATAGGCACTCTTGGCTTTGGGGTTGCAAAGCCTTCCTCTTTTCAGTTGGAATTCTATCCCAAGCCTTTGAGCCAAAAATCCTGAAATGGGTCACATCTCAATTGTGCCCACTCCAAACTTCGAAAGGATTCATTCCATCAAGATTCTTATGAGGCACCTAATTTTGTATGTAGGATTCATAGTTTATAGCCTCAGCCCAAAAATTTGGTGGAAAATTCTTAGCCTCCATCATGCAGGTTTCCATCTCCTTCAGTGATCTGTTCTTTCTCTCGACAACATCATTTTGCTGTGGTGTGTAAGGGATCAAATGCTGCATCTGAATACCTACATATTTGCAATACTGAATGAAATCAGACTTGACATACTCACCACAATTTTCATATCTGAGGATCTTGAGTTTCCTCCCAGACTGGTTTTCAACCAAGACTCTAAAGAATTTGAAGAGGTCAAAAACTTTAGACTAATGCTTTAGGAAGTGAACCCAACAATACTTGAAAAAGTCATCTATGAAGGTCACTGCATATTTGGCTTGAGTCATGGACATATGAGGTAATGGACCAGTAATGTCATTGTGGATCAAATCAAGAGGTGCAGAGGTTCTCTCATGACTAGCTTTCTCATACTTGTGCTCTAGGTGTTTTCATAGGATACAACCTTGACAGACTCCCTTAGCAAACTTGATCTTTGGTAACCCTATAACCATATCTTTTTCACTCAAATCAGAAAGATACTTGTAGTTAATATGGCCAAATATTTCATGCCAAATCTTGCTTGCTTCATTAGGATGAATAAGTAGAGCAGAGGGGTTTGATTAGGGTAGAAAATGGGAAAACTTATATACCTTCTAAGTGTGATCAACAACACCTTTTGCTATGACTTTACCGTTCGAAGTATCAGTGATTTTAACATCATTGGGGGAGAATATGACCTTCTTTGGAGACCCAGTATGAGTCATCTGATACACTAACAAGATATTAGAGGAAAGACCTTGAACATAGAACACATTGTTGAAACTACCATGGTCAAGATCAATCCTACCCTTCCCCAAACTGTCAGTGAGAGATTCATCTACCAAAACTATTGGTAGACCTTTCGACATGTCAAGAGAGGAGAATTTATCGTTTGTAGAAACCATATGTATAGAAGCTCCAAAATCTATGATGAAGCTAGGTGAGCTTGATTTGCCAACAACAAAGGCATGTACTCTCTCTCTGTCTTCTGAATTTGATCCTCCTTCCTTCTTCTTTGAGAAATCAGGAAGGGAGATGTTATTCTTCTCCGGGAGTTGGGTCAACGTGTAAATTTTCTTCTTCATACAAGATCTCTCAGGATGATAGTCCTTAATGACGTATGCGCACTTGATCATTTCTCCTGTATTCTTCTTCTTCTTGGAGTTCTTCTTGGATCTTTGAGTCTCCTCTTGATACTTTGACTTGTCTCTTTTTCTCAGGTGGGTTTTTAGATTTTTTCTTTCTTTTTGAATCCACCCTTGAATCTACAACAACGAAATCTTGGTCTTTGGAAGGTTTGATGGTTCCCACATCACCAACTTATCTTACTCCTGTGTCAGGGATTCCATGAACTCTGTAATCTTAGGCATCTTCTAGGATCGAGTTGTCAACTTGGTGGCATGGAAGTTCGAAAAAAACATTGAATAGTTAGGACCAAGCTTAGAGAGTATGGCCAAGACTAGTTGATCTTCCTTCTTTTCGATCCCACACCGTTTTAGCTGCAAAACAAGGGCCTTAAACTTGGAAAATTAGAGTTGAAATGATTCGAAGCTACTGGGACTCAAGGAGATCAGCTCATTCTTGATTTGATGTCCTCTCATCTCATATATCTTTCCAAAAATCTCTTCAAGATCCTCCCACACTTCATTAGGTGATGTCAATCCATCAAGATGGAAGAGGAGGTCTCTTGAAATGCTCAGACACAAAATACCATAGGTCTCATCCCTCCTGTTGTGCCATTTAATTTTCTCTGCAACTACATTGGGATTTGCCTCAGTTTCCATAGTGACCCTATAGAGACCTTTCGCTCTGAACAATATCTCCATCTCAGCTTTCCACTCAAAGAAATTGAATGGAGTCAAGACGATCTTCTGAGATTGGTCCATAGCTCAGTAGTTGTGCCCTCCAGTCAGGAGAATGCGCTCCGAGTCAATGATGTTGAACCTGCAATAACAATTTGGAAGAAGATAAATCGATCTACAAAGCCTTTGATACCATGTGGAAATTGAACCCAAGAGATAGAACAATTACACTCAAAAAATTGCTAATCAAACATGCAAAATTAACACCAAAGGAGACTGAAATTGGAGCATAACACTAGTCTGTATTTAGTAAGTGTACAATAGTCAACCTTGTGAAGTAATAGGATGATTAAATATATAATTACATGAGAGGTTCGAATGCATAAGGATGCCATTCGAAATAGTCAAAAGGAAGGCTTACCAAATCTAGTCAAATCCCACATAGGTGCATAAAGCAGTTTCCAAATCTATGAAAATGCTCACGAATTTGCTAAGTCAAGTGGGAAAGATAAAGAGGGATGGAAAGACAACTCATACGTGCTTTTATTTGGAGAAAAGGAGGGAGGATTATGTGGGAAAAAACAAGGCAGTTACACCTAGACTAGCTTTTCCTTTTGCCTTAAATCAACTAAAAAGCAAGGCAACTTTTCAGAAAAAACAGATATGCACTTTAGACAATCTGGAATAAAGTATTCATTCTAAAATTGGTTTCCAAGATGTTTCCCAAGCACTCCATGACTCAGTTTTAGCATGTGTTGACTTCTAGG
>LPNX011144234.1:109732-125169 GCA_001517045.1 Pseudotsuga menziesii
CCCAAAAGGATATTTTCTTGTAGTGATGAACCTATGCACCACAACCCAACTTGGCCACCAATTCCGATTAAATTACCTTTAGACATCCCTAAGTTTGAAGGAAAAACTAGAGAAGATCCTCGTGATGATGGCACTACATTTTATTTATGGTGCTCCTCAAATTCGTTGAAGGATGATTCGATTCGGCTACAAATTTTTCAAAGAAATCTAACTACCATGGCGACTAAATGGTACATTGAACTTCCATCTGCCACTTATGATTGTTTCCCTGATTTAGTAACGATTTTTCTTAACCACTTTCGACTTCATGTCTTGTATGATGTTGTTACAAATATTTTGTCAACCTTTATGCAAAATAAGGCTACGCACATTTATGACCATATTCAAGAATAGAGTAGACGAAAGAGGATGATTAAAGCCAACATTCCTCCTGAGTTTCTCTTAGAATGGTTTTTGAAATATTTATTTCCATATATTTCAAAAGATGTTTCTACTTCGTGGGTAGCAACTAAAGAGGAAGCCATTCTAAGGGCCTAACCATTCGATCTCATTTATGCTCACTCTTGGATCCTTTATGAAATTATACCTGATGCACTGAGATCCAACATTGACTTTGTGAAACCTAAGCATATACCACATGTCAATGGAATTGAGGATTCAATTGAATCACCTACTGTGAAATTCTTAGCAAAGTAAATACATTAGCTTTTGGTGAAGCATTCCACACTAGGGAAATCTAATTATACCACTTCCCCCCTCAAAATGCAAATGTTTATAACGCACAATCTAGTCAAAAGGTTACTCATCATCCCAGTGGGAAGAAGAACAAGGTGAAGAAGGGAGAGGGAAAACAAAATAAACCTAAACCATTAACAATGCTTAGTGGGGGGGGGGGGTGACGAAGAAAGTGAAAATAGCTTACAACTTTGTCACGAAGATCACTTAACTTATAAATTCCCCCTCATGGAGCAAGATCAGAAGTTGTTAAAGAAATGTCATGTGGTCCTTAAGGATCCATTTCCATAGGGACAAAATGAAACTTTGAGTTAACCTAAGATTGCTTAAGGCACTCAAAACCCTTTCTTTGCTAATCAATCATACATTAATATGGTCTAATCTCATGCTCAACAAGATTTTGATGAATTGTTGCTTTAGTGAGTGACCCTAGAGCTGCCTTTGTACCTGTCCCACCAAAGAAGTCAATCAGTATGACAAATAAATGACATCTACAAACTAAAGAAAATGCAAGGAAAATAAATCATGGAGAAGTTGCTACTCCCTAAAAATCAACATTGAGTTTCGACAACAGAGTGAGTCTCCTCAACAATGCACCTCTCTCATAAACACCTCTTTCAACTTGTAGATAAACATGTAGAAGAAAATGTACAAAATCTATGCTGGATTGATCTCAATGTTGAATAATAACAATGTCAGTCATCATCTTATTCATTCATCAAACAAGAAACAAGTGTGTAGTCCCAAAAAAACTCTTTATTCAATATTATGGTGCAAGAGTTCATGGTTTAAACTGGGGGGATCACATATCTTCAATAGATCAAGAATGTTTTCACATTTTACCTAACTATCATCCAATGGATGAGATTAAGAAATCATCAATGGTGGAGATCATCAATATAAGGATCAATGCATGGATCGAGATGACCACATTAAAAGGGGCACACTTTTTCTCAAGGATGCCTCCCTAAGGTGGAAATCAAAATATGACATTAGATATATCATGATAATAACTGAAAGGGGGTCACTAGGGGTTTGGTCCACAATAGGCACCATTACAACATAATACCATAAGATATACCCATACAGTACATCATATAGATAAGCTGAGGGGTGCCCCTTGGTGGACATCCTCACTAACTCACCCAATCATAGATAATCCAAATCAAACACTAACTGCAAACTGCTAGAGAACTATGCGGAGATCCAAAATACATCATCTGAGAAATTTCCATGTTGTTTCCTTGACCCAACAGGCTAAATCAGTTTTTTTTCAGTGAATTTACTAGTTCATTATGGTGGTACATCCTCTGAAACTGAATAGAACCACCATGAATATATCTAGGTTGAGCACTAGGGAAAATAGACTATACTGGATGGTCTGAAGACATAGGAGAATAGTATAAGTGACTGCTCATACCCCCTGGAACATTGAAATGCTCTAGGAGAACCAAAATCACTCCTATCTATAATAAAATTTGATCATTTGGCCAATAATAAAGTGATAATAATCATTCATCATGAGAAATAGATCCAAACACCCAAAACTGAAACTGTAGTATTGAGCCTTGGCATGTCTCGAACAAAGATAAGCAATTTTTTTTTTTAGTCCGTGCCTTGGGAATCATGTTTGACTTGGTGAGATGGGTTGACCACGTCAAAGTACCCAAACTGGAGGTGTGATGGTATACAAATATGATCTTGCATGCATCAAAGGTAAGAAATGCTCCAATGGTGTATATCGAAACCCAACTTAAATCATGTTATTCATAATCATGGTGACAACAACAATCATAATGAAGATATACATGTGCCTTTGAAAAATCTTAGGATCTTCTCGAAGTCTCTTGTGCATGCCACAGTTACAAAGTTTAAACCATGTGCTAATGATGGGTGATGATGGAAAACAAGGCTAAGGAAAAGGGATATGACTTATAACTCACTTTGACCATATGATTTCTCATAATGATGACAATTACACACGACCACAGTCACATATGCATGACAGATGAACAATAGGGGATGGTGGTGTCTCACAAACATATGGCTTTCAATTCAACACTTATGGTTTTCTTCTTCCTCTCTAGGTATTACATGTTTCTATGCACAAGGAAGCAAGAAAAACTAGAGTAGCATGTATGGGAAAAATATATGTGAAAATAATATCACATAAATAATGCTAGAAAACGAAAGATGAAAAGTAAATTCTACTATAAATTATTCAAATACACTAAATGAAGTAAAAATAGACCAAATTCCCCAAATTCTGTTCCTAGCAACATTACAATTTCGAGACCTTCCAAAATTGATGACTAAACCCGTGCACAATGACTTGACTTGGCCACCAATTGCAATTAAATTACCTTCATACATCCCTAAGTTTGAAGGAAAAACTAGAGAGGATCATGGTGATAATGTCACTACATTTCATTTATAGTGCTCCTTGAATTTGTTGAACGATGATTCGATTCGGCTACAGATTTTTCAAAGAACTCTAACTAGTGTGGTGGATAAATGGTACATTGAACTTCCATCTTTTACTTACGATAGTTTCCTTGATTTAGCGACGTTTTTTCTTAACTACTTCCAACTTCTTGTCTGGAATGATGTTGGTATAGATCTTTTGTCAACCTTTATGCAAAGCAAGGCTACACACATTTTTTACCATATTCACGAATGGAGAAGACGGAAGAGGATGATTAAATCCAACATTCCTCCCGAGTTTCTCTTAGAATGGTTTTTGAAATATTTATTTTCATATATTTCAAAAGATGTTTCTACTTCAGGGGTAGCAACCGAAGAGGAAGCCATTCTAAGGGACCAACAACTCAATCTCATTTATGTTGACTCTCAGATCATTTATGAAATTATACGTGATGCACCGAGATCTAACATGGACTTTGCGAAACCTACGTGAAACCTAAGCCTAGACCACATGCTCATGACATTGTGGGTTCAATTGAATCACCTATTGTGGAATCCTTAGCGAAGTAAATACATGACATATCGGTGAAGCAGTTTGTAGTAGGGGCAACTAATGCTGCCACTCCCCCCTTCAAAATGAGAATGTTTATAACACACAATCGTGTCAAAAGGGTACTTAGCTTCTTGGTGGGAAAAAGAACAAGGGGAAGAAGGGAGAGGGAAATCAAAAGAAACCTAAACCCATGAACAATTCTTGGGGGCTGGGGCGGCGATGGGAGAGAAGGAAAAAGTGAAATTTCCTTGCACGCTTTGTTAGGAAGATCATTTAACCTACCAATGCTCGTCATGGATCAAGTTCAGAAGTTGTTAAAGAAATGCCATGTCATCGTTAAGGATCCATTTCCACACGAACAAAATGCAACTTTGAGCGATCTTAAGACAGCTTGGGGCACTCAAAACACTTTCTTTATTGATCAATCATACATTAATATGGTCCAATCTCATGCTTTATTGCAAACCAAAGCTAAAAATAAAAAATATGCTATAACATAGTGGTGAGAAGAAATGTACTTTCCTCCAAATGCTTTGTAAATCCAAATTTTGGTAAGTCTATACTAATTAAATTTGATGTATAAAAAGTCAACAACTTTAGTCTCTATTCCATTATCTTTCGTGTAAATAAGGATAAGCAATACATCAAGGAATGCTTATCCTTTCTATAAATAAAGATACTCATGTATACATCTAGGAATGTTTATCTCTTATTGCTTATTGTACAATGGTGGTAATTATTACAAAACTTTATTTCATTAATTATATTTAATTTAATAAATATAATTAAATAAATATTTTAAATTTTCATTTTTTGTTTTTTTAAATTAAATAAATCTTTTTAAGTAAATCATAAGTTAGTGTTGGACTTTAGAGTAAAAAAAAAACAACAACGACGACGGGGGCTTCACTTGTTGGCCAATATCCTATCAAGTTATTATTGTGGGCTTTAAAATTATCAAAAATCAAACCAATATATTGCAGGTATTGGGGAATGAGGGGTTTAAGGTGGGAGTGGGTAGGGTGGTTTATAAGTATTGAGGTATAAAAAGAGGTGGGGAGGAGGTTTTAAGTATTGGGAGGGGGTTTCAACAAAAGGAGTTTGGGTGAAATTAAGGGTATTCTTTAATATCCCACGATGACACATGCTATGTGAGAGGTTCACTAAGTGAAGTCCCCATGTGACCGTGCCAAACACATCCCACTCCATCCTGTTCACAAGAATTAGTTTTCTCCATTTAATATCATCTTTCACCCCACTAAACCCACAGCTAGGTGGCCAACAAAATTGAAAAAGATAAACCAACATTGTGGCACGTTCTCCCAGGTTAAGTCCCAACTGAGGTAAAACTAAAACAAATTCCCCCTAACGGTGTTTCCTCTCCTACCCTCCGATCTATATAATACCATTTTTACAACGCTAAAACTTGTCTGCATTTCTCCATTTTTACAACGCTAAAACTTGTCTGCATTTCTCTGTGAACGTCTGCGTTTCCTACAACGCTAAAACTCGTCTGCATTTTCTACAACCCTAAAACTCGTCTGCATTTTTGGGTGAGCGTATTCTTTAGCGGATAGCCTTCTGGTTTCTACAACCCTAAAACTCGTCTGCTGCATTTCTCAGTGAACGTCAACCTAAGGTTTTTTCGTTTCAGATGGGTCTCCTTGTGGTGGTCTCCGAACGTGTTTAGTCCCAGCCAGCCAGCCGTTTTTTATTGATATCAAACCCTAGAAGTCGAGTGAAACCCTAGATCCACTTCTAATCTCTGCGAAAATGAATTCTGTGAACAATACGAACGGTACTGAAGACGGTCCGGCCAAACAGTTTCGCGGGGTCAAAAGGTAACTTATTCCTAACCAGTTTCACGGTTACATTCTAACGTTTCTTTATTGTTAGCCATGTTAATGCTTTGTGGCCATTGTTGCAGACATAGATGGCCTGGCAGATACCAAGCCCATGTATGGGACCCTACTTCCAGGGGACATGGTAAACAAGGTTCGTGTCAATTTCCTTGTTCAAACTATCTTGCCAATACTGTGTTTACTTTGATATTATATTCCTTTCATTTAAAGAAGCGATCTATCCCTGCTACATCTATGTGTTTTTTTATACTTCTAATGTTTCTTGCACATGTACCGCTTCCGCTTTTACCATATGGTCCCAATATTACAGTCTATTTGGGTGAGTAATATTTTCCATTCTGCATATGTTAAGAAAGCTTTCTTTATTCTCATTTAATGCCATTGACTATATATAATTATATGTACTGTATCAGGTAGTTATGATTCACCAGAAAAGGCGGCAAGAGCTTACGATGTCGCAGCGCTAAAATTTCTGGTTTGTGCAGCGAAAACCAATTTTAAAGTATATGACTTCTTGCATTTCATTGTTGTCAATTTTATTCATCCTTCCACACGAAATTATTAATTGGAGGGCTCAATAGAAAGGGAATTGAATATTAACATGGATTTTCTTTACAGCCCACAGATTACGAAATAGACGTCAAAGAGGTAGAAAACATGACTAAGGAAGAAGTAGTAGCAATGCTCAAGAGGTAGCCCCACCATTACTAATTCATTGAACATTAAAAGTAGATATTTAAAATGTACAGACAGTTTAAGATTCCATTGTTTTGGTCATGCCTTTGTTACAGGATAAGCACTTCATTCTGTAGAGGCGAGTCAAAGTACCGTGGAGTTACCAGGTTTATGACAAAACCATTATAGCTATAATTATATGTGTTGCAAGCTATTTCATAGTGAAATTAATATGCGATACTTATGTTGATGTTTGTATCGTATATAAAGATTTAAAGCAAAATGGCAAGCGCGGATAAGAGCTGACGGCAAGAAAGAAATTCGTTTAGGAAGATTTGGTAAATGGTTTATGTTTCTAAATCTAATTGTGCTGTGAATACTGATTTAGAATAGTGATTTGGAAATGTTTAATGGGCAATATGGGTATTGAATTTGACAGATACAGAAGAAGAGGCAGCAGTAGCCTATGATACTGCTGCCATTACATACAGAGGGCGCAATGCGGTCACGAATTTGGATATCAAGAACTATGACGTCGACCAGATTTTGTCTGCAGAATCATCTAGTCTTGCTGGTAATCTCTCTGTGGTCTAGGATCAACATCAAACTGGAAGTCCAGACCAGCAAACAGCTCAAATTTTATCTCCGCCGTCGGTAAATACATTGCCCTCCAGCTCAGCTAATCAGACAATGCCCTCCAGCTCAGGTGATGAGATCGTACAAAACATGCTTACTCTCCCGAATGACCGTATGCCAAATCCAGCAATGCCCTCCAACTCAGCTGGTACAATCGGTGACTACAGGCCTCCTCTCCCGAATGCAGTTGGTGGTTCATACTTCATAGATCCGGTTACAGGTGGAGTATATTACATGCCCCAGGTGGTGTTCGTACCTGTTATTGATAACCATGGAAATGTATTCCAGATGGCAGCAACAATTCCAAATCTGCAAAATTTTCATACTCCAATTCCACATATTGGGAATTTTCCATCTCCCCATGATCAAAATGGGAAGTAACATAGCACCGAAATAGTATCTATCAGTGCTTTGGCATAACTTGCCAAGAAGTTTTGAAGTCTGTAAGCATGTTTTGTTTCATGACGAGGTACCTAGAATTTTTTTGTGTCATCACTTCTGGCCGTGAATTTTTATGAATCATCGATTTTACATTAGGAAATGCTTAAGAACTGTTTCTTGTCGTCCCCGTGGACGCTTTGAATTGATCTTTCGGGTATCTCATTTGAAGTTCCAGCCGATATTTTGCTCATGTAAGAGCTCGTTTTGCTCTACTAACATTGAACTATTGCTACATGTTAGACAGCAAGTTTTGTCCTGACTTTTTTAAACCAGCCGTTTTGGGGAAGTAATTATGAGTTTATGGGTACTTTTTTATTTTGAGTTTATGGGTACTTTTTACTAAAATTTTTAATCTTTACCGCGCCTGTTGACCTAGCCTAATGTTTGGTTTGTCGTTCCATCTCTCCCGCCCGTTGTCCATCTATTTGACTATTCTCAGTCTATGCAGCTTGCTACTTCAAATAAGCATCTTAGACAAAGCGCCTTTCTTGATTGTTGGACTCTGCAACATAATTGTCAGCACCAACAACTTTTCCATTTGCCTGTCATCCTGTTCCCAAGGATGGAATTTATTATTTGATTTGAATTGATTTATCATCGCATCAACTTAAGGTTTTATTTTTGTTATGTAATATTTTTCATTTTGGCTACGGCATTTTAGGTTTTTATTCACATGAATTTAATTTAATATTGGGACGTGTTCTGTTGCCTCTGATATCTATTGCTCGAATGGTAGGTAAGTGTTTGCTAATTTGAGGTATCATTATGGCTTTATAAATATCTATGTTATCGCTTATCTTATCTTCTTGTGTATGGTGATTGTTTATTGTTGCCATCTCTCCGGCCTTTTGTTTCAACATCAGTCTCGTGTTCTCTATCTACATACAATATCTTGTTGTCTTGGAGTTGTTTCTTGCTGGAATGGTAAGTGTTTGCTCATTTGAGGTATTATTATGGACTTATAAAAACCTATGTGATCATTTGTCTTATCTTATTTTCTATCACATACAATATTTTTGTTCTCTTACCTGCTACATTTTCTATCCACATATACAATATCTTGTTCTCTGGTGGATGTTAGGTGTCCTATGTCACCTGTGGTTTGTTGGTAAAATAGTGTCTCACTGTACTGAATATTAAATCTGGTATTCTCTGTATTTTTAATGTTTTCTATCGACAATAGATTGTTCAGATAAATAATTTACTTTTATTCTATTCTTTGTACTTTTTGATGTTTTCTATCAGAAAGGAATAGATTGATTGCTTGATGTTTAGTGAACAATTTAGTATTGAACTTTTGAACTCATAGTAATATGCATGCTTGGTTTCTTTTTTATAGAGGAATTTGCATATATATATATATAGGTTTTTTTGTGTAAATAGTGTTTGAATTTTTATGTAATAATAAATTAGTTGTCTTTTGTGTTAAATAGATTGATGTTAAATCTTGATTTAGCAAGCATTGAGATGGATCCAAGTTTTTGAGGTGTAATTTTTACAAGTCTAGAAAAAAATTACACCTCCACAAATTTGATCCCACTTTGTGCTTGATTATTTTATGAAACTACTTTGTGATTTGTTTTAATTTTTACTTTGATGAGTAGATATGAATGTTTTAATTATTTTTGTTTTTGGTAACATAATGTTATGAAGGTTACAACATCTTCCCTATAATAGGATGTAGAGCACGTAGGTGCAATTATGTCACTATGCAATGTGATATTTGGTGTTACCTAATTAATCTAGACTTCAGAAGTGAATGGTTAGATATACTAAATTCGTTGAGGTTGATTCATTTTGTCCAACAATATCCTTCACAAACAAAAGGATAATAGAGATTTAAGTGTCTATACCTTAAAAAAAGGATAATTGACATTTACTTTGAAACTAGTTTTAGACATGATAATTGACATTGAATTCACTCTAGTGTCTATACCCTTTCCACGATGAATACCTTTGTGTGATTAATGTGATTAATAATGATTTCCAATAGTGCATCAAAAGTGGGTTTATACAGTTTCCATGTGGGAACGCTATCATTATGGCTTTATGAATATCTATGTTATTGCTTATCTTCTCTTCTTGTGTATGGTAATTGTTTATTGTTTCCATCTCTCAGTGTGTTGTTCTCTATCTACATACAATATCTTGTTCTCTTGGAGATGTTTCTTGCTAGAATGGTAAGTAAGTGTTTGCTCATTTGAGGTATTATTATGGACTTATAAAAACCTATGTGATCATTTGTCTTATCTTAGTTTCTATCACATACAATATTTTTGTTCTCCTACCTGCTACATTTTCTATCCACATATACAATATCGTGTTCTCTGGGGGATGTTAGGTGTCCTATGTCCCCTGTGGTTCATTGGTAAAATAGTGTCTCACTGTAGTGAATGTTAAATCTGGTATTCTCTGTATTTTTAATGTTTTCTATCGACAATAGATTGTTCAGATAAATAATTTACTTTTATTCTATTCTTTATACTTTTTGATGTTTTCTATTAGGAAGGAATAGATTGATTCATTGATGTTTAGTGTACAATTTAGTACTCAACTTTTGAACTCATAGTAATATGCATGCTTGGTTTCTTTTTTATAGAGGAATTTGCATATGTATATATATATATATATATATATATATATAGTTTTTTTTGTGTAAAGAGTGTTTGAATTTTTATGTAATAATAAATTAGTTGTCTTTTGTGTTCAATAGATTGATGTTAAATCTTGATTTAGCAAGCATTAAGAAGGATCCAATTTTTTGAGGTGTAATTTTTACAAGTCTAGAAAAAAATTACACCTCCACAAATTTGATCCCACTTTGTGCTTGATTATTTTATGAAACTACTTTGTGATTTGTTTTAATTTTTTATTTTATGAGTAGATATGAATGTTTTAATTATTTTTGTTTTTGGTAACATAATGTTATGAAGGTTACAACATCTTCCCTATAATAGGATGTAGAGCACCTAGGTGAAATTATGTAACTATGCAATGTGATATTTGGTGTTACCTAATTAATCTAGACTTCAGAAGTGAATGGTTAGATATGCTAAATTCATTCAGATTGATTCATTTTGTCCAACAATATCCTTCACAAACAAAAGGATAATAGAGATTTAAGTGTCTATACCTTAAAAAAAGGATAATTGACATTTACTTTGAAACTAGTTTTAGACATGATAATTGACATTGAATTCACTCTAGTGTCTATACCCTTTCCATGATGAATACCTTTGTGTGATTAATGTGACTAATAATGATTTCGAACAGTGCACCAAAAGTGGGTTTATACAATTTCCATGTGTGACTAATAATGATTTCCAACAGTGCATCAAAAGTGGGTTTATACAATTTCTATGTGGGAATGCTAGCCACAAGATTTGGGTCGATTAATTTGCAAATTTGACCCTATGTGCAAAAATTTCACATTCACTTACTCACCAAAACCCTAGTTTCCAAAATTGAGCTAAAACACGATCCCTTGTCCATGGAGCGAGAGGAGAGTGAAAGCCCTAGCACTATCCCGATGTCCTCAATCAAAAGGATTAGATGGTTCGTCTATCTGAGCCACAAGCATCATTCTATGGCAGGTTGAACCCCACCTTCTAAAAGGCTTTCATGAACACGTGTTAAATCCCTTCCGAGGGCATAGAATTCCAACAGTGCATCAAAACTGGGTTACGGTGGGTCACTCAAGCGTGTTTAGGGAGGTTCCATGTTGGAACACTAGTCACAGGGCCACGGTCGATGAATTTGCAAAGTTGACCCCTATGTGCTAAAATTTCACATTTACTTACTAAGAAAAAGCCTAGTTTCCAAAACTGACCTAAAAAAGAATCCCTTGTCCATGGAGCAAGAGAAGAGGGCCTCCCTAACACTACCTCGATGTCCTAAATCCAACATATTCAACGGTTCATCGATCATAGCTACCATCATCATTCTATGGCACGGTGAACCCCACCTCCTACACGCTTTCACGGACACCTATTGAATCCCTATGTGGGTCATGTAAGTGTGTCTAGGTAGGTTCCACGTTCAAACACTAGAAACAAGTTCGCGGTCGACGAATTTTCGAAGTTGACCCCTATGTGCAAAAAGTCTAATTCACTTAGTGAGCAAAACTCTAGTTTCCAAAATTGACCTAAAACAATATCCCTTGTCCATGGAGGCAGAGGAGAGGGAAACCCCTAGCACTATACCGATGTCCTAAACCCAATAGATTCGATGTTTCGTCTATCCGAGCCACAATCATCATTCTATGGCACGTTGAATCCCACCTCCTAAAGGCTTTCATGCACACATGTTGAATCCCTAGTCGAGGCATAGAATTTCAATTGTGCATCAAAACTAGGTTTTGGTGGGTCATTCAAGAATGTTTAGGGAGGTTCCATGTTGGAATGCTAGCCATAAGTTCATGGTCGAGGAATTTGCAAAGGTGACCATATGTGCTAAAATTTGAGATTCACTTACTAAGAAAAACCCTAGTTTCCAAATTTGACCTAAAACATGATCCGTTGTCCATGGAGCCCGAGGCGAGGGACACCCGTAGCACTATCCCGATGTCTTGAATCCAACGGAATCAACAGTTCGTTGATTGAAGACACGGTCATGATTCTATGGTGCGTTCAATCCCACCTCCTACACGCTTTCACGTACACCTATCGAATCCCTATAGAGGGCATAGACTTCCAGCCATGCATCAAAACTAGATTATGGTGGGTCCTACAAGTGTGTTTAGGGAGATTCCATGTTGGAACTCTAGCCAAAATTTTGCGGTTGAGGAATTTGCAAAGTTGACGGGTGTGTGCAAGAAGTTGAGGGACCTTTTAGATGCAATGGTGGAGTGAAGTCAATCACTCTTGATCCAAAAAAAAAGAAATCATCCCAAGCAACACCGAACCTGCCAAGCCTAGTCCTAAGGCTGGAAATAGGCATGCCAACTAGGATAGTAAGACAAATCGCGCCTCCGTTTTAGTGAAGAGAATCGCGTGCGCGATTTCCTTCACTAAAACGGAGGTGTGATTTCGAAAACCTGTTTTTTTTAAAAAATTGGCCGAGGCCGTCTTTTTCTCATAACCGCGCAGCTATTAGACGAATGAGGACCAACTCTCGACTGTGTAAACTCGATTTTGGGTGTGCTTGAGCCATCCATCTCCACCTTTGGATAAACCTCCCCTTTGTGAGGTATTTTGCTCATTTCTTTTCATGTTTTTTTCTTTTTTTTATCAATTTATTTTCCCTAGATTGAAAAATTAAACCATATTAAATTAAATTATGGCCAATTGAAACAAAAACCCAATGGAATGTCCCAATTGAAACAAAAACCCAATGGAATTGGCCAATAGAAAGAAGAACCCCAATGTAAGTGGCCAATTGAAACCAATTCCTCAATTTAATAACAAAAATGAAGTAATTTTGATTATTTAACAAAATTCCCATGCCCAATGGAAACCAAAACCCCAATTAACTCAAAAAACAAATGAATATATTGGGATTTTTTCCTTCTTATGTTTTTTTTTGACATTTTGCACACTCTAATGTTGAGTCTTTAAGTTGTGTATTTTATATAGTTGGTTGTGATGTGATCCAAACCATCCCATTGTATCTACAATAACAATTATTGATGTAGGAATTGACAACTGGCCTCATCTAAAGGAATTACCCTGCCTTCCTGATAGAAATATAGTCACCCTCATTAACAATAGATACCATAGCCATTGAATATCACCCTCATCAAAATGATAATAATCTTCATTATTAATAAATGGTTTAGAAATTGATTACCAACTTCATTCAACAATAGCCGCTCTCATTAACAATAAATAGCTTATGAATAGACTAACACTCTAACAACGTGATCCATAACTAGAATAGAGACTAACTACTAGTCTCATCCATATTAAAACTCCCCTCATTAACAATAATTAAAAAATGAAATAATTACCAATCTCATTAATTATCCCTAACTACAGCCCTTTTCATTTAAATATTAGTTTCCCAATTCAATTAACTAAAATTATTATTGAACAATAACCCCCTTTAATTAAAGATAGTAAAACTAATATCCTAATCCAAATGATATTCTCTCTAATGGTATTTATATTAAGAATAAGTGTCATTCTCATCGTAATAAAGTTCATTAAATCACTATTTCCATATGCATATTCACAAGGATCCTTGTTAATCCATAATAAAATCCACAAATAAACACCTTCTAATTTTGATGAAACTTCTCGAAGTTGCTCTTCCAAGAACATCAATAAAAACCTTATAGTTTTGATGAAACTTCCCAATCCAAGTGTCAAAATAAGGTATAGTTCAGCTTCACATGCTTTTAACAAATATTTCGTCTTGAACGAAGGGTACTTTTTGGTTAAGGTCAAGACAACAAAGTTCAACAATAGACTCTATGAACGTGAAGATACATAGGTAGGTTGATGTATTTGATTAAACATGCAAATTACATACTAGATCATAAATGATATTTAATCCTGTGGAACCCTTGCAAGCATAAAATCCATAAAGTTCAGCTAAATAGCCTTTGGAGTCCAAAGAACATCACACTACAACAGATAATCACATATCTAACAAAATCGTTGCCTATACTGGTAATTTATTCATCAACAACACATTATGATGATGATGATGAATGATGATGTTCATGATGTTGATGGTGATGATGATGGTGATGATGATGAGGATGATGATGAGGAGGATGATGATTATGTTCATGATGTTGATGGTGATGATGATGATGATGATGAATGATGATGATGTTCATGATGTTGATGATGATGATGATGATGATGTTCATGATGATGTTCATGATGTTGATGGTGATGAGGATGAGGATGATGATGAGGATGATGATGATGATGTTCATGATGTTGATGGTGATGATGATGATCATGTTGATGATGATGATGATGATGAGGATGATGATGATGATGTTCATGATGTTGATGGTGATGATGATGATCATGTTGATGATGATGATGATGATGATGATGATGATGATGATGAAGGTGATGAAGATGATGAGGATGAGGATGAGGATGATGATGAGGATGATGATGATGATGTTCATGATGTTGATGTTGATGATGATGATCATATTGATGATGATGAGGAGGAGGAGGAGGATGATGATGATGATGGCAATGGTGATGATGATGATGGCAATGGTGATCATGATGACGATGGTGATGATGATGATGATGATGATGAAGATGATGATGATGATGATGATGAATATGAAGATGATGAAGATGATGTTGATGGTGATGATGATGATGATGATGATGATGATGATGATGAAGGTGATGATGATGGTGAGGATGGTTATGAGGATGAGGATGATGATGAGGATGATGATGATGATGTTCATGTGGTGATGATGCTGATAAGGATGATGAAGGTTATGATGATGATGATGATGACGACGATGACGACGATGGTGATAATGTTGATGACGATGATGTTCATGTGTTGATGTTGTTGATGATGATGATGATGAAGATGAAGATGATGATGATGATGATGAAGATGAACATGATGATGATGATGATGATGATGAGGATGATGAAGATGAACATTGTGAAGATGATCATGATGATCATGGCGATGTTGATGATGACAATGATGGTGATGATGATGTTGATGATGAGGAATGTGATAATGATGATGAGGATGATGATGATTAAGATGATGATGATGACGACGATGGTGAAGACAATGATGTTCATGATGATGATGACGATGATGGTGATGATGATCTTCATGATGTTGATGGTGATGATGATGATCATTTTGATGATGATGATGGTGATGATGAAGGTGACGATGACGATGACGATGAGGATGATGATGATGATGAATATGATGATGATGATGATGATGATGGCGATGGTGATGATGATGCTGATGATGATGATGGCGATGGTGATGATGATGATGATGATGATGATGAGGATGGTGATGATGATGATGAGGATGATGATGATGACGATGACGATGGTGATGATGATGTTGATGATGATGACGACGATTGTGATGATGATGTTCATGATGTTGATGGTGATGATGATGATCATGTTGATGATGATGAT
>LPNX011144234.1:133251-148517 GCA_001517045.1 Pseudotsuga menziesii
AGCAAGCAATACTAGAGTAGCATGTATGGGAAAAATATATGTGAAAATAATATGACATAAATAATGCTGGAAAATGGAATGATGAAAAGTAAATTCTACTATAAATTATTCAAATACAGTGAATGAAGTAAAAATAGACCAAATTCCCCAAATTCTGTTCCTAGCAACATTACAATTTCGAGACCTTCAAAAATTGATGACTGGTCCCATGCACAATGACTTGACTTGGCCACCAATTGCAATTAAATTACCTTCATACATCCCTAAGTTTGAAGGAAAAACTAGAGAGGATCATGGTGATAATGTCACTACATTTCATTTATAGTGCTCCTCGAATTTGTTGAACGACGATTCGATTTGGCTACATATTTTTCAAAGAACTCTAACTAGTGTGGTGGATAAATGGTACATTGAACTTCCATCTTTTACTTACGATAGTTTCCTTGATTTAGTGACAATTTTTCTTAACTACTTCCAACTTCTTCTGTGGAATGATGTTGGTATAGATCTTTTTTCAACCTTTATGCAAAACAAGGCTACGCACATTTTTGACCATATTCAGGAATGGAGAAGACGGAAGAGGATGATTAAAGCCAACATTCCTCTCGAGTTTCTCTTAGAATGGTTTTTGAAATCTTTATTTTCGTATATTCCAAAAGATGTTTCTACTTCAGGGGTAGCAACCGAAGAGGAAGCCATCCTAAGGGACCAACAACTCAATCTCATTTATGTTCACTCTCAGATCATTTATGAAATTATACCTCATGCACCAAGATCTAACATGGACTTTGCGAAACCTACGTGAAACCTAAGCCTAGACCACATGCTAATGACATTGTGGGTTCAATTGAATCACCTATTGTGGAATCCTTAGCGAAGTAAATACATGATATATCGGTGAAGCAGTTTGCAGTAGGGCAAACTAATGCTGCCACTCCCCCACTCAAAATGAGAATGTTTATAACACACAATCGTGTCAAAAGGGCACTTTGCTTCTGGGTGGGAAGAAGAACAAGGGAAAGAAGGGAGAGGGAAAGGAAAATAAACCTAAACCCATGAACAATTCTTGGGGGGTGGGGCGGCGATGGGAGAGAAGAAAAAAGTGAAATTTCCTTGCAAGCTTTGTTAGGAAGATCATTTAACCTACCAATGCTCGTCATGGATCAAGTTTAGAAGTTGTTAAAGAAATGCCATGTCGTCATTAAGGATACATTTACATAGGAACAAAATGCAACTTTGAGCGATCTTAAGACAGCTTCGGGTGCTCAAAACACTTTCTTTATTGACCAATCATACATTAATATGGTCCAATCTCATGCTTTATTGCAAACCAAAGCTAAAAATAAAAAATATGCTATAACATACTGGTGAGAAGAAATGTACTTTCCTCCAAATGCTTTGTAAATCCAAATTTTGGTAAGTCTATACTAATTAAATTTGATGTGTAAAAAGTCAACAACTTTAGTCTCCATTCCATTATCTTTCGTGTAAATAAGGATAAGCAATACATCAAGGAATGCTTATCTTTTCTATAAATAAAGATACTCATGTATACATCTAGGAATGTCTATCTCTTATTGCTTATTGTAGAATGATGGTAATTATTACAAAACTTTATTTCATTAATTATATTTAATTTAATAAATATAATTAAATAAATATTTTAAATTTTCATTTTTTGTTTTTTTAAATTAAATAAATCTTTTTAAGTAAATCATACGTTAGTGTTGGACTTTAGAGTAAAAAAAAAACAACAACAACCATGCACGGGGGCTTCACTTGTTGGCCAATATCCTATCACGTTATTTCATATTGTGGGTTTTAAAATTATCAAAAATCAAACCAATATATTGCAGGTATTGGGGGGATGAGGGTTTTAAGGTGGGGGTGGATAGGGTGGTTTATAAGTATTGAGGTATAAAAAGGGGTGGAGAGGAGGTTTGAAGTATTGGGAGGGGGTTTCAACAAAAATATTTTGGGTGAAATTAAGGATATTCTTTAATATCCCACGATGGCATGTACTATGTGAGAGGTTCACTAAGTGAAGTCCCCATGCAACCATGCCAAACACATCCCACTCCATTAGGTTCAAAAGAATTAGTTTTCTCTGTTTAATATCATCTTCACCCCACTAAACCCACACCTAGGTGGCCAAAAAAATTGAAAAAGACAAACCAACATTGTGGCACGTTCTCCGAGGTTATGTCCCAACTGAGCTAAAATGAAAACAAACTCCCCCCTACAACTTGTTTGCATTTCTCTATGAACGTCTGTGTTTCGTACAACGCTAAAACTCGTCTGCATTTTCTACAACCCTAAAACTAGTCTGCAATTTTGGGTGAACGTATTTTTTAGCGGATAGCAAGACCAAAGTTTTTTTTAGTTTTAGTTGGGTTGCCTTCTGGTTTCAACAACCCTAAAACTTGTCTGCTACATTTTTCAGTGAACGTCAACCTATGGTATTTTTGTTTCAGTTGGAACTCCTTGTGGTGGTCTCCGAACGTGTTTAGTCCCAGTCAGCCAGCCGTCTTTTTATTGATATCAAACCCTAAAAGTAGAGTGAAACCCTAGAAGTCGAGTGAAACCCTAGTAGATCCACTTCTAATCTCTACGAAAATGATTAACTTATTCCTAACTGGTTTCGCGGTTACATTCTAACGTTTCTTTATTGTTAGCCATGTTAATGCTTTATGGCCATTGTTGGAGACATAGATAGCCTCATAGATGGCCTGGCAGATACCAAGCCCATGTATGGGACCCTACTTGCACGGGACATGGTAAAAAAGGTTCGTGTCAATTTCCTTGTTGAAACTATCTTGCCGATATTGTGTTTACTTTGATATTATATTCCTTTCATTTAAAGAAGCGATCTATCCCTGCTACATCTATGTGTTTTTTTATACTTCTAAAATTAAGCACAATGTACCGCTTCCGCTTTTACCATATGGTCCCAATAATACAGTCTATTTGGGTGAGTAATATTTTCCATTCTGCATATGTTAATAAAGCTTTCTTTATTCTCATTTAATGCCATTGACTATATATAATTATATGTACTGTATCAGGTAATTATGATTCACTAGAAAAGGCAGCAAGAGCTTACGATGTCCCAGCGCTAAAATTTCTGGGTTGTGCAGCGAAAACCAATTTTAAAGTATATGACTTCTTGCATTTCATTGTTGTCAATTTTATTCATCCTTCCACACGAAATTATTAATTGGAGGGATCAATAGAAAGGGAATTGAATATTAACATGGATTTTCTTTACAGCCCACAGATTACGAAATAGATGTCAAAGAGATAGAAAACATGACTAAGGAAGAAGTAGTAGCAATGCTCAAGAGGTAGCCCGAGCATTACTAATTCATTGAACATTAAAAGTAGATATTTAAAATGTACGGACAGTTTAATATTCCATTGTTTTGGTCATGCCTTTGTTACAGGAGAAGCACTTCATTCTGTAGAGGCGAGTCAAAGTACCGTGGAGTTACAAGGTTTATGACAAAACCATTATAGCTATAATTATATGTGTCGCAAGCTATTTCATAGTGAAATTAATATGCGATACTTATGTTGATGTTTGTATCGTATATAAATATTTAAAGCAAAATGGCAAGCGCTAAGAGCTGACGCCATGAAAGAAATTCGTTTAGGAAGATTTGGTAAATGGTTTATGTTTCTAAATCTAATTGTGCTGTGAATACTGATTTAGAATAGTGATTTGGAAATGTTTAATGGGCAATATGGGTATTGAATTTGATAGATACAGAAGAAGAGGCAGCAGTAGCCTATGATACTGCTACCATTACATACAGGGGGCGTAATGCGGTCACGAATTTCAATATCAAGAACTATGACGTCGACCAGATTTTGTCTGCAGAATCATCTAGTCTTGCTGGTAATCTCTCTGTGGTCTTGGATCAACATCAAACTGGAAGTCCAGACCAGCAAACAGCTCAAATTTTATCTCCGCCGTCAGTAAATCGATCTCATAGATCTAGTATTGAAAATCAGACATTGCCCTCCAGCTCAGCTAATCAGACAATGCCCTCCAGCTCAGGTGATGAGATCGTACAAAACAGGCTTACTCTCCCGAATGACCGTATGCCAAATCCAGCAATGCCCTCCAACTCAGCTGGTACAATCGGTGACTACAGGCCTCCTCTCTCGAATGCAGTTGGTGGTTCATACTTCATGGATCCGGTTACAGGTGGAGTATATTACAAGCCCCAGGTGGTGTTAGTACCTATTATTGATAACCATGGAAATGTATTCCTGATGGCAGCACCAAATCCAAATCTGCAAAATTTTCATACTCCAATTCCACATATTGGAAATTTTCTATCTCCCCATGATCAAAATGGGAAGTAACATAGCACCGAAATAATATCTATCAGTGCTTTGGCATAACTTTCCAAGAAGTTTTGAAGTCTGTAAGCATGTTTTGTTTCATGACGAGGTACCTAGAATTTTTTGTGTCATCACATCTCGCCGTTAATTTTTATGAATCATCGATTTTACATTAGGAAATGCTTAAGAACTGTTTCTTGTCGTCACCGTGGACGCTTTGAATTGATCTTTCGGGTATCTCATTTGAAGTTCCAGCCGATATTTTGCTCATGTAAGAGCTCGTTTTGCTCTACTAACATTGAACTATTGCTACATGTCAGACAGCAAGTTTTGTCGAGAGTTTTTTAAACCAGCTGTTTTGGGGAAGTAATTATGAGTTTATGGGTAGTTTTTTATTTTCAGTTTATGTGTAGTTTTTACTAAAAATTTTAATCTTTACCGCGCCTGTTGACCTAGCCTAATGTATGGTTTGTCGTTCCGTCTCTCGCACCCGTTGTCCATCTATTTGACTATTCTCAGTCTATGCAGCTTGCTACTTCAAATAAGCATCTTAGACAAAGCGCCTCTCCTGATTGTTAGACTCTGCAACATAATTGTCAGAACCTACAACTTTTCCATTTGCCTGTCATCCTGTTCTCAACGATGAAATTTATTATTTGATTTGAATTGATTTATCATCGCATCAACTTAAGATTTTATTTTTGTTATGCAATATTTTTCATTTTGGCTATGGCATTTTAGGTTTTTATTCACCTGAATTTAATATTGGGACATGTTCTGTTGCCTATGATATCTATTGCTCGAATGGTAGGTAAGTGTTTGCTGATTTGAGGTATCATTATGGCTTTATAAATATCTATGTTATCGCTTATCTTATCTTGTTGTGTATGGTGATTGTTTATTGTTGCCATATCTCGAGCCTTTTGTTTCAACATCAGTCTCTTGTTCTCTATCTACATACAATATCTTGTTCTCTTGGAGATGTTTCTGGCTGGAATGGTAAGTAAGTGTTTGCTCATTTGAGGTATTATTATGGACTTATAAAAACCTATGTGATCATTTCTCTTATCTTATTATCTATCACATACAATATTTTTGTGCTCTTACCTACTACATTTTCTATCAACATATACAATATCGTGTTCTATGGTGGATGTTAGGTGTCCTATGTCACCTATGGTTCGTTGGTAAAATAGTGTCTCACTGTAGTGAATATTAAATCTGGTATTCTCTGTATTTTTAATGTTTTCTATCGACAATAGATTGTTCAGATAAATAGTTTACTTTTATTCTATTCTTTGTACTTTTTGATGTTTTCTATCATGAAGGAATAGATTGATTGCTTGATGTTTAGTGAACAATTTAGTAGTGAGCTTTTGAACTCATAGTAATATGCATGCTTGGTTTCTTTTTTATAGAGGAATTTGCATATATATATATAGTCTTTTTCGTGTAAATAGTGCTTGAATTTTTATGTAATAATAAATTAGTTGTCTTCTGTGTTAAATAGATTGATGTTAAATCTTGATTTAGCAAGCATTGAGATGGATCCAATTTTTTGAGGTGTAATTTTTACAAGTCTAGACAAAAATCACACCTCCACAAATTTCATCCCACTTTGTGCTTGATTATTTTATGAAACTACTTTGTGATTTAATGAGTAGATATGAATGCTTTAATTATTTTTCTTTTTGGTAACATAATGTTATGAAGGTCACAACATCTTCCCTATAATAGGATGTAGAGCACCTAGGTGCAATTATGTCACTATGCAATGTGATATTTGGTGTTACCTATTTAATCTAGACTTCAGAAGTGAATGGTTAGATATGCTAAATTCATTGAGATTGATTCATTTTGTCCAACAATATCCTTCACAAACAAAAGGATAATAGAGATTCAAGTGTCTATACCTTAAAAAAAGGATAATTGACATTTACTTTGAAACTAGTTTTAGACATGATAGTTGACATTGAATTCACTTTAGTGTCTATACACTTTCCATGATGAATACCTTTGTGTGATTAATGTGACTAATAATGATTTCCAAGAGTGCATCAAAAGTGGGTTTATATGTGACTAATAATGATTTCCAAGAGTGCATCAAAAGTGGGTTTATACAGTTTCCATGTGGGTACACTAGCCATAAGATTTGGGTCGAGTAATTTGCAAAGTTGACCCTATATGCAAAAATTTCACATTCACTTACTCACCAAAACCCTAGTTTCCAAAATTGACCTAAAACACGATCCCTTGTCCATGGAGGGAGAGGAGAGTGAAAGCCCTAGCACTATCCCGATGTCCTCAATCGAAAGGAGTAGATGGTTCGTCTATCTGAGCCACAAGCATCATTCTATGGTAGGTTGAATCCCACCTTCTAAAGGCTTTCATGAACAAGTGTTAAATCCCTACCGAGGGCATAGAATTCCAACAGTGCATCAAAACTAGGTTACAGTGGGTCACTCAAGCGTGTTTAGGGAGGTTCAATGTTGGAACGCTAGTCACAGGGCCACGGTCGATGAATTTGCAAAGTTGACCCCTATGTGCTAAAATTTCACATTTACTTACTAAGAAAAAACCTAGTTTCCAAAACTCACCTAAAAAATAATCCCTTGTCCACGGAGCAAGAGAAGAGGGTCTCCCTAACACTATCTCGATGTCCTAAATCCAACATATTCAGCGGTTCGTCGATCATAGCTACCATCATCATTCTATGGCACGATGAAACCCTCCTCCTACACGCTTTCACGGACACCTATTGAATCCCTATGTGGGTCGTGTAAGTGTGTTTAGGTAGGTTCCACGTTCTAACACTAGAAACAAGTTCACGGTCGAGGAGTTTTCGAAGTTGACCCCTATGTGCAAAAATTCTAATTCACTTAGTGAGCAAAACTCTAGTTTCCAAAATTGACCTAAAACAATATCCCTTGTCCATGGAGCGAGAGGAGAGGGAAACCCGTAGCACTATCCCGATGTCCTAAACCCAATTGAGTCGACGGTTTGTTGATCTGAGCCACAATCATCATTCCATGGCATAGGCTTTCACGCACACATGTTGAATCCCTACCCAAGGCATAGAATTTCAATCGTACATTAAAACTGGGTTTTGGTGGGTCATTCAAGAATGTTTAGGAAGGTTCCATGTTGGAATGCTAGCCATAAGGTCATGGTCGAGGAATTTGCAAAGGTGACCATATGTGCTAAAATTTCAGATTCACTTGCTCAGAAAAACCCTAGTTTCCAAATTTGACCTAAAACATGATCCCTTGTCCATGGAGAAAGAGGAGAGGGACACTCGTAGCACTATCCCGATGTCTTGAATCCAACGGAATCAACAGTTCGTTGATTGAAGACACGGTCATGATTCTATGGCGTGTTGAATCCCACCTCCTACACGCTTTCACGGACACCTATCGAATCCCTATAGAGGGCATAGAATTCCAGCCATGCATCAAAACTAGATTATGGTGGGTCCTACAAGTGCGTTTAGGGAGGTTCCATGTTGGAACTGGTTCCATGTTGGAATTGAGGAATTTTCAAAGTTGACGGGTGTGTGCAAGAAGTTGAGGGACCTTTTAGATGCAATGGTTGAGTGAAGTCAATCACTCTTGATCCAAAAAAAAGAAATCATCCCAAGCAACACCGAACCTGCCAAGCCTAGTCCCAAGGTTGGCAATAGGCATGCCAAATAGGATAGTAAGACAAATTGCACCTCCGTTTTAGTGAAGAGAATCGCGTGCGCGATTTCCTTCACTAAAACGGAGGTGTGATTTCGAAAGCGTGTTTTTTTTTAAAAATTGGTTGAGGCCGCGACTATTAGACGAACGAGGACCAACTCTCGACTGTGCAAACTCGATTTTGGGTGTGCTTGAGCCCTCCATCTCCACCTTTGGATAAACCTCCCCTTTGTGAGGTATTTTGCTCATTTCTTTTCATGTTTTTTTCATTTTCTTCATCAATTTATTTGCCCTAGATTGAAAAATTAAACCATATTAAATTAAATTATGGCCAAACGAAACAAAAACCCAATGAAATTTCCCAATTGAAACAAAAATCCAATGGAATTGGCCAATAGAAAGAAGAACCCCAATGTAACTAGCCAATTGAAACCAATTCCTCAATTTAATGACAAAAATGAAGTAATTTTGATTATTTAACAAAATTCCCACGCCCAATGGAAACCAAAACCCCAATTAACGCAAAAAAAAATTAATATATTGGGTTTTTTCATTTCAATTGGGTCTCCTTGTGGTGGTCTCGGAATGTGTTTAGTCCCACTCACACAGCCGTCTTTTTATTGATATCAAACCCTACAAGTAGAGTGAAACCCTAGAAGTCGAGTGAAAGCCTAGATCCACTTCTAATCTCTGCGAAAATGAATTCTGTAAACAGTACGAACGGTACTGAAGACGGTTCAAACTCTTCGGCCAAACAGTTTTGCGGGGTCAAAAGGTAACTTATTCCTAACTGGTTTCACGGTTACATTCTAACGTTTCTTTATTGTTAGCCATGTTAATGCTCTATGGCCATTGTTGCAGACATAGATGGCCTCATAGATGGCCTGGCAGATACCAAGCCCATGTATGGGACCCTACTTGCACGGGACATGGTAAACAAGGTTCGTGTCAATTTCCTTGTTCAAATTATCTTGCCAATACTGTGTTTACTTTGACATTATATTCCTTTCATTTAAAGAAGCGATCTATCCCTGCTACATCTATGTGTTTTTTTATACTTCTAAAATTAAGCACATGTTTCTTGCACATGTACCGCTTCAGCTTTTACTATATGGTCCCAATATTACAGTCTATTTGGGTGAGTAATATTTTCCATTCTGCATATGTTAAGAAAGCTTTCTTTATTCTCATTTAATGCCATTGACTATATATAATTATATGTACTGTATCAGGTAATTATGATTCACCAGCAAAGGCAGCAAGAGCTTACGATGTCGCAGCGCTAAAATTTCTGGGTTGTGCAGCGAAAACCAATTTTAAACTATATGACTTCTTTCATTTCATTGTTGTCAAATTTATTCATCCTTCCACACGAAATTATTAATTCGAGGGCTCAATAGAAAGGGAATTGAATATTAACATGGATTTTCTTTACAGCCCACAGATTACGAAATAGACGTCAAAGAGATAGAAAACAGGACTAAGGAAGAAGTAGTAGCAATGCTCAAGAGGTAGCCCCAGCATTACTAATTCATTGAACATTAAAAGTAGATATTTAAAATGTACAGACAGTTTAAGATTCCATTGTTTTGGTCATGCCTTTGTTACAGGAGAAGCACTTCATTCTGTTGAGGCGAGTCAAAGTACCGTGGAGTTACCAGGTTTATGACAAAACCATTATAGCTATAATTATATGTGTTGCAAGCTATTTCATAGTGAAATTAATATGCGATACTTATGTTGATGTTTGTATCGTATATAAAGATTTAAAGCAAAATGGCAAGCGCGGATAAGAGCTGACGGCAAGAAAGAAATTCGTTTAGGAAGATTTGGTAAATGGTTTATGTTTCTAAATCTAATTGTGCTGTGAATACTGATTTAGAATAGTGATTTGGAAATGTTTAATGGGGAATATGGGTATTGAACTTGACAGATACAGAAGAAGAAGCAGCAGTAGCCTGTGATACTGCTGCCATTACATACAGGGGACGCAATGCGGTCACGAATTTCGATATCAAGAACTATGACGTCGACCAGATTTTGTCTGCAGAATCATCTAGTCTTGCTGGTAATCTCTCTGTGGTCTTGGATCAACATCAAACTGGAAGTCCAGAGCAGCAAACAGCTCAAATTTTATCTCCGCTGTCGGTAAATCGATCTCATAGATCTAGTATTGAAAATTAGTCATTGCCCTCTAGCTCAGCTAATCAGACAATGCCCTCCAGCTCAGGTGATGAGATCATACAAAATAGGATTACTCTCCTGAATGACCGTATGCCAAATCCAGCAATGCCCTCCAACTCAGCTGGTACAATCGGTGACTACAGGCCTCCTCTCCCGAATGCAGTTGGTGGTTCATACTTCATAGATCCGGTTACAGGTGGAGTATATTACATGCCCCAGGTGGTGTTAGTACCTGTTATTGATAACCATGGAAATGTATTCCAGATGGCAGCACCAAATCCAAATCTGCAAAATTTTCAGAATCCAATTCCACATATTGGGAATTTTCCATCTCCCCATGATCAAAATGGGAAGTAACATAGCACCGAAATAATATCTATCAGTTCTTTGGCATAACTTGCCAAGAAGTTTTGAAGTTGTAAGCATGTATTGTTTCATGACGAGGTACCTAGAATTTTTTTGTGTCATCTCCTCTGGCCGTGAATTTTTATGAATCATCGATTTTACATTAGGAAATGCTTAAGAACTGTTTCTTGTCGTCCCTGTGGACGCTTTGAATTGATCTTTCGGGTATCTCATTTGATGTTCCAGCCGATATTTTGCTCATGTAAGAGCTCGTTTTGCTCTACTAACATTGAACTATTGCTACATGTTAGACAGCCAATTTTGTCCTGAGTTTTTTAAACCAGCTGTTTTGGGGAAGTAATTATGAGTTTATGGGCAGTTTTATATTTTGATTTATGGGTAGTTTTTACTAAAAATTTTAATCTTTACCGTGCCTGTTTACCTAGCCTAATGTATGGTTTGTCGTTCCGTCTCTCCCGCCCGTTGTCCATCTATTTGACTATTCTCAGTCTATGCAGCGTGCTACTTCAAATAAGCATCTTAGACAAAGCGCCTCTCTTGATTGTTGGACTCTGCAACATAATTGTCAGCACCTACAACTTTTCCATTTGCCTATCATCATGTTCCCAACGATGGAATTTATTATTTGATTTGAATTGATTTATCATCGCATCAACTTAAGGTTTTATTTTTGTTATGCAATATTTTTCATTTTGGCTATGGCATTTTAGGTTTTTATTCACCTGAATTTAATATTGGGACATGTTCTGTTGCCTCTGATATCTATTGCTCGAATGGTAGGTAAGTGTTTGCTGATTTGAGGTATCATTATGGCTTTATAAATATCTATGTTATCGCTTATCTTATCTTTTTGTGTATTGTGATCAAGTTTATTGTTGCCATCTCTCGAGCCTTTTGTTTCAACATCAGTCTCTTGTTCTCTATCTACATACAATATCTTGTTCTCTTGGAGATGTTTCTGGCTGGAATGGTAAGTGTTTGCTCATTTGAGGTATTATTATGGACTTATAAAAACCTATGTGATCATTTCTCTTATCTTATTTTCTATCACATACAATATTTTTGTTCTCTTACCTGCTACATTTTCTATCAACATATACAATATCGTGTTCTCTGGTGGATGTTAGGTGTCCTATGTCACCTATGGTTCGTTGGTAAAATAGTGTCTCACTGTAGTGAATATTAAATCTGGTATTCTCTGTATTTTTAATGTTTTCTATCGACAATAGATTGTTCAGATAAATAGTTTACTTTTATTCTATTCTTTGTACTTTTTGATGTTTTCTATCATGAAGGAATAGATTGATTGCTTGATGTTTAGTGAAGAATTTAGTACTGAGCTTTTGAACTCAGTGTAATATGCATGCTTGGTTTCTTTTTTATAGAGGAATTTGCATATATATATAGTCTTTTTCGTGTAAATAGTGCTTGAATTTTTATGTAATAATAAATTAGTTGTCTTCTGTGTTAAATAGATTGATGTTAAATCTTGATTTAGCAAGCATTGAGATGGATCCAATTTTTTGAGGTGTAATTTTTACAAGTCTAGACAAAAATCACACCTCCACAAATTTCATCCCATTTTGTGCTTGATTATTTTATGAAACTACTTTGTGATTTGTTTTAATTTTTTATTTTACGAGTAGATATGAATGCTTTAATTATTTTTCTTTTTGGTAACATAATGTTATGAAGGTCACAACATCTTCCCTATAATAGGATGTAGAGCACCTAGGTGCAATTATGTCACTATGCAATGTGATATTTGGTGTTACCTATTTAATCTAGACTTTAGAAGTGAATGGTTAGATATGCTAAATTCATTGAGATTGATTCATTTTGTCCAACAATATCCTTCACAAACAAAAGGATAATAGAGATTTAAGTGTCTATACCTTAAAAAAAGGATAATTGACATTTACTTTGAAACTAGTTTTAGACATGATAATTGACATTGAATTCACTCTAGTGTCTATACCCTTTCCATGATGAATACCTTTGTGTGATTAATGTGACTAATAATGATTTCCAACAGTGCATCAAAAGTGGGTTTATACAGTTTCCATGTGGGAACGCTAGCCACAAGGTTTGGGTCGAGTAATTTGCAAAGTTGACCCTATGTGCAAAAAATTTCACATTCACTTACTCACCAAAACCCTAGTTTCCAAAATTGACCTAAAACATGATCCCTTGTCCATGGAGCGAGATGGGAGTGAAAGCCCTAGCACTATCCCTATGTCCTCAATCGAAAGGAGTAGATGGTTCGTCTATTTGAGCCACAAGCATCATTCTATGGCAAGTTGAATCCCACCTTCTAAAGGCTTTCATGAGCACGTGTTAAATCCCTACCGAGGGCATAGAATTCCAATAGTGCATCAAACGTGTTTAGGGAGGTTCCATGTTGAAACGCTAGTCACAGGGCCACGGTCGATGAATTTGCAAAGTTGACCCCTATGTGCTAAAATTTCACATTTACTTACTAAGAAAAAACCTAGTTTCCAAAACTGAACTAAAAAATAATCCTTTGTTAATGGAGCAAGAGGAGAGGGCCTCTCTAAGACTATCTCGATGTCCTAAATTCAACATATTCAGTGGTTCATCGATCATAGCTACCATCATCATTCTATGGCATCGTGAACCCCTCCTCCTACATGCTTTCACGGACACCTATTGAATCCCCATGTGGGTCATGTAAGTGTGTTTAGGTAGGTTCCACATTCAAAGATGAGAAACAAGTTCACGGTCGAGGAATTTTCGAAGTTGACCCCTATGTGCAAAAATTCTAATTCACTTAGTGAGCAAAACTCTAGTTTCCAAAATTGACCTAAAACAATATCCCTTGTCCATGGAGCGAGAGGAGAGGGAAACCCCTAGCACAATCCCGACGTCCTAAACCCAATAGAGTCAACGGTTCGTCGATCTGAGCCATAATCATCATTCTATAGCACGTTGAATCCCACCTCCTAAAGGATTTCACGCACAAATGTTGAATCCCTACCTGAGGCATAGAATTTCAATCGTGCATCAAAACTAGGTTTTGGTGGGTCACTCAAGAATATTTAGGGAGGTTCCATGTTGGAATGATAGCCATAAGGTCATGGTCGAGGAATTTGCAAAGGTGACCATATGTGCTAAAATTTTAGATTCACTTACTAAGAAAAACCCTAGTTTCCAAATTTGACCTAAAACATGATCCCTTGTCCATGGAGCCAGAGGAGAGGGACACCCGTAGCACTATCCCGATGTCTTGAATCCAACGGAATCAAGAGTTCATTGATTGAAGACACGATCATGATTCTATGGCGTGTTCAATCCCACCTCCTACATTCTTTCATGAACACCTATCGAATCCCTATAGAGGGCATAGAATTCCAGCCATCCATCAAAACTAGATTATGGTGGGTCCTACAAGTATGTTTAGGGAGGTTCCATGTTGGAACTCTAGCCACAATTTTGCGGTAGAGGAATTTGCAAAGTTGACGGGTGTGTGCAAGAAGTTGAGGGACCTTTTAGATGCAATGGCGGAGTGAAGTCAATCACTCTTGATCCAAAAAAAAGAAATCATCCCAAGCAACACCAAACTTGCCAAGCCTAGTACCAAGGCTGGCAATAGGCATGCCAACTAGGATAGTAAGACAAATTGCGCCTCTGTTTTAGTGAAGAGAATCGTGTGCGCGATTTCATTCACTAAAACAAAGGTGTGATTTCGAAAGCCTCTTTTTTTTTAAAAATTGGCCGAGGCCATCTTTTTCTCATAACCGTGTGGCTATTGGACGAACGAGGACCAACTCTTGACTGTGCAAACTCGATTTTGGGTGTGCTTGAGCCCTCCATCTCCACCTTTGGATAAACCTCCCCTTTGTGAGGTATTTTGCTCATTTTTTTTCATGTTTTTTTTCATTTTCTTCATCAATTTATTTGCCCTAGATTGAAAAATTAAACCATATTAAATTAAATTATGGCCAATTGAAACAAAAACCCAATGGAATTGGCCAATAGAAAGAAGAACCCCAATGTAAGTGGCCAATTGAAACCAATTCCTCAATTTAATGATAAAAATGAAGTAATTTTGATTATTTAACAAAATTGCCACGCCCAATGGAAACCAAAAACCCCAATTAGCTCAAAAAACAAATGAATATATTGGGATTTTTTCCTTGTCATGTTTTTTTTTTTGACATTTTGTACACTCTAATGTTGAGTCTTTAAGTCGTGTATTTTATATAGTTGGTTTTGATGTGATCCAAACCATCCCATTGTATCTATGATAACAATTATTGATGTAGGAATTGACACGTGGCCTCATCTAAAGGAATTACCGTGCCTTCCTCATAGAAATATAGTCACCCTCATTAACAATAGCTACCATAGCCATTGAATATCACCCTCATCAAAATGATAATAATCTTCATTATTAATAAATGGTTTAGAAATTGATTACCAACTTCATTCAACAATAGCCACTCTCATTAACAATAAATAGCTTATGAATAAACTAACACTCTAACAACGTGATCCATAACTAGAATAGAGACTAACTACTAGTCTCATCCATATTACAATTCCCCTCATTAACTATAATTAAAAGATGAAATAACTACCAATCTCATTAATTATCCCTAACTATAGCCCTTTTCATTTAAATATTAGTTTCCCAATTCAATTAACTAAAATTATTATTGAACAATA
>LPNX011144245.1:0-31789 GCA_001517045.1 Pseudotsuga menziesii
GGTTATGAATCCAAAATAATTACTCAATAACAATAATAATGTATGAAAAACTTTAACAAATTTTACCATGCGAATTTTTTCTAAAATAAATAATGCTAAAAATTTGTTAAACAATTCTGTAAACAAGGGACAGAAATGGCTGTAGGGCTGCAAGTGGAACAGGTGGCTGTGCAAGTGCAGGAAAAATGGAGGCAAAGTGGCTGGGTTTCGGCACGGAAACAAGGGAAAAAAACAGTTCGCGGACCGCGGGTATGGGGCGGACTCGCGCGGTCGGACCGCGGGTTTGAAGGCAACAGTCGCGCGCAGATCGCTGGTTTTTTGCGGTCGGACCGCGGGTTTGGAGTGAACAGGCGCAGTCTAGGTCGCGGGTTTTTGGCTAACAAAGGCGGTCGGATCGCGACTGTGGGATGAAAAAACGCGGTCGGGGCGCAACTGGGAAAGTTCAAAGACGCGTCCAGGACGCAGGAAAAAAGCCGACAGCGGCGGGCTGGTCGCAGGTTAGGGCCGGAAATGCGCGGTCGGGACGCGACTGCGGAAGAAAAAGGTGCAGTTTCCGGCGGCCGAAAACGACAGCCGAAAGTACAGTACGGAAAAATGAATTAAAAAAGACAACGGAGTCGCCAAAACTGTAGCTAGGGTTTTCACCCTAGCTTGTGCGAATGAGCACCTACTAAGGAATATGGATTCCTTAGTAGCAGTTCAATGATATATGAATTAAATAATGATAAACTGAAACGAAAACTAATCTGAATACGTTCTTGAAGCTAAAACAGTAAAAAGCAAACAACATGAAACAATACGGTGAAAAGTAAATAATATAAAGCAGAAACAGTAAAGAAGTAAATAATGATCTTTATTGATGTTACCTCCAATGAGGAGGTTGATAGAGTCCGTTGCGTTGGTCCGATGTCGGTGGCTTCGAGCTCCAAGCTGCTCCTTCCCTTTCTCCGGTGGTGGAAATGGGCCAAAAAGAGTTCTCAATGGTGAAAATAGCTTGATGGTAAGCAAGGGTTTCAGGAACAATTTCGGCAGAGGTAGGATGCTTATGATAATGAATATGGAATAATGGGTCTCCATCACTTATTTATAAAACCATGTGGTTTAGGTCAGATTTTTTAGGGTTTTAGCTGTTTAGGGTTTTCCTCTTTTTCCTCATTATTTTACATTTTTTATTCCTTTTTGGATATTTTTGGAGGAAAAAAGGATTTTATNAATATGGAATAATGGGTCTCCATCACTTATTTATAAAACCATGTGGTTTAGGTCAGCTTTTTTAGGGTTTTAGCTGTTTAGGGTTTTCCTCTTTTTCCTCATTATTTTACATTTTTTATTCCTTTTTGGATATTTTTGGAGGAAAAAAGGATTTTGTAGCCTTTTGGAGGCATTTTAAGCTTTTTGGTGACCTTTTAGATGGTTTTATGGGTTTTTGATGGAGATATGGTAGGAAAGTGGACAGATGAGCCATGTAATGGGGTAGATGAGGTAGTTAACCATTTTTGGGTGTTAACAGGTCCACTAGTATCATTGGGTCCACTTGGCCTAATGGGGACACATGTACCAGCCACTGGAGTGTGGGGAACACTACTAGAGGTTAACTACCACTTACTACATGTGCATGCATAAGTTTGGGCACCTCCTATACCAATCCCTACATTTTAGGAGCCACTGGGAGTCCCGGCACCAACCTACTTCAGTTAGTTGAAGTTAGTACTAGTTAGTCTCAGTTATCCCTCAGTTACTTTCAGTTAGTTCTCAAATATTTAGCTAGTGCATGTCTTACATGGATGCATGTGTATTAGGTGCCTTTTCCCACCTAAAACACTTAGTTGCATTGAGTTAACTAGTTTTCATTGTTTGTTTGAGTTGGTTGGACATCTAGGAGTTGATTTTGGACTCTAATATTAATTGGGAGACCATGAGTTAGAGAGTCAGTTAGATATAGTCATATCCACTTGGGAGATTGGAATACATACCCCATTCATTCGAATTCTTTCTATGTAAACTATTGTAACACCGGATATAATTATTGTGAATGATACTATAAATTCCTTAGCAATACTTGTCTGTTTCCTGTGTGGTTTGTTTTGTTCAGTTTGTATCTTCATTCTCCATTTGCTACAAACATTATTAGAACTATCTTATTGAATATCTAAATGGAATTCAAATTGTAATATCAGGACCTTACTAAGATAATATATGGCATGTTCTCGATATGAATCATCCTATTGGACCAAAACCATCCCTCAAGTGGATTCGGTTGTTGCCGAATATAACATAAAATATCTAGTATAGTATGGGGGACTAAGCACTGGGGTTGACACGAGGAATTTTTTCACTGCCTAAAATGAGCATTGAACTTGTTCATCCCATATGAACAGTGCATCTTGTTTTAAGAGACACATGAAACCTTTAGAAATTTCAGCATAATTAGCAATAAATCTTCTCAAGAATGTTTCTTTTCCTTGTAGGCTTTGAAGCTGTCTAATTGTTTTCAGGGAAGGAAACTGAAATATTGCATCAACCTTAAGGGGATCTACCTGTATCCCATCCTTGGATACAATGAAACCAAGTAATCTCCCATGCTCCACGCAAAATATGCATTTATGTGGATTCAAGCTAATGTTATACTATCGACATCGAAGGAAATAACATGTAAATGTGCACAATGTTTATCTCTTCTCCTGGATTTGGCCAGCAAGTCATCGAGATAAACCTCAATGATTTTCTTAATATCGTAAAAAACATATGACATGGCTCTTCGAAAAGTATCCCCCGAGTTTTTAAGGGAAAAAGGCATTTTCCAATATGCAAAAGTGCCCCATGGGAAAATGAAAGTCGTTTTGTGTTGGTCTTCATTATTAATCTAAATTTGGTTGTAACTGGAGAATCCATCCAGAAATGAAAATATTTCATTATGAGCACACTCGTCTATAATCTGATCAATGAAGTGTGTGGGATAATTATATTTGGGGCAAGCCAAATTTAAATCCCTAAAGTCAATACAGACCCAGATTTCCCATTGCTTTTTATTGACTAGAACATGATTGGATACCCACTCAGTCATTGGTACAAGGTAAATAAAGCCAACTTTCAACAAATTTTCTACTTCTACTTTGTCGACCACATATTTCTTAGGATTCATTGGACGTATTTTTTCTTGTACAGGTTTGAAATTTGGATAAGTTTTTATCTCATGTTTGACGATGCTAGGGTCGATGCCTTGCATTTATTCATATGACCAAGTGAAATCATCATGAAACTATTTAAATAGAGCAGTATATTGTGTGATTTCTTCTAGAGAGCAATTGGTGCCTATATTGATATTCTCGATGATGCCCAGCTTAATGGATAGGTTGATAGGAATGGTTTTTGAAATGTTTGCCAAACTTCCTTCTGAAATCACATTGTGTGTTTGGACAGGGAATTGGTACCTTTCTATATCATCATCAAGGTAGAAATTTTCATGTTTTACTTCTAAGGAATCCGGTTTAGAAAGAAACGATGATCTATGATGCATGTCTTCCCATGGTCATTCAGATTGATTCATGACTTCCATGATAGCTTCATCATATGAAAAGGTTTGATCTAAGATGACATGACTGTTGAGAGTATCGGTAGCCCATACGGGTGATGTATACAAATCATATTCCTCCAATGGAGAAGGATTTTAATCTGAGTCTACTAAAACATTTTGAATTGATTGATTTGATATTTCTATAGCAGAAAGTGGTGTACTAATCCTAGTTTCATCAAGTGTTTATGAATGTATTTCCTTTCCTTTACTAGTTTGAACCTGGATGTTCGCTACCGTAGTTCCATCTGATGAAGTGGAACCCATCGTCGTATTGGATTCAGTAAAAATGGTTAGTGGAAAGTAAATTTTTGATGTGATGGTGAAAACTGGAGCAGTTTCAGGGGTATATATTGGTGGAGGGATTATGAAGGTTCCCCTGAGGGAAGAGTCTTTGAACATCTGAACTCCTACATATTGAATGACTACTTTTGAATTCTTGGCACAAAAGGTACATTTGAGTGGATACTGGTGTCAGGTGTGTAGTAATCTAACTTATTGATTGTAATGATCTTCTCTTGATGGGGGAATCGAACTACTCGGAATACCGAAGACACTACTATCGTCATTGCATGTATCCAACTACGTCTCAATAACATATTGTAATCTATAGGTGCATCCACTACCTCAACATCAACTTGAACTATGTTTCTTCCCAATTCAATTGGGCATGCCGTAATGATTCCATGAGGTGGGAACGAGTATCCATCAAATGATTTAAGGACTTTGTTGGATGGTTTCAAAGTGAGTGATCCTAATCCTTTCCAACATCCTAAATACATGACACAAGTGGAGGCTCCTTTGTCTATAACAGTTTGAAAAATATTCACCCCATGTGACAGCACTTTGATCTCAAAAGTGACATGTTATGGAATCCTACTTGTTAGCTTTTCTAAATCAAAGGTGATCAAACCAGTATCATTCAGGTTGACTGCACCAATGGAATACAATAGTGATTTTCTTTGAGTTGGAAAACTTTGTAATACCTCCAAAGCCAGCATGGCACAAGGTGCTTGATCTAAGTCTTCCACTATATTATAGTTTTGAGCTTCTCTTGCATTAGGATTATGTTTTGATTTACTTAACAACCCTTTTGGGTGTTGAGGAACTATGTCAATGGTTGGTTTCTCAATAGTGAGAGAGCCATTTGGTTTTGATTTCGATCAGTCTGAAACACTAGGTATTGTGTCATAGGAATGAGCCCTTATTTGAATATTGACCTCATGATCTAGTCCAAATATTTTGTAAATGGGTGGATTTCCCCCTTGTGAAGGGTTCTCTTGGTTACCCCCTTAAGGAAGGTTTGCTTGGTTTCCCCCTTGCAGGGGTACCAGAGCAGTAGCAACCATTTATTTCCATTGTGGAAAAGGTTGATTCAACACACCGGGTTGTTGTTGTCCATTGTGTTGAGACAACATTCGATGAATGTCATCCATATGAGGGCATAGGCGAGTAGGATGATCTCTTTGAAATATTTTGTAAGGATTTTTTTTTTCTTTTTCTGTAACACCTTTTTTTCGACCCCGTTTGCATTAAAAATGTATATGATGTATATATTGTAATTAATCATGGTGTGGAGCTAAAGGAAAAATCCCCACCGTCGATTTAATTTTTTATGTTCCGACGATTAAAATCGTTGCTGATGGTATATCGTGCTATATGACACATTACAATTTTGGCATCATGTAAATATGCATTTTAATTAAAAAATACCCACAACCAACTATGTCAATGCAACCATAATGAAAAGGCCATGATTTTCCTAAGGATAAGGAGGGGGGAATATTTAACCTTTGGGGCCAGTGGGGAAAATCCAAATGTCAAAGGGAGAACCCATGAAACAATCAACTACCTTTCTTGTCTCATTCACCCAATCATTTAATTCTTCCAAAAATTGGTTGAAGTAGTTATTGCATGGGGATTTTTGTACAGGAATAAACACCTTATAACCAAAGGTCCAGGGTTACCAACATACTCATAAAACTTGCAACCAATCGACTTTAGAGTACAAAAAGGAAACAAGAGGATAGAAGAGAATCACCCAATTCACGATGGTTGATCCTAGCTTTGTCCTCTTCTGCTCTGCTTCTCCTCCAAAGCCTTCAGGGATGCTTCTCCGTCACCTGTAAAGAGAAAATCCTCCAAGTGCAAGCTTATACATGTATATAGAACAGGTTAGATAAATCATATATAGAGTGCTTAATCATAAATATTAATCAAACCATAATACATGAAAGACATTCAAAACACATGTGGAAGAAGGATTCTCTTTATTAACAATAGTGAATGAGTTAAGATTACAACCCAACACCTGAGACAAGGACTCCTTTGCAACCAAAGGATTCTAAGTTCCGCTGCTCCAAAGACTTCTAAATAGACACCACCAGCATAACTTTGCTCTTCAAGTATTATTGATTAATACCCTCCCCAAGGCCTTTATTTATACTTACTGAAATAAGGCAATTTCGAGGGTTGAGGAGGTTGAGACAGTTAAGATAATTATAGTTAAGGGCTTAACAAATCTCAAATAATCACGATTTATTATTTTTAATGTCAAAGGAAGGTGTACGCGGGTATTGATACTAGCAACCCATGTATGACACGCGAGTTGATCTAAGGGAATCCCACATACAGATCTGTACGCGGGTTGCAATTACAAAGACTCATGTACAGTATGCGACATGCTGTAGGAAAAGTCACGTATGTACACGAGTTGCTTTTAGGCAAAGGCGCGTACGGCACTTGACATACTCAAAGGTAAAAATGGCAAGCTGGATGGATAATAAATGTAGTTCATAACATGCCCATCTATAGTGTTTTAGGAAACCTTCAATCCATAAGTGTCATTTTGTGTGCCAACATAGGGAATGTTGGCACTTGGATGGAGAAGTGCCATTTGGGTAGATAACAGATGCCCCCTAATGTGTGAGGTCAGAGGGAAACGATGGTCGAAATACATTATAACCTTTATCTTTGGAGAAACTCACAAATCCAATGGAGCAAAGGTAGTACCTGAAATGAAATACATAATAATGTCATATACAAAGTCATATCTGAGGATGCTATGTTCAATATACCAGAACACTAGCTCCTTTACAATATCTGAGTACATCATATGATACGGGTACTAGACCACGTATATTACAAAGGTGGATCAAAGCCATAATATACAATAATGATGAGTCTTCAAATATTTGGAAGCTTTGTACATAAATGAAACATAATCTTGCGCAACTTAGTTCATATGTGAAGAACTAAGGTCTTCATAAACAATCCCAAAGAACCAGTACAATCCAAGCCATGTGAATAAATGTAAGTTGAAGTCGAACATGGAAAGGATTCAACAATTTGTCAATCAATAGGTAATAATTGACAACTGAAGCAAAGGAATTCACCAATGATGAAAGTGAATCCTGAGGTACGATTGTCAAAACTCTAGGTCTTCGTCATCAGGAAGTACTGAAACAGAACCATGCTATGATAAGGAAGGCAATAGATCCTCCAACGGATCACAAGAGTGACTAGGAACTGGGAAAAAGAAGGGAGACACAATAGATAACAGATATAACAATGATGGGATCAGGATAAAGATCAAACATTGGGTTGAGTCCTTAAACAGTGAGCACGACACAGAGATGACCCAAGGCAGCATTTTACTCATAGATAGAACAACTAGACTTATCTATCATGTAGGAGACATGATCAGATTCCCCAAGTATAACGGACATGAGGAGGAGTAGGAAACTCAAAGTAATAGCTGAACGGAAAGTGAACACTGGAACATGGGTATCGGAAAAAAAAAAGAGTGTTATGTTCAAGGAGGACACGCTGCCACTACTGAAAACAAGAGAAAAATTATTCCTTACCTTCCTTGTTAAATTTTAATGAGTCCAGGAAAGTCAACTCAGATCCCTCTTCATTTTTTAACAAGCTTGAAAAGAAAGGAAAATAATGCTTGATAGTGTCACCGATTCGTGGATTTAATGAGCCCAAACTAGTACATGCTCAATTGGTGTTTTCATATTTAGAGAGTCTAAAAACTCCAAAGAAGACTCCAGGGGGTCCTTTTTCATCCAATTTAGTCTCCTGAGGCTGAAAAAGTATAAAACATACCACAAAAGAACTCTCTTAACTTCCTTAGAAGAAAAGGTGAACCTTTTTCGTACTTAGTTAGGGAGGTCCGAAAAAGGTTAAATTACCACCTACCCAACGCTCCTTCCAGAACATCAAGAATAGCTTGAGTTTTACGAGTGTGAAGGAAAGCAAGATCACTCGGAAAGATCCATTTGATTACGAGAAATGGGGCTTACAACAATAAAATCATTGCTTTGTTCTTAAGTGTTTAACGAGCATGAAAAAGACACAAAATACACTCGGAATCTTTTTCATTTTAGGTCCAGATCACCAAAAAGAGAAAACTAAGCTCATACCGGGCGTTCCTTTTCCGTAAATTTAGTCCCTCAGGTCTGGAAAAGTGATAAACCTATGCCTAAGAATACTCTTCTCAATTCAATTAGAAAAGAGAGGGATCCTTTCTCGTATTATCCTGCATGGTCCGATAAAGAGATAACCTACCACCGATGCGGATTCCCATTCACATATTCTTAACGAGCTTGAATGGACAAGTTAACTCGGCAGTCAAGTCTGTTTTAAAGGAGTCAGACCTGGGCCTAAAGAAACTCCATAAGGGCAGGGAGTCGTATAAAGGGATAGCTTGTAAAAAGAGGTTCAAAAAGAAACTCTATTTGGCGTGAAAAATAGCTAAAAGGATACCCCTGTACCTGAAACAGCTGTGGCATGAGTATCAAAAGACAACATAGGTGTTAAAGGAGGATACTCATGAAAAAAGGGTCCTATCCACGGAAGAACAATGGTAAAAACAGGAAACTAATGGTTTATAATACCATAGTCCGTGGAAAAATGTTGATTGCTAAGGTTAATGTGGATTGAGTATAGATGCAAAAAAATGCATTGGAAATGACAAAACCACCCTATGGGAGCAAAAAACACTTTATAATGATGAAAAAACTTGTTTCAAGGAAAAAAAGATATGGGATTAGTTGAATAGATTTCAAACTATAAGAAGAAACCCACTTTGAGAAATAAAATTTCTATAAATAGTTCAAAATCAAAACAAAACTCACCATTTTGAATTTTTAGCCATAAGAAGCAAGTTTTTACCTCTACCTTCATTCGATCATTCTGGACAATCTAGTGGACGAAATCAAATTTCGCAAGTTGCAGGTAAGCCTACACCTCAAGCTCTTCAATTTGATCCTAGCAATTATTAATTTTGAGTCCCAATTTCATTACTAAAAGCATCCCAAAGCATGTCACGGTGTGTACGCGGTTTCAAAATGTAAAGACTCGCGTACACGAGTTCTGTACGTGGGTTTCCTATAGAGACAGTCACATACAGTACGCGACATGTCTAACTAGACAGTCGCATGTACTGCGTGAAGGATAAAATACTAATTATAGGCAAAAAAAATTGAAATTTTATATGAAATTGATGAATCAAATTACTTGTTTTTCTAGGTGTGAAGATGGTGTTGGAATGGAGGGAACGGGAACATGAAACTATGGACCAATAAGCGCTCCAAAGTGCGCCCACCATACATGCTTTGCGAACGAGTGGGTTATTGAAGTTCTTTTGCACGTCACCCATGTGGGCCAATGTTCGTATATTGGAGTTCATGATAAACTATTGGGATCATGATTTGGGGATGTTTGACCTACAGGGTGAGACTTTGGAAATTACCTCCGAGGACATATATTTCATTACCGGTCTGTCACAACGTGGAGCACAGGTCAACTTAGAGGGCACCGGCAGAGGCGGTGATCCTTTAAGTGTCCAGAACTACATAGATGTGTTTTGCACACCAGGTACCCAGAAGAGAGGGAGTTGTGTCCCTATTGCACATATCTGTGATTTCACACTACAAGTACTGACGAGCACCATCGTGAGGATTGCAGGATCCTCTTCTTTACATTTAGCTACACAAAACCAAATGAGGTTGGCGGTGGATTGTATGCATGGTTCCCTCTATGATTGGTGTTCAGGAGTTGTCACCATTATGAAAAGACAACTCTCCGATTGCAAGAGAGGAAGGTGAAAGAACTTTGGTTATTCTAGCATATTGGTTTCCTTCTTTGAGAGAGAGTACCAGGGTTGAGCCCTGCCATACCTCTACCAGTCTGATCTCTACGTCAGCCAAGGCTGAGCAGATGGGGAGACATCTTCCTCCGTCAAGGAGGAGGAGACATAGTGCAGAGTGTATACGATGATGACTTCTACATCTGGTGGGAGTGACAGCTACCAACACTAGAGCAGTTTCCATATGCCGGAATGGATTTCCGAGATGATCTAGACCTTGTCCTCCCTCCAGGAGGAGCATGGGGAGATCTAGGTAAGCAAATTTTAAATTTTTTAACATTTTTAAAATTTTTATGAATTTTAAAATGATAGATATATACATATGTATACAAGTCTTGATCCTATAAACATGTCAAAATGTAGATATTGGACCGGTTCGCCCTGAGGGGCATCCACGCATGTTTGTTTCTCCTGTCATAGGTGAAGTCTCGGGGCTTATTAGGTTTCTAGAGGGAAAGCTGGCCAGGCTGACCCAAAGAGTTCCCACCTTGCAGATAGAGCATATCCCGTCCGTCATGCAGAGTTCGTTGTTAGAGTTCCACCGGTCTGGTTACACCTTTTGAGGTGAGTAGCTAGAGCAGTTCTTGTATACATAGATGATGTGGAGGCTTCCAAAGCCGATGAGGCTAAGGAAGCCAGTGTACAGAGAGACCATGGGGATCAAGGTGGTCCTTCTTAGATCTAGGACATTTTGATGGACTGCGATCCACATTTTTGTATATTTTTGTATATTATACAGTTATGACTGGATCTGAGGATCAGACTCAACCTATCTATGGACAGATATTATATATATATATATATATATATATTGTTGTCGGTTTATTTACAAGTGTTTTTTATGTGCATGCTGTATATTTTTATGAAATGTGTGTTAGATGCCAATCTAAAATGTAATTAGCATATGCATCAGTCAATGAATTCTGATTTCGTGGAATGTGATTGAATATAATAACTTCAAAATTTATTTCCAATAACTGAATTTGCATGAACTTACGTAATAGAATAGGATTTCGTACCTGATAAGCTCGATTGAGCTGGGAGACCACCAGTTGAGAGTCCAGATGGACCTCAAGCTGGGTGATACCACGTGACAAAGAATCCCATAGAAGCTCAATTACAACCCTATACTCAGCAACATTATTAGAAGCAGGACCTAAACAAGCGCCTCCTACGGCAACTAGCTATCCTGAGGGAGAGTAAATGACCCATACTGCTGAGGCTAGATTACAAGTGTGGCGGCTGGCACCATCGATGAACCCTAAATACCTCTCAGAAGACATCCACAACAACCAACAAATGGTATAAAAAACACAACCAACAACCTAATGTACATAAAAATACATACAATAGAAATACAAGAAAAAGTGCTAAGCCTAAGCATAGTACTTCTTCAGGTAGAGCCCATTTCTAGGCTCAGGCAGCTTGTTCCCATCAAAATCAATTAACTCATATGTGCCATTCTTCAATACTTTTGACTCGACATAAGGTCCTAACCACATGGCCTTGAATTTTCCTACCCCCAGGGGTTCTTTGTCTTGGTCCCAAAGCAAGACAAGTTCCCCCTCAGAGAAAACCTGAGGTTTGACCAATTTATCATATTGAGTTTTGACCCTATTCTTATGAGCTTGATTAGCAGTCAGCGCATCTCTACACTGTTCATCAAGGTGTTATAAATGTACCAGACGTTCCTCAAGCTCTGTCGTATCAGGTAGCACATGAATAGCTATTTTTAGAGACGGGATTTCACACTCAATCGGGGTAACTGCTTCCACTCCATGGACAAGTTGGAAGGGGGAGAGACCTATAGCAGTTTTTACGTTAGTTTGGTAGGACCAAAGAGCAAGATATAGCATGATGTGCCAGTTAGAACATGCTGCATCAATTGTACGTTTAAGGATATTTTTTAAAGTAGCCTCAACCTGACCGTTTGCTTGTGGATAGTACGAAGATGAATGTTCTTGTCTGAATCCGAGCATAGTGGTTAGTTATGTCATCATGCTATTTTGAAAATGACTACCATGGTCAGTGACAATCACTTTGGGTATACCAAACCATGCTATAATCTGATTGAATATGAAGAAAGTTGTTGTTTCCCCGTCGCCTTTAAAAGTAGGAATTACCTCTGCCCATTTCGTAAAATAGTCAATAGCGACAATGATATATTTATGCCCCCAGCCAAGGCTGGGCTGCATGTCACGTAATCAATCCCCCCTTTCATAAAGGGGCCTACCGATACAATAGGAAATAACGGAGCAGGATGTGACTGCATTTTCCTGGTGTAAAGCTGACAAGGATGACAGCGCTTCACTGCTTCCACACAATCTTTGAAGATTGTGGGCCAGAAATAACCAGCATGTAGTATCTTCTAGGTCATTTCTAACCCAGATAAATGACCCCCACATGCTCCACTATGGGAATCATTCAGGACAATCTCTGCTTCCGCATGGGTAAGGCATCGACGCAAAATGGAATCTACCCCTCTTCGATATAATGTATCTCCTATGATGAGGTATTTCTTAGGATGAAGGCATAATTTACGTCGTTCCTCCCATGACGAAGCTGCAGGGTACTTCAAAGTCTGGAGATATATAAGAATATCCCCGTACCAAGGATCAGAGGTGGATATCAAGAAGATATGCTCATCTGGGAATGAGTCATCTTCAACGGCTACATCTTCTTCAGTAGGAAATTCTGTTATAAGCTCAGCAAAAACTAAGGACTTTCTAGACTTAGCGGATTGAAAATCCAAGTCAAACTCTTGGAGGATGACTATCCATTTGTTGAATTTTCCCCCAACAATCTGTTGGGACAAAACATATTGAAACGGATTCACATCTGCCACTACTGTTGTGGTCCTCAGTAAAATGTAGTGACGTAACCTCTAAACAACATAAACAGCTGCTAAGGCTAATTTATCAATGTGGGAGTACCAAAGTTTAGGTCTGACCAAAGAACGGCTAAGATAATAAATGACATGCTCTACGAGCTTATCATCCTGTTGGACCAGCACTACCCCAATGGTCAACTCAGATGCGACCAGATATAATATAAAATCCCTAGAATAATCTAGCAAATGCAGTAAGGGTGCCGACAACAAAGCTTTTTTCAATGCCTCGAAAGCAAGTTGTGCAGTTTCATCCCATACAAATGGGGTGTCCTGTTTGAGCAGGTGCATGAAACCCTTAGTAATCTTGGCATAGTTCACAATAAAACGTCGAAGAAAATTAGACTTCCCTTGCAGGCTTTGAAGTTTCCTGATAGAATGAGGAGGAGGTAGATTTACAATGGCCTCAACTTTTAATGGATCCACTTGGATGCCTCTATTAGAGACAATGAACCCAAGAAATCTTTCTGACTCGACACAGAATACACACTTGTGGGGATTCAAGCGGATTTTATAATGTCTACATCTCTCAAATATCAACCATAAATGATCTGGATGTTGGATCCTCTTACGAGAATGTGCAGGCAGATCATCAAGGTATGGTTCGACAATGGATTTAATATCATGGAAGGAAATGTTCATAGCCTGTTGAAAGGTTGCCCCAGCATTTTTCAATTCAAAGGGCATTTTTTTGTACACGAAGATAACCCAAGGACAAATGAAAGCAGTTTTATGTTGGTCTTCTGGTTTTATTTGAATTTGATTGTATCTGGAGAAACCATCCATAAACGAGAACACCTCACTTCCCTCACAAGCATCTATAATCTGGTCTATAAATGGCATGGGATAGTTTTCCTTAGGACGGGCTTTATTCATATCTCTAAAGTCAGTACAGACGCGGATAGTCCCTTGCGTCTTATCAACAGAAACAGGGTTGGATACCCATTCTGTCAAAACTATGGGATAGATAAAACTAGCCTTCAACAACTTTTCAACTTCGGCCTTCACAGCCACCGCTTTGTGCAGGTGAACAGGTCTTAACTTTATCAAATAGGTTTGGCATTAGGATATGTTCGGATTTCATGTTCAACAATCGATGGATCTATGCCTAGCATCTCCTCATATGACCAGGCAAAGACATCGTATAATTCCTTAAACAGGGTAGTATAGATAGCAATCTCTTCAAGAGAGCAATTTTCACCTATGTATATGTTTTCCACGACATCAGGGTTTACAGAGATGTTAATAGGTATATTGACGAAAATATTTGCCATATTGCCCTCGGCAAACATTCCTTCCCTGGGTAAGGGATTGATGGGTGTATCAACATCTTCTGACAGTCTCAAATGAAACTCTTGATTTTCTTTTCTACTTAGTTCTAGAAGAAAACAGGATTGATGGTGAAGATCCTCACAAATCTTACCATGTCCACTCATGGTTTCCAAGATGGCTTCATCAGAAGGTAAAACCATGTCTAAACAATCTATAGAGTACAAAGAGTTTTCCGCCCATACGGGAAAATAGACTTCTTCCAGATCCTCCGAGACTATAAGAGGATCCAGAATGGGATCAACAGTGGTTTGAGTGATAGCTTGATAAGCTACTTCCACTGCTAATAAGGGCACCTCTGGTTCATGGGGGGAAGGGAGAACCCAAGGATCAGTCCTATCAACAACCGTGGCTATGGACCTCCCCATACTAGTAGAACCAATATAATTAACCTGGGCTAGATGATCAAATGTGCCCATCAGTGATGTGTACATTCCAGCCCCCAAGCTCTGTGCAGCAGGTTTGACCTAATCAACCAATGGCACAGTGGACTCATTAGACTCTAAACGACCTTTTCAAGTAAAATAAAGTTGGTCAATAGTAGCCAACTTGCCCTCATGTGGAAAAACCACTACACGAAAGATGGCCGACGCAATAGCGGACATCGCATAAGTCCAGTTTCTTCCCAGGAGCAGATTATAGTCCAATGGTGCATCAATTACTTCTACTTCAACAGACACTGCTTTCCCTGCCAGCTTAATTTCAAAAGCTAGTAGGATACCATGTGGACGGAAGGACCTTCCATCTAAATCAGTAAGTAGAGTGTTTGATGGGACCAGCTCTAGGGATCCAAGAGCTTTCCAACAGGTCAAGGACATAATGCATGTAGAAGCACCCTCATCAACAACGGCCCTTCCAATGGTCTTTCCACCATGGATGGCATCTATTGATAAGGCTACATGGTAAGGTAGGCTAATTTTAACATCAGACAAATGAAATTTTGCCATGAGACTCGATGAGTCCATGCTGCCTAAAGCTGCTAAGAGGGCATCCCGCTGGGCGAGACAACTCTGTAACACCTATAAAGCTAACATTGCACACGAGGTTTGGGCTAGATCTTCAACCACGGAGTAGTTTGAAGTAGCCCTAGCATTATGGTTATGCAAGGTCTTCTTGAAGACACCTTTCGGTATCTTCGGCATAGTTTCAGCAGGCTTCTCTATCGTGAGAGGGTTAGAAGTTTCACCTACAGCTTTACCCTTCTCAGAAGTCTCTTTCTCATAATTTTGGTTCCTCATCTATAACAAAGTCGAATATCAAACCATGTTTATATAGTTTGGGTCAAGGGAATTTTGAGTGCCCCCTGCTACATTAGAAGCTGAAGCAGAGTTCTATCCTTGGGGAAAAGGATCCTTCAGGATAGCCGCTTGTTGAGATTTAAGCAACTTCTGGGCTTGTTCCATAAGGGGACAAAGGTGAGTAAGGTGGTCCTCGTGGAACAACTTACACAGGAACTTAACCTTCTTCTTTTCTTTCTTTCCCCCATCAGCATTATTCGCGGGCTTCTGCTTGTTTTGGTTTCCCTCTCCTTTCTTTCCTCTCTTTTTCTTCCCATCAAGTTGCTGATTTCCCTTCTGAGAGGTTTGTGCAAAAACATTTGCACTCTGGGGGGAGGGGGAAGCCTTTGCTGCCTCCACCATAGAATTCTTGATGGACAACTGATGAAGTTGCTTAGCCAAAGACTCTACGGTGGGAGAGTTGACGGACCCAACCACACCATCGGCATGGGGTCTAGGATTAGGCTTCTCCGCATCATGCATAGGCCTCGGTGCCTCAGGGATAATCTCATACAAGATCCTAGATTGTGAATAAATAAAATCCAATTGCTGGGCCCTGAGAATGGCTTCTTATTCATTCGTCACTCCTGAGGTGGATACGTCCTTAGATATGTAGGGCAACAGGGATTTAAGGAACCACTCTAGTAAGAACTCAGGAGGGATAGTGGCTTTTATAAGGCTCTTTCGCCTCCTCCACTCTTGGATGTGATTCGATATGTGGGTATCCTTGTTCTACCTAAAGGTAGACAAAAAGTCCGTTCCAAAATCATATCGAACCAGAAGCTAAAAGTGGCTAAGAAATGCACTAGCTAAGTCCCAGAAACTACTGAAAGCAGCAGAAGGTAACTCAATATACCATTTTGCCATGGCACTTGTTAATGGTCTCTAGAATAGACTCAACCTAACTGAATCTTCATTCAGTGAATTCGAAGAACACCATAAATGAAATGTGGTGGCATGAGCCCCAGGGTCTTCACCAACTTTGCCCTCGAATTTAGGGATGTCCGACGGCAATTTGGTGGGAACAGGTGGCCACGAGGGGTCATGCCTCACCAGGTCATTCATCAACTTTGACAAATCTGGCAAGTTTAACGTTGCCAGGAATGGAAGCTTAAGTCGAACCGGGGCACTAAATGTGCCAGCCTAGGGATTAGAGGGACCTGTCCCCGAATGCCCATAGGTAAAGGTGGGGTTTCCCCCTGCCACTGGTTGCGAAGTGGGTAGATTACTATGAAATGGATTCCATCTGTAATCCATAGGGTTGTGAGTGGGAGGTGCAGTATAAGAAGTTTGGGCCATCCCAATCAAAACTGGGGTCTGAAAGACAGGAGCCACTATCCCTCCGCTAAACAACGAAAAGGGAGAGCTCGTAAACGTGGCCGAAATCAGAGTTTGAAAACTTTTCCCATATGAGCTATTGTTTCCAAACCGCACTCCTACATACAAAGGTGATGGGATTACAGATGGAGTGGATGGGGGAATGTGACCCCCATTCCAAGGAAATCCTTGAATGAAAGCCAAGGATCCTACCGGACCACTCTGGGTAGTGTATGGAAAGGAAGAAGGAACAGTAGGTATACTACGAATCCCAGTAACCATATCACCAGAAGTACCTGCTAGGTTTGAGTGAACCTGTGGTTGGACCACCTGGCTCGCTGGAGTCAAAGGTGTAGAAGGTATACTAGATCTAGGGGCACTTACCAAGGGAGGTAGTACCCCTTCAACCGGAACAGCCGAGGTGAACACAAAAGAACTTTCTCTCATAGAAGACATAATCCTACCCACAGGGACACCTAAAATAAGTGAATCAAAAGGTCTAACCTGAACGATCATAGGATCGTTTAAATCAGTTAAGGGTGTGTTAAAAATCCTTGCAAACTCGTCAGTCTAAAAGTATTCTATCTCAACTGTATCAATATTAAAATGGTTATCTATAAGTTCTGCTTCACCTAGAACTTCACTTACTCCTACCGGTTCAAATGAACCGTCAGTGTCCAATATTTGCATTTGGGGTGGAGGCGGAGGTTCCAATGTGATGAGAGGAGGAAGTTTTTGCAACCTTCTTGACCTTCTTATAGGTTGGTCCTCCATGATTGAAAATTTAACAAATCAAACCCTATGGCCAACTAAACACAGGAAAAACCATAGAGCACACACTATAAAAAATCCTAAAGCCTCAAACAATCAATCAAGGGTGAAAGATATGCTTTCCTGAAGAAAGATGAAGAACGATTACTTGGCGTCCTTGAAGTGGTTCTTAGGCTCAAGCGAAGGAATCACCCACCGCCCTCCCACACTTACAACAAGGGTTACCTTCCAAGCATGTCCAAGGTGAACCAGAAATAGCCTTTCAATTTACCTAGGTATGAACCCTAAATGTCAAGAGACTAAAGGATACCTTAGCTATACCAACAATCTGGGGGGATAGTCACAAGCCTGACTTGTATGCATGGGCAGGGTAGCTGAGCCTGAAACTATGTCTAGGACAGAATCCCCAGATGTGTAAAAGTCATGATTTACATTTTGACAAGGAATTGGAGGGTTATCTCCTCAGTCCAATGCCTCCACGCGGCCTCGTGCTTGACTCCCTTTTGAGAGGAGCTTCCCAGATACAATTGATAAAGTCAAGGATTTACCTAAATAATGGTCCACTACGTTTGAATTTTAAAACTTATGGGAAGTTTACACTTCCTATCCCACAAGACTAGCCTAAGCTAGTAGGTTAAAGGACCCTAAAAATAAAAATTACTCGTAAATTTTAATTATTGCGTTCATTTTAAGGGCTATTTCTTACTCAGAAGGAAATTGAGTGATGAACTATGGTGTTTTTGACTCGATAAGAAATAAAAAAAGTAAAGGTGTATTTTTTTTTTCAAAGCAAATTTCCACTATTAAAGCAAACTTCTTTTTCTTTTTGTAAATATAGATTGATGAACAAATGCAAGCGATAAAGAGAAACTAAGACCATGTTTTTGTAGTTTTGAGATTATATTTTAAAACTGAAATGAAAACTACTTATGCAAAAGCTTGAAAATGTTTTTCTTTTCACTTTTTAAAATGCTCAAACTCTATCATGCACCTAAAATGCACTAAAATTGAGTATACTTGGATCAAATCAACTGTATAAATAAACAAACTGAAGTAAACAGTTCAATAAAACCAAGAATCAACCAACAAGGGAAGACCGGGAACCCTAGCTTGGGTGTGTACAATGACAAGAAATTGCTGTAAACTCACAAAGGTAAGTGACAAACCAACCACTATCAAAAGATAGAATGGAAAAACAATGCCCAAAAACCTGATCATTGATTCGGACAGAGACACTTCAACCTATAACCCAAACAGGGCAACCTAATTCAAAATGCCAATAGAAGACAATCCAAACAAAAGAAACCCAAGGGCTTTATGAGAAAGCACAAAGTGTGGTCACCAAGGTCTTCAGACTAAATGCATAGTATTTATAAAGAAATCCAACTAACAAACAGGAATCACAAAAGGATAGGGATAAGAAAACCCTAGCCCAAAAATCCCCATTTCCAGGCTTGTACGCGACTGTGTATAAGGACAACTCGTGTATTGTACACGATTATCCAAGAGAGAAACCCGCATATGCAGACCTATGTACACAACTGTGTATGAGAGAAACCCGCGTACAAGTACAAAAATTTTCTCAAAAAGAAAAGAAAAATCCACAAGGCTTTCAAACACTATGGTAAGCATGAACCAGGATAAAACACCACACACAAACCTCAAAGCAAAGACTGGTCAAGGGTGACAGAAGTAACCTATAGTAGTTTGGGCTCCCCAGCAAAGTCACCAGTTCTATTGTGCAGGAATAAACACCGTATAACTGAAGGTCTGGGGTTACCAACATACTCGTAAAACTTGTAGGCAATCAACTTTAGAGTATAGAAAGGAAACAAGAGGATAGAAAAGACTCACCCGATTCACGACAGTTGATCCTAGCTTTGTCCTCTTCCGCTCTGCTTCTCCTCCAAATCCTTCAGGGATGCTTCTCCTTCACCTGTAAAGAGAAAATCCTCCAAGTGCAAGCTTATACATGTATATAGAACATGTTAGATAAATCATATATAGAGTGCTTAATCATAAATATTCATCAAACCATAATGACATGAAAGAGATTCAAAACACATGTGGAAGAAGGATTCTCTTTATTAACAATAGTGAATGAGTTGAGATTACAACCCAATGCATGAGACAAGGACTCCTCTGCAACCAAAGGATTCTAAGTTTCGCTGCTCCAAAGACTTCTAAATAGACACCACCAGCATAAATTTGCTCTTCAAGTATTATTGATTCATACCCTCCCGAAGGCCTTTATTTATACTTAGTGAAAAAAGGCAATTTCGAGGGTTGAGGAGGTTGAGACAGTTAAGATAGTTATAGTTAAGGGCTTAACAAATCTCAAATAATCACGATTTATTATTTTTAATGTCAAAGGAAGGTGTACGCAGGTATTGATACTGGCAACCCACGTATGACACGCGAGTTTCTCTAAGGGAATCCCGCGTACAGATCTGTATGTGGGTTGCAATTACAAAGACTAGTGTACAGTACGCGACATGCTATAGGAAAATTTGTGTATGTACGCGAGTTGCTTTTAGGCAAAGGCGCATAGGGCACTTGACATATTCAAAGGTAAAAATGGAAAGCTAGATGGATAATAAATGTAGTTCACTATAGTGTTTTAGGCAACCTTCAATCCATAAGTGTCCTTTTGTGTGCCAACATAGGGAATGTCGGCACTCGGATGGAGAAGTGCCATTTGGGTAGATAACAGGGATGGGAGGAGTATGGGAAGGAAATTCGAATTTTGGGAAAACTCATTTTTGGGGAAAATAATTTTGACTTTTGGGGAAAGTAAACACCCAAAAATGCATGCCATTAGGATATACATCCACGTTCTTCATTTTTGCCTCACACGAAGAATCTTGGGAGTTGTTTTCACCTCCACGATTTTTCCTGTGGTATCCTCTCCTTCACTATTGGAATCCGGGGGCGTTTTCATCTTCATCATTCACCCACATTGGGGTTCTCTCAAGTGGCTGGGAATTCTCTGTGTATGAAATTCGTTTTTGAGTTGATGTGGGTGTTTTTTTCCCTCACATGGGTAGTCATTTCCTCATTCTCTTGGGCTGTGGATTCGTTTTTTGGTAATGATATGTGGTTTGGTTTCTTTCCCCAACGTTTCTGTTGCATTTCCCCACTGATTTCCAAGCTAAAAAAATCATTTTTGAATTTCCCATCGATCTGGAGGAGAGACCACGTTCTATTGGTTGTGTTTGAATTCATTTTTTGGCAATGATAGGGCCAAATCATCCCCAGGAAAACAAATTGTTGTTAGGAGTTGTTCTTACTGTCCTTGGCAATTAATTTTGTGGCCGAACTGTTTTCCTAAACCCAAAAATTGTGTATATTGTTGTGTATGCAATTGGTCTTTGGACTGTGTAGGAGTGGAAAGGAGTTTGCTTGACAAACCTAGTGTTTTGCAGGAGCCTCATGTACAGCGCTAGAGGAATTCATCTCTTCTCTACACCTTCTGAATAACATTGGAAGGGAAGTCATGGCATGAGGGACTATGCAACAAAGAAGGTAATGATTCCTTGTGTTGGGTATGTCTGGATGTCTTAGGAATCAAGCTAGTTCTCATGTAGGCACCCTTAGCTCTTTAGCGAGCCCACTAGCTTAGCACACAGTGCTTCCATCTCCTGATAACCTAATAAACCCAACTTGTTGACTTGGTTATGTGTTGTTGTGTACTCTTAGCCAGATAAACCCAACTGTGTTGGCTTGGCTGAATTTTGTGGTATCCTTGGCTATGTGTGAGCCTGCTTAGCTTCCTTATTCCTTGTGGGAATCATGCCTAGCTCATGGGTGGCAATGTTGCTGAGAGATTAAGGAGCACACTGGCCTATGGTTGGGTGGAATGTTGTAGCGACATAGCTGGTTGCAAGACGAGCTTCTTCATAAGATAAGTATTCTTGTGTAATTACCCACGCAACTGTATTGTTTATGTGATCTATGATGAACATGTTAAAATGTGTTGAATGCATGAATTAAATGTAATTTGCTTCCGCTAAATGATAAATAATTATGCATCTATGCATGTTCTATTTCAAAGCATTCCAATTTTTATTATATGTATGTTCATGGGGCTAGTTTCCTGGACTTATAGCAGCATCGGTATGTTGATGTATTTGTAACTTCGGAATGTATTCTTCTATGTATCTTATGTATTGTAACCCGATGTTTATTCCAGGATGTATCTATTATGTATTTGATTCATGTTGTCATACCCTGATGTTCCGATCGGGAGGATAAATAATGTAAATAAGTCATGTCAAGTCATTGTTAAAGTCCCCATAGTTTCGGGGCACTAGAGTTATTATACACTCATTGAGATGTAGGCTCTAGTAAGTAATTGTTAAGTTGGGCCGACATGATTGAGTGCACTTCAAGTGAACGGAAGAATATAAATAGAGCGTAAGAATCTCTCTATTTATCACTTGCAACACATCACTCACTCACTCAAGTGTAGTGCATTAGTGAGGAAGGAAATACTGGGACTAGACAGAAGAAGAAGACTACTGTTTTTGGGATTTTACTGTTTTGGTGCTGATTCTATCTCTGAGAAAGTTGCGGGGTTTTCTCCTTTATGGTTTCCCTGAGGAAAACTCTTTGTGTCTCTTGTCTCTTGTGATGTGCTTGTGTTTGATTGATGTACTTGTTATTCTCTCAGTAAAGATCCTAATATAATGCTAGCTTAATGTTGAAAAAATAACATGGTATCAGAGCTAACCTAAGAAGAAGACATTGTACAACTGTAGAAGCTAATGATTCTTACTTTTTGGTTCTCTCTCCACAATCTATCAGAAAACGTATGCTAGAATGATTCTCCATTGAAGAGCGCATCTTTCTGTCGAAGCGGAATTCGATTCCGAGCATTTTCAGTTTTCGATGCGGAAATTAGGGATTTCTACAGAAGAGGAATTTTTGAGTGAGACCAGCATAGGATTTTTCTCCTCATCAAAACCAAAGTTTAGAGACCTGGCTCAAGAAATTTGGTTGGGTGAAACTTCAGAAAAGTCAAACCCTAGTTTGACCCCGAGCTTGGAAAACCCTAAATACTAAAACTCATACGTTTTGGTACAGTAGCTATATTATAAGGTTGGAAAAGTCTCAGAAGCAAAACATTGCAAGGGCAAAAGATAAAATCCTGAAGAACACTGTGTCCAAAATTCAGCCTCAGATTCGCTATATTCCAGGAGATATGATCTATCAAAGTTAGGGTTCCAACCTCTTTCAGAAATCATCCATAAACAGGACACCTGGGGATAATTACAATATCTTGGGCTACAGAGGTCCAAATGGAATTCATGAAGATGTTCCAAAAAGGGTACGGACGTTAATTTATTTGATGTGAATATCCGACTCAAAAGATGAACCAATGACATGTGGCATGCCGTACAACTTCACTGTTCGGAACAGTCCTGTAACAGGTCACCTTGGGAAAAGGATTATAAATCCCAAATGGTGAACCCAATTCTGATGAAACCTACGGTGTTAGATCAGGGACATGCAAGGTTACCTCCGTAAGAAATTTCAGACACAAAGAAGCAGTAATTTTGGAGATATCATAGAAACAGTAACAGGCATTTTTGCAGAAGAAATTGGAAAACTAGGGCTTCTTATTCCGGGAGCTTCCCTCCACTGTTTTCAGAAAAAGAGTACATTGGACAACTCCATTTGAAGAGATCTATGTGTCTATCCAATCAGATCCAAAAGATTCCAAGTTTTGAAAATTAGAGTTTCTGTGACAAACCCTAGATCAGCTAGCTCCGGAACCAAGACGGACACCTCAAATCGGTAAGATCTAATCCTTTGCTATTTTCATTTGAGGTTCTCATTTAAAAGTGATCTATCACATCAGCTTGATGATAAGCTTGGTGAAGTTTACAAATTCCAAGTATAGAAGTATTTGATCTCTCTGAAGAACATGGATTGGACACCTACATGAGTATAGAGGTTCCAGTTTCAGAGGGAGATGAGGCTAGAAGCCTTACTCAAAAAGAACTTGGTCAAGGCCAAAAAGATCATTGCTGATTCAGTCATGAATCAACTTGTATTACAAGTGTCTTCCTTAAAGACACCAAAGATGTTTTGATTCCTTGACCAAGCTATTTGAAGGGAAGAACAGAAATCAGAATATGACCTTAAGAAACCAGTTGAAGAATGTGAAGATCCAGAATGCAGAGACCATGCAGCCATAAGAGTCTCTCAAATAAAGAAAAACTTGAAGCGGTAAAAGGAAAAGTGAAGAATGCAGAAGTGGTGATGGCCACCTTGAATAGCCTCCCAGGATCATGGGATTCATTCATGCAAGGAATGTGTGGTAGAATGAAGTGATTACTTTTAGCAGACTTCGAGAAGAAGAAGAAGCTTGACTCAAAAGAAGAGAAGAGAAGATGGGAGCAACTGAAGATCAAGCTCTCACCATCCAAAGAAGATCCCTCAAGCAATAAGGAATATGAAGAACTCAACTCTTGAAGAACTTCTTATCCACCTTATCATTTGGATAAGAAACAATGCTATAATGAATGAAGAAGACGATGAAGCTGAAGGCTCAAGAAGGAGTATACCCATGAAACAAATAAAGATAAGTCACTTCAATTGTCATTTCATTATTTTGTTATGCATTTGTTTATATTAAATTAATGTATTATGCATGATAGAATGTTTGCATTAATGATGGTATACTACTAATATGCATGTGATGGGTGAGTAGCTCATGGTGCTATACAACTCTCCATTTCTACTTATCTAGAATGAAACCTCTTTGCTCACATATTGGATTAGTGCACAATCTCAATGTTGTCCTGGTAGAGATGGAAGGCATCTAGAAAAGTTTCTTGAGATATGGATATTGGCTAAAATAGTTGCATGATCATATATTTATGCATAAGTGTTTGCCAGTATGAATATTCCTTATGAAATGTTTCTAACCATACAAATGCATTTGACTTGTAGGAAAGACCGCATACATAATCGCCTACAAGCAAAGAGGAATGAAGACTTGTTCCGAAGAGAAAGTGACGAAATTTCAAAATGAAGAATAATATGACGAGTGCAATGACATCATTGATGCAGAACCTTCCAGCCACCAAGAAGAAAGGGAAGACCAGTTCAAGAAGAATGATGTCAGGGCGCAGTATCGAGACCTGAAGAGAAGTTCATAGTTCCATCATGTAGTAGATGGAAACATCATGGGATACAAAGCAAGATTCGTAGCATGAGGCTTCTCACGAAAGGAAGGCCTAGACTACGAAGAGACATTTGCAGCCAGTAAGAGTTGAAACACATACATGATGAGATTGATGAAGATCTTAACCTTTGCTACAAGGTTGAAGATGCAAGTCTATACACTAGATGGTCACATAGAATATTAGTAGCATAGGAAGCTACTTGACACTCCGGTACAGAATGTTTTCAGTACATAGAGCATAGAAGACAGAGGGAGTATGATGCTTCGCTTCAGAGGGAGTGGCTACAGAATATCTTGAGGTTCGACATGGTACGACAGGATGGGAAGATTACTGATGACACTAGGCTTTACTGAGAGTAAAGTGGATTCCAACCTTTGCTTCAAGGTTGAAGACGGAAAACCAGTGATGCTCCTGTTATGTGTCGATGCACTATTGTTCTAGGTATGCAGGTGTGGCAGAGTACAGATGGAATCTTCCTTGGACAAGGGAAGTATGCAGTAGAGATCCTAAAGAAGTTTGGGATGATGGACTGCAAGGCTATGACCACACCGATGGCATCGAACCTGAAGCTATTGAGTGATGCTTCATCAGAGTCAGTTGATGCCACTATGTATCGTCAGATGATTTGTTCCTTGATGTACCTGACGGATACGAGACCAGACACTTGCTTTGCTATGAACACATTGAGACATGTTCACTTGATGGTTGCAAAGCATGCATTGAGGTACCTGAAGGGTACAATTGATTATGGGCTCAAGTATGATGCGAATCAAAAGATCAACCTGGAGGGTTATGTTGATTCATATTGGGCAGGCAGTGCCATCGATAGGAAGAGCACTTCAGGGTGTTGCTTCAGTATGGGATCAGGTGTGATCTCTTGGTTTAGTAGGAAGCAATCCTATGTGGCACTGAATACAGCTGAAGCAGAGTATGTCGCAGCTTGTTCAGCTAGTTGTGAGGCAGTATGGCTGCAGAAGTTACTGTCTGATATATTTGATCTCCAATTGGATGCTACTTGTATACATTGTGACAACCATAGTTGCATGAAGTTGTCAGAGAATCCAGTGTTCCATGACAAGTCGAAGCATATCGAGATCAAGTATCACTATATCAGGGATATGGTGCAGAGAGGAGCAGTGAAGCTCCAGTATGTTGCGACGAAGGAACAGATAGCTGATGTATTGACGAAGCCATTGGCTAGGCTAAAGTTTGAGTACGTCAGGGAGAGACTTGGTGTTCTCCAGATCGAGGTTCCCTCCAAGAGAAAGTGATAAGACCCAGAGCCATTCTGACATGGTGAGAGGATTGGTTCCTTCCATGGTCATAGGTAAGGGCTGAACCATTCTGTCATGGTGAGAGGATTGGTTCCTTCCATGTCAAATATGAGTGCTGAGATCCATAGCCATTCTGACGAGTAGGTCAGATATAAGGGCTGAGCCATTCTGTTCATGGCTAAAGGATTTAGTTCCTTCCATGTCACATGTGAGTGTTGGCCATTCTGTCGAGTAGGACAGATGTAAGGGCTACCGCCATTTTGATGAGTAGGTCAAATGTAAGGGCAGAGCCATTCTGTTCATGGATAAAGGATTTAGTTCCTTCCATGTCAGATGTGAGTGTTGGTCATTATGTTGAGTAGGACATACGTAAGGGCTACCGCCATTCTGACGAGCAGGTCAGATGTAATGGCAGAGCCATTTTGTTCATGGCTAAAGGATTTAGTTCCTTCCATGTCAGATGTGAGTGCTGGCCATTATGTCGAGTAGGACATATGTAAGGGCTACCGCCATTCTGACAAGCAGGTCAGATGTAAGGGCAGATCCATTCTGTTCATGGCTAAAGGATTTAGTTCCTTCCATGTTAGATGTGAGTGCTGGCCATTCTGTCAAGTAGGATAGATGTAAGGGCTACCGCCACTCTCCGGGAGAGTGGAGACACCTGGTCCGTTACCAGGTAGCTCAGTCAGGGACTGGGGGCCATTCTGACGAGGGTGTAGGATTCAGTTCCTACCAGGTTAGATGTGAGTGCAAAAATATTCCATAACTGTGATAGGATGTGTTCTTATCTGGATGGGAGTCCTTCATCACTGTGATAGGATGTGTTCTTGTCTGGATGAAAGTGGGAAAATCTTCAATCACTGTGATAGGATGTGTTCTTATCTAGATGGGAGTCTTCCATCACTGTGATAGGATGTGTTCCTGTCTGGATGGATGTGCCTTTCTAACGAGTAGGTCAGATGTAAGTGCAGAGCCATTTCACAGATGGTAGTTGATGTGCCTACCATGCTGGTGAATGTGAGTGCTAGGCCTTTCTGATGTCATTGTAGTTTACTACATGATCAGATGTGAGTGCTGGGCATGCCTTTCTGACGAGCAGGTCAAATGTAAGTGCTGGGCGAAGACCTACTTGGTGGCTAGGCCTACAACCAACATGAAAAAGGGCTAGCTCTATAGAACTTCCTATGACAAGATAGTACACATATGATGATGACCAGAGATGATCCAGATCGAGCTATGATCCAGATCCAGTTATGATGACTCCGAGAGATCCAGATCGAGTGATGATACAGATCCAGCAGTGATGATCCAGATCGAGAGATGATCCAGATCGAGTGATGATCTAGATCCAGTCCAGTGATGATGATCTAGATCGAGTGATGATCCAGATCCAGTGATGATGTTCTATGATGATCCAGATCGAGAGATGATCTAGATCCGAAGATGAAGATGACTTGAAGATGAAGATGACTTGCAGATGAAGATGACTTGAAGACGAGATGATCCATCTGATACAGAGAAGAAGACCAGTGCTGATAAATTGTGTCGAGTGAATACCTTCCTAGTTAATAGGGAGTGTTGATGTATTTGTAACTTCGGAATGTATTCTTCTATGTATCTTATGTATTGTAACCCGATGTTTATTCTAGGATGTATCTATTATGTATTTGAGTCATGTTGTCATACCCCGATGTTCCGATCGGGAGGATAAATAATGTAAATAAGTCATGTCAAGTCATTGTTAAAGTCCCCACAGTTTCGGGGCACTAGAGTTATTATACACTCATTGAGATGTAGGCTCTAGTAAGTAATTGTTAAGTTGGGCCGACATGATTGAGTGCACTTCAAGTGAATGGAAGAATATAAATAGAGAGTGAGAATCTCTCTATTTATCACTTGCAACACATCACTCACTCACTCAAGTGTGGTGCATTAGTGAGGAAGGAAATACTGGGACTAGACAGAAGAAGAAGACTACTGTTTTGGGGCTTTTACTGTTTTGGTGTTGATTCTATTTCTGAGAAAGTTGCGGGGTTTTCTCCTTTATGGTTTCCCCGAGAAAAACTCTTTGTGTCTCTTGTCTCTTGTGATGTGCTTGTGTTTGATTTCTGTACTTGTTATTCTCTCAGTAAAGATCCTAATATAATGCTAGCTTAATATTGAAAAACTAACATGGTAGCATCCTCTTCGTCGGTCAGAGGGTTGGGGACGTTACATTTTCATTTCTCCTAGTTTCCTTCTAGTTGAGTATTCATTTTAGGTGCATCTTCTGTGCTAGCATTAGCATTTGGATTTTTCTTTTGTTTCTTCTTTTTCCCTTTTTTGTCTATGGCTTGGACCGTGAGGATTTCCAAAGTTTGGGTAGGATTTGTAGGTTGCTAATTTTCCTGGCCAGCTGTGGGTTGAGAAGTTTGAGCTGACACTTGTCCCATTTGTTGGGTAAGTCAATCAATTTGGCTGACATAACTAATCACACCATCGGCATGAGGTACTTTTGATGGCCTTGTTGGATCGGATGTGTGTCTCACAGCAATAGGTATTAAATCATAAAGTGTGTCTGATTGTGAATATATCAAATCCATTTGTTGGGCACTCTGAATGATTTTCTCTTCAGTCATGGCTCCTAACATAGATACATATTTGGAAAGAGTAGGCAATAGTGATTTTACAAACCAATTTTCTAAGAATTGATCTGGTATTTTTGCTTTAATAAGCCTTCGGCGTCTCCTCCACTCATGTATATGATCAGATATGTGAGTAGAAGTGGATTGCCTAAGTAAAGTCAACAGTTCAATATCCATATCATAGCGGATAGGTAATTGAAAATGTGTAAAAAATACTATGGATAAAGATGAAAAATATGTGAACGTATTACGCGGTAATTGAATGTACCATTTTGCAACGGTTCCCATGAGGGTCCGTTGAAACAACCTCAACTTGATTCTAGCATCGACTAGGGAATTGGATGAACACCATAAATGAAATATCATCACGCAATTTGATGGATCGTCCCCTGGTATTCAATCAAACTTGGGTATGTCTGAAGGAACTTTGGTTGGTATGGTTGGCCATTGTAGAAGGAGCAAGTCGACATAAGTTGACTTGAACGAAGACCGACTTAGTCGAGCAGCCGACTAAGTCGAGAGACCGACTACGTCGGTCGGCTGAGTAAACACAATAGTTAGTCTGTTAACTAATAGTTGTGTCGGTTCACCGAACTGACGGGTCGTTACTTTTAACTGATTGTAAATTGTATATATTAGGCTGTTGAGCCACACAAGAACGAAGTTCAGTTCTTGGCTTTGTATGATCTATTGAGAATAATATAATCTGTTCATCTTATCAGTCTTGTTTCTTGATTCTGTGTATATTCTGTATATTTTTGTATGTATTATTGGTAACCTTATGTGATCTGTGAGATTACAACATTGGTTCCGTTGCCAGTAGTACATAACTGGAATATATGCTCACATATGATACCAGAGCAGGAGATAAAGGACTGGTGGGAGCGAAAAATTGCTAACTATCTACAAAATTACGCAAGAAGGAACAGATTGACAGTCGCCGAAGCAAAAGCCAGATTTTTCACTGAGACTCACGAAAAATTTGTCGAATCCGTGCCACATCTACTGAAGCAGCTTTTGTATGAGAAAACCGGACAAGACTAAAGAAGAATAGTTACTCCAGAAACTGATCCGAGGAGGACATACAAATCTCTCGGAGTGGTTCGAAAAGATAGCCGACGATTTCTGTGAGGAACAAGCAGTCGAAGACAGGACCTCTGTGGAAACAGTCCGACAGAAATTTTTCACAGAATCTACTGATCAATTCTTGTGTTCCTTACCGGATTTACTGTTCAAGTTTCTAATAGAGAAAGGAGCAGGGCACATTGTCGAACCTCGACCTCTATTACGTGAACCACCCTCAAACACTAACTGGGCGGAGAAGCAGAAGCAGTGGGAAAAATTCATTGCTGAAAGGGAGTGGGAATACTTCCTGAGTAAATAGACACCATCCGGGCTTTCTAAAAAGCGTCGGGTAGGCCATGGGGGGGTAGCTGGTCGTGTGTCGGACCTAGAGCATAGTGGATCCTAGTAGACCAGAGCCGTCGTCGCCAGTAATGCATCATCGACCGAAGAGGAACTGAAGGCATAGTATTGTACTACAGTATGTCGGACATTAAGAGAATCGAAAGGGATGAAAGACAGAAGAAAAGGGAAGCCAGACGAGAACGAGCCGCAGAGCTGCAGCAAAACCCTAGGGCGACCGACCATGATGAAGTACCGCCAGAGTCGGGTCATGACCGACGCAGAGAAGGCGAAGAAGAAGAGGCGTCCCCTGAAGATGATGAAATGTGGATAGAGCAGCCAGAAGCTCTCCAACTAATTGTTCCCGACGAAGGAGTAACCCTTTCCACAGTAGGTCCGCGTACCAAGATACAAACTATTATTGAAGATGACCTTCGACTAAGAGCTGGCGACATTACACTCTGGAGCCGACTAGGCGATGAACCATACCCGGGTCGACATCTTGTAATACGTCGACCAATCGAAGGTAAATGGGTGACCTTTCAAACGGTACCTTCCTTTCGAAGTATCCACTTGCTCCTGCCGACACATGAAGGAGCACCCCCCCTGCCACACACAACTTCAGAAGATACACAAGAGTCAGACTTGAGCACGCAAAGTGACAGTGGGCCATTACGAAGACAAATTATCAACAATCCGCTATTCGACGAGAAAGAATCGACACCCGACGGAAGCACAAGTTCCGTCGACCAAAACCCCATCGTCACCCCGACAGACTCGACTGACTCAACAAACCCACCCCTTATAACACCACCTCCACCTCCACCTCCACCTCCTCCTCCGACATCATCAGAGAGTAGTGAGAGTGACTCCGACATGGGTCACAGATTTGCTCAGATTCCCCTTTATGAGGGTGACGAAGACCCTAGACGACACTGGTTTGTCTGCGAGTCGATATGGGAGGCTAACAAAGTAACAGAAGAAGACCGACAGATAGCCCAGTTCGCAGGAGCCCTTCGGAAAAGAGCTCTCACATGCTATATGACATTTACCGAAAGGCAACCTAGAGCAACAAAATCAGAGATAAAGGCGCAATTCCTATCATTTTTCAAGACTTCAGACGCTAAACACCTGGCAGCCAAGAAGCTGAAGACGACCCAACAAAAGCCAGGAGAAACAGTCCGCGACTACGATAAACGATGGAAGGATCTATTGAGTCAGTTGGACTACGTCATCGACGAACAATTACTCATTCAATGGTTCCTTGCAGGACTGTCACAGAAAGTTCACCGACACATCAGTCTGGAGACATTCAAGTCGTACGAAGATGCGTTGACAAAAGCATTGCAGGTCGAGATGGATGAAGACATACCTGCCTGCCCGACCGACCACCGCTTGGAAGAATAGCTGGAGAATATGCAGAAGTCCTTGAAGGAGCTCACACTTAAGAACCAAGACATCTGGTGTACTAGCTGTTCAACTGCCGGACATATAAAAGATAACTGTCGACAGCAATTCAGTCGACAAGATGTCCGTTTTGTACAGACAAAAGCGTTTTGTGACATCTGCCAGGAACGAGGAGACCATTCCACCGCCGACTGTCCTTACAATATGAAGAATGGCAAAGCTTCCTGGTGTGCTATATGCGAAACTGCAAATCACAACACGGCCGACTGCCATCTCAACCTCAAAAATAGACAAAACTACCAGGCCGTCTACCAGACTAATGCTGTAGCACAGAACACAGAGCCAAACAATAATAATAATCAGAATGGGCAACGAAATGATGGCCGACGCTATGACCGTCGGAATGACAATCGACGACCAGGGTTTGGAAGAACAGGTCGATTCGTTGGGAGTCGAGAAATACGAAGTCGTTGACCTACTCAATGCTTTATTTGTTACAAAGAAGGGCACAGATGCGCAGACTGTCCGTACAAGGACAGGACTGATCTGAAATTTTGTACACATTGTGGGGTAGG
>LPNX011144253.1:0-65611 GCA_001517045.1 Pseudotsuga menziesii
AAGGATTCTTAAAGGCTCAATCCACTCCTTTCTAAAGTTTTGAATAGGAATCCCTTTGCTCCAGTTAGGAATGACATTAGGCAGTAAATATCTTTGAGGATCAAATTCAAAAGGAGATTTCTTAAACCAATGTTCTCCTTCATTCTTGATTTCAGTAGCTTCTGATATCAATTCCACAGTTAACTTAAATCTCAATGCATCCATTATGNGAAAATTCATTTTAGACACCCCCACTAAGTGCTGCAGGAATCTGAAATGGTACTTAAAGACAAAGGAGTACCTTCCTTCACAAGTCACATAACTTTGAAGGATTCTTAAAGGCTCAATCCACTCCTTTCTAAAGTTTTGAATAGGAATCCATTTGCTCCAGTTAGGAATGACATTAGGCAGTAAATATCTTTGAGGGTCAAATTCAAAAGGAGATTTCTTAAACCAATGTTCTCCTTCATTCTTGATTTCAGTAGCTTCTGATATCAATTCCACAGTTAACTTAAATCTCAATGCATCCATTATGATCATGTCCTCCTTGAGTGCTTTGGCAAACCTGCAAGATACCTTAGAATTAAAACCATCAATCTTTTTGAAAAAACTCAACCATCCTGCCTATTCAAACATATCTGCACAATCTGGAAGTTTTTTAACCCAGGTTAAATCTGAAGGTTCAGCTCTGTTTATCTTTCCACTCTTCCCCATATTCTTCTTTTAGCTGANGCACAATATGGAAGTTTTTTAACCCATGTTAAATCTGAAGGTTCAGCTCTGTTTATCTTTCCACTCTTCCCCATATTCTTCTTTTAGCTGATAGAAATAATGTAATTTGAGGTTTTAGCACACTGTTGAATGTTTGAGTACATTAGCCAATCAACTTCCTGTTTGTATTAAAGTTTCATTTGAATCTTTGTGTCCAAACAGCTTGAGTACATTAGCCAATCAACTTTCTGTTTGTATTAAAGTTTCATTTGAATCTTTGTGTCCAAACAGCATTAAAACAGCTTCAGCTCCAACCCTAAAAACAGCTTCACTATATCAAATTTCAAACACAACCTCAGTCATAAGTTCACCAAAGCAGCTTGGACTGTCAGTATGAAAAGAAAGAGTCGAAACACCCGAGTTTGCGAAAATCTGTATCCTTGCCCCAAACTGTCATCAACTCGGGTACATTCTGTCTATAGGCTCTGCAATCAATTTAGACATGATTCCTCCAGCAGAAANTTAGTATGAAAAGAAAGAGTCGAAACACCCGAGTTTGCCAAAATCTGTATCCTTGCCCCAAATTGTCATCAACTCGGGTACATTCTGTCTATAGGCTCTGCAATCAATTTAGACATGATTCCTCCAGCAGAAATTTCATAGATTATGATCCTTTCACAGCTTCTTAAAACAAGTCAGCTACATTAACCAGAACAGCCTCTAGCATAATAGATAACTCGCTGAATTTCCTGAACAGTGTCTTCTGCAATTTCTTGTATTATTAGGTCTTTAGGAAAAACNTATCTCGCTGAATTTCCTGAACAGTGTCTTCTACAATTTCTTGTATTATTAGGTCTTTAGGAAAAACCCTTCAGTCAGCTTCTTACCACCATAAACTCATCAGCAANTAACTCGCTGAATTTCCTGAACAGTGTCTTCTGGAATTTCTTGTATTATTAGGTCTTTAGGAAAAACCCTTCAGTCAGCTTCTTACCACCATAAACTCATCAGCAAAGTATCACATAAATGAGAGGATCAATTATAAANTAGCTCGCTGAATTTCCTGAACAGTGTCTTCTGCAATTTCTTGTATTATTAGGTCTTTAGGAAAAACCCTTCAGTCAGCTTCTTACCACCATAAACTCATCAGCAAAGTATCACATAAATGAGAGGATCAATTATAAATATTCTTCCCTCAATCAATGACTGAACTCTACAAGAAAATGTTTTGAATTCAAGACTTCCTGGATGCTCTGTTCCTTCAAATGCTTTGTAATGGAGCCTAGTGATTATTTGAGAGCTGGAAATTCAATCTTATGCACCATTTTATCATTCTGAACAATCAATTTCTGCAAATCACCTAGAAACCATAAAAAACCCAAATTTTGAGCTAAAGGGTTTTGCAGCGCTGTACATACCAAATTTTTTAAATCTCGTGGCTTAAGGCTTCAGTTTGAAGTGGCAACGATCTTTCCTCAAATACACAACTGCCTCCAGCTCGTCTCCTCAACCGTAAATGAAAGAAACAACTTGCCCTAATTTACTGAACGCTGTCTTTTCTCTATGGGAACATTACCCGGTTCTTTAGTGCCTTAGTTCTCCTCCACGAACTCGTCTCCCCTACAATAACACATATGGAATGAAAAATTTGACGGTTAAGCCAAGATTGGCTCGTCTTCTCAACTGCTCCCACGTTTTTAGCAATGATGGGCTTTGGCTCGTATGCGTGATTAAAATNCTCATCTTCTCAACTGCTCCCACGTTTTTAGCAATGATGGGCTTTGGCTCGTATGCGTGATTAAAATCTGCTAAAGACACGTCTAATCTGCAACCACACATGTTAANGTTTTGTAGCGCTGTACATACCAAATTTTTTAAATCTCGTGGCTTAAGGCTTCAGTTTGAAGTGGCAGCGATCTTTCCTCAAATACACAACTGCCTCCAGCTTGTCTCCTCAACCGTAAATGAAAGAAACAACTTGCCCTAATTTACTGAACACTGTCTTTTCTCTATGGGAACATTACCCGGTTCTTTAGCGCCTTGGTTCTCCTCCACGAACTCGTCTCCCCTACAATAACGCATATGGAATGAAAAATTTGACGGTTAAGCCAAGATTGGCTCGTCTTCTCAACTACTCCCACGTTTTTAGCAATGATGGGCTTTGGCTCGTATGCGTGATTAAAATCTGCTAAAGACACGTCTAATCTGCAACCACACATGTTAAATCATACTGCAAAATACCATTAATCATTACCAGCTGACACCCATGACGAAAATTTGCCCAAAAATTTGAAAAATTGAGAAGCGCGATTTTCTTGTAGCGCTCTCTTCATTAATTTTCCCGTCAGCGCTACAAGAATCTTCCTGTTCCCTTTTATCGCACTTTTACAGCTTTTAACCAAACTGTCGGATGTTTAGAGGATTTTTAGGGTTATAAACAAGTGTATTTTTTCTCTCTAAACATATCACTGANATTTTGCTCTCTAAACATATCACTGAATCAACATTTGAAAATAAACCTTCTTTACCCCTTTCAAAAATCTAAAAGACTATAAAAAAGACAAATAAAGTCTAAAGAAAAAATGCTCAAAAACTATTAAAAACTAATAAATCATCAATAAACTCTCCAAAAAGACCAAAACTGAGAAGTAATCAAACCTATGATTGAAGGTGAAAAAACAAACCAAAATTGAAGAAAACAAACCAAAATGGAGAGAAAAAATTACTGACATAACAGTTTGCACAATCGAAGTTATACTGTCCAAAAGATAATAGGCTGTAAGTTATCTTGCAGAATCAAAATGTGGGTCAATGATTACACAGACAAGATAAGATACTATTGCATAAATACTGACAATAACAATCATTATAAACATTACAAATTACATAAACTAAAGCAGAAATACTTGTAACTGAGATTCTAATGTTTAGAGTCGCAAACATATTTTACTGTTGTTACTTACTTCCAAACTTGTGTACTAGAAAAACTGAAGGAAGCCAAATGGTTTTACCTTACAGGAGTTGTCTAGAGTTTAGCAGCTTAATTACTAAGCTTTTAAATTGCAAATAAAATACTGCTAACACTTTAAAGATCTTTTTATATATACTTGTTCGATCATACCTGTAAAACCTGTAAGAATCAGTATTCATTTGCGTTAGCACGATTGCTAAGTAAGCCCTAGATTCAAAAGTAGATTCCACCTACTTGACATGAAAAGACTAATCAGTAAACTGAAGTAAACAACACACCAGAAGATTTTATTCTTGTTACGAAAATAAACTGTTAAGTTATTATAATTAAGAATTAGTGAAAATAATTACTTGACTGTTCTTTTTGCAATCCATTAGCTGTTAGTAGACTGTAGGGTTTAGCATTTACTGTTATCTCAAAATTTCAAATTTTTGACAAAAATGTGGGGTTTTGACAGTACATACCACAAAATATTTCTCTGGGTATGCAACGTTTAGTACCGATGCACTAGTGAGAAGATACTTCAACTATTGGAAAATTTCTTCACACTTCGAGGTCCATTCGAACTTTATCCCCTTCCTTTGCAAAGAAGTGATAGCATGTGCAACCTTGGAGAAACCTTCAATGAATCTCCTGTAATATCCTACAAGCCCCATAAAAGATCTTACCTCTGTCACATTCTTTGGATTAGGCCAATTCTTAATAAATTCAATCTTGTCAAGGTCTGTAGATATACCCTCCTCTAAAATAATGTGACCCAAATACTGAATTCTATCCCTGTAGAAGTCACACTTGCTCAGCTTTGCATACAACTGATGTTCTCTGAGAAATTGAAATTTTAGTCTCAAATGTTCTTCATGCTCTTCTTCATTCTTATAATAAACAAGGATGTCATCAAGGAAAACAAGAACGAATTTGTCCAAATACCTGTTGAAGACACTATTCATAAGGCACATAAATGTTGTTGGTGCATTTGTGAGTCCAAATGGTACCACTACAAACTCATAATGTCCATACCTTGTCCCAAAGGCTGTTTTATGAATGTCTTTGTCCTTGATTCTCACCTGATGGCACCCAGACCTCAAGTTAGTCTTGGAAAATACCTTTGCTCCTTTCATTTGATCAAAGAGGTCATCAATTCTTGGCAAGGGATATTTTTTCTTCATCATGACTTTATTCAGCTGCATGTAATCAATACACAATATGAGTGTACCATATTTCTTCTTTATGAACAGAACTGGTGCTCCCCAAGGAGACTCACTCGACCTGATATACTTTTTCTCCAACATTCCTTGCAGCTGCATCTTCAACTCTAACATTTTTGGTATACTCATTTTGTAGGGTGCTCTTGACAATGGTGCTACTCCTGGCACAAGTTCAATTGTGAAATGTATGTCCCTCTTCAGAGGAAGTTTTGGAACCTCATTAGGAAAAACATCCTTGAAGTCTTGCAACACAGGATAGTCTTCCATCCTAAGAGTTTCATTCTATGCTGCCTCCTCAATATGGGATGCATACAAATGACAACCTTTTCAACAAAACTTCTTTAACTTCATTACTGAAATATGCCTCACCGAGATTACCTTTGGAATGCCTCTTACCACTACTGTGTTCCCTTCTTCATCCGTGCATTCAAAAGTCTTATTATAACAGTCAAGCTTCATTCTGTGAGCTTCTAACCAATCCATTCCAATGAGAACATCATAGGAACCAAGTGGTAGAACATTCATATGTACACAAGTGATCAATTCATTCATCACCAATGGAAATTTCTCCACCACTTCATTAACTTTTCTCTTGGTTCCAATGGCTAGCTGAACTAACCAAGACTTGCAATGATTTACCTTCCTAAGAGCACAAACCTCCACTACTGTACGATCAATATAACTCTGATTAGAACCAAGTTTAATCAAAATAGAAATAGATTGCTCAACAATCTTACCTGCAACTTCAACCACCGTTGACTGGTGATCTTCTTGGCGGTCTTCCAGTGCTGCATAAATTCTAGGTAGGGCCCTTGCTACTTGTCCCACTATTTCTTCCTTTTGAACATTGTATGCTGGCCTTGCATTTTCATTCTCAAGTGGACAGTACTTGCGCATGTGGGGTCCTCCATGTTTCCAACATTGGAGTGGTGCTCTGATATGCTATGGATCCTTTGGCTTCTCTCCCGTCGCTCTAACTGGTTGCTTCTTAGCTTATGCTGGTTGCTTCTATTGATTCATGAAGTTAGAAGGTTTTAAATCTTTCTTCCTTTGATCCAACTTCTCATTTATCTTGTTCTTCCATGTTTTCTGGTAATCCGATTCGTTCTTGCTTTTCTTGTAGCAATACTTATATTTTCTTATTGCTTCTTCTAGAGTTCTGGGTTCATAGAACTCAATTTGGTCTTTGTAGGAATGAGGCAGTCCATTTAGAAAACGTTGGATATTCACCTTCTCATCTTTAATATACCTTACATACCTTAATGGTTCCAAGAACTTGTTGGCATACTCTTCCATAGTATGCTGTCCCAATCTCAGCTCATGGAACTCTTTGATCTTGTCATCATAGTACCTGTCAGAGAGGTACTTGTCCTTGAAATACTTCCAGAACTGCTTCCACACAATATTCCTTTCATTGATCTTCTTTACTTTCTTTAAATGCTCCCACCATATGGGTGCTCTTCCGGTCAAATTGAAAATGGCTACTCTAGATTTCATATTCCCAGAATAGTCTTGGAGTTGAAAATATTTCCTTATTCTCAGAAGCCAAGCTTCAGCTTCTTGACCAATATTTACCTCACCATTGAAGGTAGCCGACTTTACCTTCCTGAATTTATCTCATGAGTGGTTCTGGTAGCGCCTCCTTCTATGATTCTCATGACAAGAGGAACTTGAATCTCCAGTGGACCCTTCAGAGTCAGATGACTCACTAGGTGACCTCTTTCTTCTTCTAGCAGTGTTCTTACTCCCTTCTGGTTTTTCTGTTTGGTCCCCAGAGTTCATATTTATCTGAATATCTGTCAAACTTTACTGCATGGGTGCATTCAACTGATTCTGCTCCTCCCATGCCTTAACCAATATTTCATTATCTGCCCTGTAACTCTGCATCTCTGCCATTAGGATTCTCATGGTGGCTACAAAATATGGGGTAGTCTCTTGCAATCTTCTTCCATTAGATTCTGTTTTAGCATTTCCAACTTGGACATTTTCCCCCATAGCATCTTCCTCATACTCTTTTGGTTTTTGTACATCATCTTGCATGTTGTCGGTTCTCATGGCTGAACCACAAATCACTTTACCCAACTTCACTATCTGGAATGCTGCTTTTCGAAGTGACTAGGACTCTGCAAAATGTGTTAATAACATAGTTGTTAGCTGCATAACATTCACATGAATCATACATTACTTACCTTCACTTGGAAGAAATGATACATTGACAACTTTTCCCAAAACACATAATTTTCTTTCACAAGAACCACTGTCTCAGGGGGATGATGGGGGTTAAGGGGGGGATTTTTGTAGCGGCTCATTCCTCTTTTCCTACCCACCTCCGTAGTGGCTCCCACTTCATATTTTCTCTGCTATCGTAGCGGATCCTTCGTCAACTTTCAGCCACTGTTGTTTTCGGCTCCCTCTTCATTTTCCATCCACCGCGTAGCAGCTTGATTTTCGGTTCCCAGCCTCTGTAGTGGCTCATTCTTATTTTTCCTTCCGCCACCACGTCGGAATACTTTTCGAGTTTCATTCGCCGTAGCGGCTCCTTCCCCATATTCCATCCACCGTAGCAGCTCTTTCCTCTACTTCCTTCCACCGTGGCGGCTCTTTCCCCAACTCCGCCACAAATCCAAAACTTAGATGGATTTTGGTATTTTTCCTCTGCGGCAAAAAAATTGGTTTCCACCTGTCATTGCGGCTCGAAGCCCAACTTTTTCCCGCTGTTGTGTCTCGAAGCCTTAATTCTGCCCACCGTTGTGGATTAGTTCTTGGATTCCACCCGCCGCAAATCGACGCTTCTCAGTTGACATGGAATAATGTTCATACTTAGATAAATTTCCAAATTTTTTTTGTCGGTTCGTCTCACCTGACGCCTGTCAGCTCGACTCACCCGACGTTCGTCGGCTCCTTCCGGGAGACCCAGCTGCTACTCCGGATCACTCTTTTCTTTTGTTTTTACACTGTGACTCAATCAACAAAACTCACCCGCTGTGTAGGCAAAGAAAGACGGTCATAGTCGCCGTTGCGTCTCTCTTCAAGTTTCTCAGCTTCCACACAAAGAAGTATTTTCTCCAATACTTAGAAAAATTCATACTTGAAGAATTTCAGAAAAACAAAAAAAAAAATCTTGTCTACCTCTTCTTCCTGCTGATCACAGAGGTTGGTTCTTCATGGCCCATTGAGGCCCAAAGATGAAACCAGAGCACTTATACCACACTGTCACGTCCCCAACCCTTACTCGACGGAGAGGATGCGATAACATCTATCAAACTGGGCAATCTAGGCGCCCATGAACATAATACATATATAAAAATGCATTGAACTTAAAGAATATAAATACATAGATGCATAATAAAATATACATGATATATACATCAAAAGCAAATCATTCATTCAACACATTTATGCATTCAACATGTTCATGATAATTTCATAATAATTCATAAGAAAATACACTTGCAGAACTTAATTAAACAAGAATACTTATCTTTAGAGAAGCTTGTCCCGCAACCAGCTATGTCGCTGCAACGTTCCAGCCAACCATAGGCTAGCGTGCTCTTTAATCTCTCAGCAACACTGCCACCCCCGAGCTAGGCATGATTTTCCCCAAGGAATAAGGAACACTAGCAGACTTTCCCCATAGCCAAGGATACAATAAAATTCAATCAAGACAACACAGTTGGGTTTATCAGACTTACGTAGGAAGTAGTTTACACTTAACAAAATTCACATGAGGCAAAACCAAGAAATCAGATGGGTTTATCAAGAAACCAATGAAGACATCCTTCCAGTTGGGTTTATCAGGTTACCAAGGAGTTGGAAAGACTGACTTCTAAGCTAGTGAGCTCAACCCTAGAGCTATGAACACCCACACTGGATCTAGCCTGATTTCTAAACAATTACACACCCAACACAAGGAAGAATTCCCTTCTCTACTACACAGTCAGTTAGGCCATGCCTTCCCCTTCAGTGCTATTCAGGGCATGCAAAGAAGAAAACTAGCCTTCTAGATTGGTCTATGAGGTTCTTTCACACACTAAGTTTATCAAGCAAGTATAGACTCTATTTCTATTCCTTCAATCAATTCAGATGCCAAATGTGGATGCGCACACCATGATCTCAGTCCTGATATTTACCAAAACGTAGCAGATGCTAGGGATTACATACACACACAAAAATTTACTAATTTCTGAACATTGTCGGTGCCAGACTGACTGCTGCAAAATACCAAAATGAAAACGTTTTCTGGTTATTCAAAATCAAAGAGACAAAATCGAATTATGGGAAATCGTGTTCAGGAAAATGACTATCAAATAGTAGAAAACATGAAGAGAAACAATCCAAATAGGGAAAACCCAAAACTTGAAGGATCCAGATTGCCGAATAGGAGAAATTCATGAAAGGTTCAGACTCAGAATGATTTTCGCTTGCTGGCTCCTGTGTGAATGCCCAATTTCATTTCCCAAAACATTTTTCCCTTCCAAAATCATGAGGGAAGGTGAAACACTGCCGCATGAGGGAAACGTGGCCATTTTTGGTGTTTTCTTGCTCAAGAAAAATTAAAAATGCTTTTTCAGAAATGGTGCTCTGCCCATTTCAAATTTCTTCCCACTCTTCCAATTCCCCACTCCCTTATCCTTAGGAAAAATCATGCCCCAATCTCATTTAGTTGCGTTGACATAGCCGACTGTTGGTTTTTAATTAAAATTGTAAATTCAACATAATGTCCAACTTTTTAACGTTTAGCTAGCATAAAATACCACCGGCTCAACCTTAATTGCCAAAACATAAATACTAAATGAATGGTGGGGCTTTTTCCTAGCTCCACACCGTGATTATTTACATCATTTTATTTAAATGAAAACGGGGTCAAAACTGGGGTATTACAACGTTGGATCCAATCACTCAACCTATGCAGTTAATGCTAAGGGCACCCGCCCAACCTCTGTAGGTCAAGTTGAACCTCCCCACCCAACCTCCATAGGTCATGTTGGATCCATCCACCCAACCTCTGAAGGTCATGATGGGGGAACACACTCTACTACTGGGAAATATTTTTATCCTTCCCGTCCAAATTTTGTAGGTCATGTTGGACCGAGCCTCTTAGCCTTTGTGGTTCATGCTGAGGGAAAACAATCAACTACTGCGAGTCATGTTGACACTGTTGAAAAAACTAACCATTCAAAACACAAGCCCAAGTTTCCTTATAAGCTTTGTGAGGGATACCACCTTACTTATCTAAGCCCTATCATTGCGGAGGTACGAAGAGTTTGGTTTGATGGTCATCCCATTTTTGAACATCCTGAAGTCTCTCAACAACCAACCTCTCTTATTCAGTTTGGGCCAAGTCACCCATCCTCTGGGGGAAAACTCTCAACCTCTGTAGGTCATACTGAGAAAAAAGAGTCATCCATTGCTTGTCATGTTGACACCATTGAGAAAAATGGTCATTCGAAGTGGAAACTTAAGTTCCCTTGTAATAAATGCGAGGGAGATCATCTCACTTACTAGTGCCCTTCTATCATAGAGGTGCGAAGAGTGTGGTTTGAGACTCAAGAATATCTTGTTCCTGAACAACCTATAGTTTCTCAACAACCTACTCAACCTTTGGTTGATTTAGTGGTCAAACCTTCCCAGTATTTAGTTCACCCCACTCTTCTTTCGGAGAGTGATCCTTATGTGATTGAACCAATGTCATATTTGGTCAATCCCACTCTCCCTTCGGAGAGTGAATTTCATGAAGTGGTTGAATTGATTCCATCGTCAATCAATCCCACTCTTCCTTTGGAGAGTGAAGTGTCTGCTAGTCACATTTTCTTCACTGCCATTTTAGAACTTAGTGAAGAAGGGGGAATTGAAATCGCTTTGGACGAACCCCCACCAAGCTCTCATATTTCTTCCTTTGATTGGGATAGCCTAGTTGAGCCACACCTCCTTCTGATGCACCTTTCCAGATAAAGGTTAAAGTTGAACAATACACAATTGCTCGTTGTATTGTTGATGAAGGACCCTCAGTTAGTATCTTATATGTTCGTGCTTGGAGAGGAATGGGATCTCCCAACCTTGTGTCGAATGCTAGTTAGTTAGTGGTGTTTGATAGAAGAACTAGTATAGCCTTGGGAATTCTTTCTCAAACACCTATTAATTTGGGTGGGAAAATTGTCTTAATTGACTTCATGGTGATAGAGGACCCCTTGGACTTAATTATGCTCCTTGGGTGTGGTTATGTTTATGCCATGCAGGACGTGGTGTCAACATTGTTTCATGTCATGTACTTTAATCATGGTGAAGAAATTGTCACTATCGATCAGTTGGATTTTCTTGATTCGTCTCCTGACCCAATTAGAGACCAAGTATTTCCTTTATTGATTTCGAGTGTCTTGATAGACACTACCCCGTCACAGGTGAGCTATTTGGCCTCAAGTACATTGCACTCAATTACTACTATGAAGAAGCCTCTATTTTCATGCTTACCTTCTCGAGACTTGGTCCCAACAGTTGAACAGGTGAGTTATCCTATACAGACTGTGGAGCCTGCTCTCCACCCTATCAATCTGTTTGAAATTTTATACATGTGTCTTATCTCGAATGATCTCCTTCCTTCTAATGAAGTCTTCCTAGAGTCTTTGATACAGTCTAACCTTATTATGGATGTTGGTTCAATTGTGACTAAGTCTAACCCTGATTTGATTAGTAAGCCTAATATTCCCATGGATCGGTCTTCTAATGTTAGTCATTTTGAGTTTTTGGACTCTTCCTTCAAACAACAAGTCAATGATCCTAATGAGTTTGATTTTTCTTATGAATTTTTCAAATCCTGTGATACTGAGTTTGTTCCTGCAGAATCTACCTCCCTTATTGATTTTTTCTTTTCTTCTGAGGTTGATCTTATTGATCATAAACCCTCAGATCTTGGAACTTTAGAGTCCTCTTTCATTGATTCTTCCTTGACTACACCTTTTGTAGAAGATAGCAAATTTGCATGTGTTTCTGCCAAAGTGACCTGCATCGGACCTTGTCTTATGAATGTGATTATGATGTTGTTGTTTCTTGGATATAGTATTTGTAGTTGTTTTCACAAATGTTTACTAACCTCTCCTTGTTATTCAAGCTGTAAATGCATTTGCATGTACCCTGATCGCGCTTATGAGCCTGATGTCGTCTTCCACGCTTTTAGCTCGTTATATAATCCCTCATCTTTGTTCTCATTGTTGCTCTGACTTGTATCATTTTTCCTTTGAAACTTGACACATTTTTCCTTGAGGAGACGTTCCCTGAGTGTCTTTATCTTGTTCACTTTCCTTGCATTATGCATAGGGTTGTTCCTTGTGTTTGGAACTAGTTTCTCCTGCCTATGATACTCGTATCCTCGCATTTAGAGCATTCTTTCTGCTCTCCTTTGAGCTCGTTAAAAACAATAAGAAGGCCACGAGTTAACTTTTCCAGACTCGTTAAAACTTCACGGGAAAGATATGGAGTTATATTCAAGCCCTGGTATGACTCCTTAAAATTGAATAGATTACTGAGTTAACTTGTTTGTTCAGACTCGTTAAGGTAAATTGAACAATCATCCACATAGGTATAAGTTTACCCCTTTTTTTTGGCCTTGTGGATTATTAGGAAAAAGGAATACACTCTTTTTTGCGGAATTGAGAAGAGTATCTTCAAGTACAGATTTTTCTCTTTTCTGGACCTAAAGGACTAAAATTACAGAAAAGGAACCTTTTCGAGCGTAGTTTTCTCTTTTTCGTGCTCTAGACCTAAGCATGAAAAATATTCTGAGCATACTTTATGTCTTTGTCATGCTCGCTAAAACCTAAAGAATAAAACACCGATTTTACTGTTGTAAGCCCCACTTCTCATAATCAAATGGATATTTCTGAGTGATCTTTCCTTCCTTCACACTCATCAAACTTAGGCTACATGTCACTTCTGAAGGTGTGTTGGTTTGGTGATAGTTTACCCCTTTTTTGGACGTTGTTGACTAACTATGAAAAACACATACCTTAGTTCACCTAGGCTAAGAGAGATCTCCTTTGTATTGTTTTACACTTTTTTGGACTTCGGGGACTAACTTTACAAAAAAGCACCCCCCTGGAGTTTTCTTTGGAAGTTTTCAGACTCCTAAAACTATGAAAACACTGTCGAGCATTCACTAATTTGGGCTCATAAAATCCACGAATCAATACTTTATCAAGCATTCTTTTGTCTCTTCTTTGATCTTGCCAAAAATGAAGAAGGTCCAGTTGGCTTTCTTGGACTTGTTAAACCTTTACAAGAAAGAGGGAAGGGAAGTTCATTCACATGTTTTTTACATCATGGCATCAAGTCTTGTTTCCTTGAACAAAGCACCAGTTTTGAGTCTATCAACAGTAGGGTTCTATTTTTTTTACCTTATCACGATTCATATTTTTCACTCCTCTTTCCCAATTATATGGGGAATCTGTCAATGTCTCCTACATTGTAGATTTGTGTCGTTGGTCCCTTTTGTGTCAAAATATGCATAAGTCACTTTTGTGTCGTGCTCACTATTCAAGGATTATACTTTTGTCGGCCATTCTGCAGTTGTATTGACCTTTTTTGTTGGCCATTCCTTGGTATCAGTTCATTACATCATGTCTTTGATGGTTCTTGTCATGAAATTTAGTACTAGTTCCAGATCTAATTAGTCTTTGACTTACCTTGTGTTGGATGATGAAGGATTCCTTAATTCCTTCCTTCCAATGGATGTATTCCTATCAACTGCAATGCTTCTTTCTTTGGGAATGAGATTTAGAGTTTTTGACAGTACCTTGGGGATTGGAGTCATCAGTGGAAATTTCCATCGCTATTGGGTAGCAGTAATACCTTACTGTCTCCTACTCGATGGATTCTTCAAGTGTCTGACTTCAAGTCCTTGAATTCACACTTGTTAGAATGTACTAGGTACCTTGGGGAACATTTTTATTAATTATGGTTTCCCTCACAGTTGTTAAAGGTTCTCATCAATGAATGGTTATCAAACAGTTTCCTCCATGTTCGACTTCATCTCCTTTATTTGCATGGTTAGGATTCATACTTTTGGGCAGTTTGGATTGAAGACCTTGGGGTGACATTATAATTGTCATATTTTTCTATTGCCCAATTTGCGCAATACCTTGTCACACTTCATATGAAATTTGCTGAGACATAGATCCACCTTGTGATTTTGTGGCTATGATCAATTGTTGAGCATGGATCCACCTTGTTCATTTGTGTCCATGACTCCTTTAGATTTGATATGGCGCCTTTTTGCATATTGAGTGACCATGATTGTTGCATCAGTTATAAACATGTTGGATCCTCCTGTTTTGTTATGGAAATCATTTGTATATGGATTTGTATGTACCAAAGCTCAGTTTTGTCTGACATTTATCTCTCTTCCAGGTACCCCTATTCGAGCCTTTCGATCTTGGATTCTCTGCACTCTCCATAATCAGTTGTTTCCTTTATAATGTATTTAGGATATCATCTTCCCCTCTAACCTCATACATTAGGGGGTATCTTTTATAGCCCAAAATGACACATCTCTTCCCTTAACCACTTTCCCATGATTTCGTCGCATGTCAACACTTCCATGATGACACTTCATGAAAGTCATTAAAAAAACACCTATATTGTAGGACTCATATCCAGAGTTTCGTAACTACGTTTTACCTCTTTAAATCACCGTGAGAAAGGTATTTGAGTCAACTAAAACTTTTAAGAAGACACTAAATTCTGAAAATACCCATATGTACCCTTAAAGTGAGCATATTTTACCTATATGCAACTTGCCATACATGGTACCCGTGTATTCCACTTTTTATAGGCGAGTTGTCATACATGGTACCTGCGTATCCCTTTGTGTACATGAATTTGTCATTAAAACCCATGTATATACACGACTGTTGTCACTGTAGCCCATTTATTTTTCCCTTACATGTCAAAAATGGATGTTTCTCGAATTTTGGGTAGTTTGAGTGGTTATGCAACTGACTCCTTCAATTGTAACTACTTTATCTTTGACCCTATCTCTTCAGAAAGGTATAAATAGAGGTAGGGAGGTCCATGAGGGGAGACTTGAATCTTTGCATTGTTATTCTGGAGGAATTTTGAACCTCATTCCCCCCACCTCTTACCTAGAAGCTTTCTCCTTGTGTTGCAGAGCTTGGAGGCCGAGTTCCTTGGAGAAGAGAAGCAGCAGAATGAGATCAAGGTTTCATGAGGTGCCCAACTTGAAGAGAAGGTATATTTGTACTTATTTTCATGGTTAATAAATACGTGATGTACTTATTCTTCCCAAATCATGGTTCAATGTGTGATTTAATCTTTGTTTATGATCATATTTTTATGTTAATCGGATTACGATTTTATATTACTTTGATTATGATTGTTTTACATGTGGTCATATTGGTTTGAGGAAGGTATAATTTGTTTTGTAGGTCTCTTGGAGCAAGAGGAGAAAGAGGAGGATTGAAGGGATGCTTGGATCAACCTTCGTTTGGATTAGTTATGAACCATTCTAATTTGTGAATCTTGTTTATAATTACTTGCAGAACTATATGCATCTCTCTTTCAACCTCAGTACGTTGATGGCCTCTTAAACCCTATCCATAGCAAAAATTTCCTCTACAATAGATGGATAGTATTGGGGGTATAAAACCATAACCAAGACTAGAGGAACCACTTTTTTAATCAAATAAATTACAAAATGGTCTTGCTTGGCTATTGGATTAACCCAAGCAAGCTAGAGAAATGTATAAATAAGATAGGATATAATATTTAAAAATGTAGTAGTTATTGTGGTTGATATTGTAAGATATAAGAGGTTATTCTATTGGAGGGAACTGTAATTATAAGGGTTTGATTGGAAACTATCAATCCAAACTGAGATATTTTATATCATCATTGAGAAGGGGTTTTTTCCTCATCTTCAAGTTTTTTCTACTACAATTTTTTGTGTCAAATGATTGGGATGTGTTTATATGTCTACTTTTTTTAAATTAATGCAATGATTTATTATGTTGTATGTATGAATGAGTTGTGTTGTGTGTATGCTATGATCAATTCATGGTAAATCAAAGTGTCATGTCCCCTCCCATCAATCCAAACCGTGAAGGAAATTACATGAACGATATATGGGGCGCTAAATTTCGTCCCTACAACCAAATTACAAAATTGATAAATATTTAAATGAGTGTGCAGATGCATAAATATAAATACAACAGAAACAAAATCATCTACACACACAACATGTCTATACCAACATACTCATCATAGGCATAACAATAAAATCATGTATAGAGATCAAATCATTTTCATGCTATTCACAAACATTCAAGTTAACAATTCAAATTGGATCATGTTTTCAATTAAGCATAATTAAATAATCATTCACAATACACAAATGGCATATTTAAAGACAATAGAAGGCACTTATATTTTAATTTAAATTTTCCAAGCAACTGGCTATGGAAGAGAAATGTTCCACCCAACCATAAGTCTCTGTCCAACCTATATTATTTCAGTTGAAAAGCTACCACTGAGTTGGGATATGTATCCACTTATGAGGAACTATGCAGGCTCACTCACAACCATAAGCACAAACACTCATGCTAAGACAACACATAGCTAGGTTTATTAAGCATGCAAGGAGACAAGGAAGGAAAATTATAAGCCAGTGAGATCAACCATAGAGATACATGCATCTCAATTTCACTTTAGGAAGTATTGGAACCCACAATACCTACCACACCCAACACAAGGAAGCTCCCCGTCTCTACTACACAGTCCCTTAGGTGCCCCTTCCCTTCAATGATATTCAGGGTGGGCATAGAAAGGTCCAAGATACTAAAAATTCAGATATCCTTGCCTTCATTGAGTTTATCAAGCAATTCTGACCTCTAATCTCTTTCTCACTTCAATCCACTCTTGGGTTCTTTGATTTTCGTCCACGTGACTCTCTACCACGAATTTCAACTTCAAAGCTTCCAAATATGGGTCTTCCTATGGATTTTTGGAACTTTGACATAATCAATTTCACCCCATGGTTTATATCTATGGATTCCTCACTGGATTTCACTTCCCACACAAATTTATGGATGTTTTTTACACTCTCAAACTTGGTTTTTTTTCCTGGTTGTGATTTATGTAATTTCCACTGCTAGGAGTGCATAGCATGTTGAGAAATGATGTTTGATTGTTCCACAATGGAATAGGTATGATTGAAAATGAATTCCCATGAGGGAAGTTGACTTCCGGGTCAAGAAAACGGATCCCATGCTCAACCATACTAATTTATGAGTTTTGTCCATGCTCCATTAAATTCATGAGTTGATTTATCAGCTGCCTCCTTACAACAAAAGTAATGGTTAGCAAGGGAAATAAAGATGGGTTCTCAAGATGACACTTGGCAACAAAAGACTCAATCCTACAACACATAACCTCTCCATAGTGGATACATACAATCCCCTCATTTTAGTTTCTTCCATAGCCATCTCTTGGAATTTTATTTGATTATAAATATTTACATGTTTTTACGATTTCCCATGGCTCACAAAATATAAAATAGTTTCCTTTTAAATCCGACCATTCCTTATCGAGGCCTTGGGATTAAGCTCCACACTAGGAATTCATACATCATGTATACATATTATTTACATACGAATCCTATACATTCTAAAGGAAAAAATGGGGGTATTACACAAACACCAGTGACTAGATTTGTAACTAATCACACGCGATGGAAAGAAAAATGAATGGACCAATGCAAATACTAATTTTACAATAAAGTGAGAAATAAGTAAAATTAGGGTAATGCAACATTTAAAGAAATAACACATAAGAGGACAACAACTCCAAAGAGATTTGGGTGACCCAGAGTATTTTCCTTTTTGTGTTCAATACATTTGAAAATACTATGGGTATTTTCCTATCCCTAAATCACTATCAATACATTTGAATAGTGGGCCACTAGGAAGGGAATGGGTTTCATTATTCTCGTATTGATTTATTGTTCCATACTTGAGCAGAGCAAGGGAGTGGGATATTGTGAAACAAAACAAAAGTAGTAGAAGACTCTATAGCCACCATACATGAGACAATTCCAATAAAAAATCCATAATGATTTGATGCTTCTTTGTATCTTCATACATAATTGAGAATAAAAGATCAAGGCATAGTCATCACCTTCTAGTTGGGATTTATCATATTGGGATTCCTAAGGTACTTCTTGTGTTCATGGTGTGGATGTTGTGGTATCTGTTTTAAAGCTTTTATTTCATTCTATGCTTATTTCAATATTTTGAGCATTAATCTAGTAAAATTAAATTTTAGTCTTAGTAAACACTGCATAACAAATATTTCTATAAATTTATAAGATCCATTGTGATCAATTGTTCTAGTGAAATATCCATAACAATTTACAGATCACCTAGTGTTTAATGTAATTTTGTTTTGCATGCTTAAATATGATGTAGTTATATACATTGAAAACCCACACTTGTAATTTTGTGTTTAGTACATGAAAATAATATTGTCACTAAAGAGTAACATAATTTATCTTTATGTGTACTCACAATAGGTAATTTAGTTGGACTCTCCTCAATTATTTGTCAAAGTTAAAATTCCAAGTTGCAATTAGGAGGTTCAATTCAATAGTGTTCAGAGATGGACATAGATAACACTATGTGGGAGTCTGGGTTGAGTATAAAAAATCCCAATAAACAAATTGTAAATAATATGTATCTTAGTGTAGATACTCATGTCGTAGTGTATAAGGATATCGCTGGTTCTTCATCATTAGCATTGAGTTGTTTCGGATTTGAAGTGGACCTTTCACAAGTTTTTTTTCAATAGTTGTTGGATTACATTGAAATAGTTATAGAAGAAGTGGGAGCATGGAATTTGGACCTGACTCAGAGCCTATAATGATATACAATATAAGTATCCTAAATAGGTTGTTGAACATAATTCATTTAAAGCTACATTGGAATATTTATATATAGTAGTGTGTTAAGATGATGCAAAATATACTACGTAGACTACGGTTGAAGAACGATGTGATGAAATAAAGACGTTGATTCATGGATCACAAGTGCATAACACATTACTAGAGGATCGGTTTTCTAAAGCATAAACCCCATAGAAAATATAGTTAAAGAATCATATAATACAATCATAAGAGACATTTGAAAATTCTAAAATCTAGATGCATTGTTTATTAAAATTGGTAGATACTGGCTTTCTGTTGTGGAATCATTTGCACAAGGCGTCGAAATTTTGTGAGAAAGAAAAAAATAAAGTCTTGGGAAGAGAAGGTGAAGCTTAAAAATAAGTATTTAATGATTTTTTTGATGTCTAGTAGTATGGAATCCATGATAGAGATCTCAACTTTGACAAAGAAGATTGTTTCGACTCATGTAGAGCAACGACAAGTTACCAGACAAGTTATGGAATTTCAAGAAAAATAGAGAAGCGGTATTTAAACATCACTGAGTTTCATGACAAGTCAACGAAATCTATCAATTTGGGAGAGATTATATGACTATATCTGCAATTCACTACTTTGGAATAAATTGTCAAGTTTCAAATATATTTTCTGTTGTTGCTATAGTCAGTGGAGGAGTTGGATACATAGTTGTCAAAGTTTACAAATCAAGTCAACCAAGTTATTCCTTTAGTCCAACAAGATATTTATAAAGAATGAATATTGGATCAAGGGAAAACCAAACATAGTGTCAAGGGAATGTTGGCCCTATATTAGTTATATTGTCTTATGTTTTGTAATAGCTTGCGCAATATTTTGTATAGTAGCAGGTGATTTAGTTGGATTTGTTGGAATATATTAAACCCACTCAATACTTAGGATAAAATAATTAATCATTATTTGATTAATTATCTACCCACTAGCTTTATTAGTTGTCATCCACTTGCACCTTAAAGTCAACACATGCCATCTATACCCCAGGAATGCTTTATTTCTGATTCTGGGTTGATCTTGACCACTTTATGGACGTCCAAAATTAGTAAACAATGCTTTACAAAAGATTCTACTTTATTCTACTTTATCCTTCTTTTATGTGGATAAGGTAAAGATAGTTAACTAGGAAACTCAGTTCTTTTGTTGCCAACCCATCCTTCATGACTTTCTATTCATTTTATAGGATTAGTATGTTTTTCCATCTCCCTTGATAGCTCACTCATGCTTTTGCTAATTTGTGAGGTCCTTGATATATTTGGGAAGTGCTTTAGCCACCTATGGGGGTTTGATATATTTTGGTAAGTCAACCTTTTTGAGATTTAGGAGTTGTCTCCATACAATTCTATTTTCCTTTATAAGGATGTATTACCATTATAGTAATATCAATTATCATTTATTTATCATTCATTAATGTGTGTTCATTAATTTTTCTTCTCTCCTTATGCTAATTCTCTACAATTCCCTGTGAGGTTAATTGTGTGCTAATTAGATTCTTAGCTTGTTTATGGAATTCATGTTTCCATCAAGGATTTAGAATTTTGACATGGTATCAGAGCCTAGGATATTAAATCCCTGCCATGGTATTAGAGCTTTGGGAGCTCATAAATTAATTCTCCTTTCAGATTTGCAGGTTTATTTGCAAGTGCAACAACTTCAATATGGATTCAAATGTTCCTCTACTATCTCCTTTCAACTATGTTGATTGGAGGTCAAAGACAAGCACATACTTGAAGAGGCAATGTCTCTTGGATGTCTCCATTGGTGCTTTGAGAGAACTTGAGTCTTATGAAAATAATATTGTTTGGCTGAATAATTGTGATAGAGCTTATGGAATCATGTGCTTGGCAATGTCTCCAAATATACATAATCTCATAGTTTCTGTTGAATATCAATTTGATATTTGGAAAAAATTGGAAAAAGCTTTTGGTGTGTAGGAAGTATAAGATGAAGCATGGAGCGAACCCAACATCTCCTCATGTGCTCTCTCTCAAGATGTCTTGGCATCTACATTCCCTGATAAAGTTATTTATGATGAAGAAGTTTCTCATACAGTTCATGTTGCTGCTACCCTCTTTTATTCGAATGCTTCCCCCTTCAATGAAGAAGCTAATATTGAAGAGAAATCATTTTTCATGTCTCTTGAAGATATTGATGACGAAAAAGAAGTGAAAAATGGATTTGATTTTATTATTGAAGATGATTCACTCACACATTCATTGTTCTCTATGTATTCTATCTTACATTCTGAGATCTATGTGCCAGATCCTTCACACTTTGTGCATAACTCCCTCATTGATGGCGCACAATCTAGTGACTTTCATGATGTTTGCTTAGCCATATTAATTCCTATTAGTGTATTTCCACTTACCATATTTGATCTCATGTGATTTTGCATCTCCTCCGTTGTTCTTGGCATCAATCCTCAAATCCTCGTTGAAGATTTTGAACATCTCTTTACTTCCTCCTTTCATACTTCTACTATAGAGGATTCATTATTAGTGTAATCCCATGAGTCTACTGATATGATTAAATGTGATATTTTGGATTCTTTAGAATCTATATCAACCCTTGGAGCCCATGTATTCGCACTCTTTGATCCTATGGCTTCTCTATTTTCCTACATGACCACTTGCACATATCTTCTCTGTGTAAATGAAGTGGGAGGAATTACACATTCGCTTGTACAGTTATTTCACCTATCTGGAGATGATTTCATCTCTATTGGTTTGAAGTTCAAGTAATAATATCATATTGTAGCAGATTACAACTCTCAATGGCTTTCACATCATTGGATCTCAGTTCTTCTACATGGTCCTAGTTTTCATCCTGTAACTGTCTTTGATCCAGGTGAGCAGATTTCTCTTCTTCCCGAGAAGAAGATTCCTCTAGACATCAAAATTTAGTTTGTATCAACATCAGCAGAATTTTTGGTTTCCCTCTCATGTCCTATCTTGAGGGAGGATTTTCCCCATGTGTTTTTTCCTCTTTCCTCTTCTTTTTGGACATAATAACTGTTAAAGGGTGACAATATCCCTGTTGTTGGGCCCTATATGCATCCATATGCATCTATATTTTTTGACATAAAATCATAAATTCAGACTTATAGGGGGGTGTTGGAATATATTAAACCCATTCAATACTTAGGATAAAATAATTAATCATTATTTGATTAATTATCTACCCATTAGCTTAATTAGTTGGCATCCACTTGCACCTTAAAGTCAACACATGCCATCTATACCCATGAATTATTTATTTCTGATTTTGGGTTGATCTTGACCACTTTATTGACATCCAAAATTAGTAAACAATGCTTTATAGCAGATTCTTCTTTATTCTTCTTTATCCTGCTTTTCTATGGATAAGGTAAAGCTAGTTAACTAGGAAAATGGGTTCTTTTGTTTCCAACCCATCCTTCATGACTTTTTCTCCATTTTCTAGGATTAGCATGCTTTTACATCTCCCTTGACAACTCACTCATGCTTTTTCTAATTCATGAGGTCCTTGATATAACTAGGAAATGCTTTAGCCACCTATGGGGGTTTGCTATATTTTGGTAAGTCAGCCTTTTTGAGCTTTATGAGTTGTCTCCATACAAATCTATTTTCCTTTATAAGGATGTATTACCATTGTAATAATATCAATTATCATTTATTGATCATTCATTAATGTGTATTCATTAATTCCTCTTCTCTCCTTATGCTATTTCTCTGCAATTCTCGGTGAGGCTAATTGTGTGCTTAGATTCTTAGCTTGTTTATGGGATTCATGTTGCCATCAAGGCTTTATAATTCTGGAAGGAATCTGCACAATAGTTTTTGAAGTTAAAATCCAAGTTAATTTCCACTGCTAGGAGTGCATAACATGTTGAGAAATGATGTTTTGTTGTTCCACAATGAATAGGGATGATGGAAAATGAATTCCCATGAGGGAAATCGAATTTTGGGTCAAGAAAATTGATCCCATACTCAAGCATACGAATTATTGAGTTTTGTCCATGCTCCATTAAATTCATGAGTTGATTTATCGAATACCTCCTTACAACATAAATAATGGTTAGCAAGGGAAGTCAAGATGGGTTCTCAAGATGACACTTGGTAACAAAAGATTCAATCCTACAACACATCACCTCTCCTTAGTGGATACATACAATGCCCTCATTTTAGTTTCTTACATAGCTAGATCTTGGAATTTTATTTGCATTATTTATATTTACATGTTTTTACAATTTCCCATGGTTTACTAGCACATGGATGACAAAATATATAATAGTTTCCTTTTAAATCCGAGCATTCACTATCGGGCCTTGGCCTTAAGATCCACACTAGGAATTCATACATCGCGTATACACATTATTTACATATGAAGCCTATACATTCTAAAGGACAAAATGGGGGGTATTACACAAAGACTAGTGACTATATTTGTAACTAATCACAAGCGATGGAAAGAAAAATGAATGGACCAATGAAAATACTAATTCTACAATAAAGTGAGAAATAAGTAAAATTAGGGTAATGCAACATTTAAAGAGATAACACACAAGAGGACAACAAATCCAAAGAGAGTTGGGTGACCCATAGTATTTTCCTTTTTGTGTTCTATACATTTGAATAGTGGCCAAAGAGAGTATGGGTGACCCATAGTATTTTACTTTTTGTGTTCAACTAGGCTTTGGTTTTTTAGGACTTACTAATAGTATTTAGAAAAAAATTAAAAAATTAAAAATAAATAAATATCTTTAACTTATTTTTAAATGAAGATAAAATATAAGGAAAAAAAGTCTAACTTAAATTATGAAAGAAACTTCATGTCTCATATTTTTCAAACATGTCCACATTTTTCAAGGGTTTTAGTTAAATGATCCTATCGTTTTTGAATTTTCCTTTTTTCTAATTTAAGGATTTTCATCTTTAATAGTTTACATATGTTTAAGTATTTTTAAAACTAAACTATTGTAAGCATGGGTATCTCACCCATGTACATCAAAACCTTTGGTGACTTAAGAAAAACCATTAATAGTATCAACTTCATCTTTTTGAGAGAATCCTTTTGTAATTATAGCAATAATCTCATCAGGGCAAACTCCCTCTTTCTAAGAGAATACAAAAACCATATCCTAGTACTAATGATCCATGCACCCCAAAATATCTGACATTTTAACAAAATACGTCAACATGGTCATCTCCATCTTTCAAAGGGAATATCTAGTATTTAGAGAAATAACATCAATATAAACTCCCTCTTTATGAGATAATTTAACAACCATATCCTAGTATTCTTCAATACTCCCATCAGTTGCAATATTGGAGATCATTAATTTTATAAAAGGTTTTAAACCTATGTGCATGTCATCCCACCATGCATGCTCTTCATATGACTTCTCAAAACTAGAAGTCTCACTCAGTTTCCCAATGGTTATGTGTGCAAGTTTTATAGGATCAATAAGTATCCTATAAAGGACGACATTTCTCACACCTCTAGACAAATTCCTCAAACTTGTTAGACTAGAATCATTGGTGATTCATTGTTGTCCTTAAAATGGAACTCTATAACTAAAAATCAATCATACAAGAAAATTAAATAAGATTTTCTTCAAACTAGGAAAAAATAAAGCATCATCCAACCCAAAAAAATCACATGATGGCATTAGGAAGGAAATGTATCCAACTTATTTCATGGGATAAGTAGGATCATCACCCAGATCCATACCCATTCATCCCTCTTACTCCTAAATCTTGCTAAAGATTTCCTTGTCACATGTCATATGCCCCAATTCATCTTTGTCCACATACCCTTCAACCCCTGACATAATGTTCGAAGATAAATAAGAAGCTATGGAGAAGGTTGTCTCAAGCTATGATTTTGATTCATCCACTCCTCGTACATTACTTACACTCCCTACATGTTATATTCCCTTCCCTTTATTCTTCTATGGACATTATCTAGCATAATGTCTCTTCTAGTGACACCTAAAATATTTCACATTACTCAAATCCTTTTTACCTTGCCTTGATTCTTCCTTATTACCCTTCTTGTGTCCTTGTTTTTCTCATCCTCATCCTCATAATGAGGGTTAGGTTTCATTCATCACTTTTATTAATTGAAAAATACTCTAATATTATATATTCATGCACAAAGTCATCCCACATCTTGTAAAATATACATAAATTATAACAAGCACAAACATATTGGACAAAGGGTTTCCAATATTAAGTAAACACATTCAAGGAAATGAGCACCAAAAACACATCCTCGACTTTTTTCCCTATGAGATCCAATTGATCTTTCAACTTTGTGATCCTAACAAAATAGCTAACTAATTTGTTTATGTTACCCATGCATATGGTTGAAATATTGTTTCTCAATTGAATCTTGCTAGAGACACTCACGCTATGGTATAATCCAACCAAGCAATCAAACATATCCTTATCGATATGCTTCTCTACAATGTGAGTGATCAAATAATACTTCACCAAATCAAGAATAATTATTTTCCTTGTCCTTTTCTTCTTATGATCAACCAATAGTTTCAAATATGTAGGCGCATTGATCTCATTCTCAATATGATCCCAAAGGTCAGCCACTTTCATTAGCATTTGCAACATGCACTTCCAAGGTGTAAAATTAGAAGCATTTTCCAATATATACCACTAGGCTAAGATCAAGATTAGTCATCCCTACAAATATTTATTAACCTTGAATAAAAATCAACAAAAAACAAGTCAAAAAACCTTCAATCTAGGTTTAAAGTGCTTCTCCAATATCACACTAGGGTTTCACATCCAACAACCTACAATAGGTTAAGCACATATCCCAAGTACATACTGTTGGTTGTGGAGCCCGATCTTCTAGATTCAGATATGTTATTGTTCAGATGAAGTCTCGAATAGAAAAAATCTATACCATATGGGTTTTCAAATACCCACAATACCTATTCTATTTATATAAACATCAATAGGAGCATAAACTAGGGTCCTTGGCCTATAAATAATAGAGGGGGAGAAACGAAACAAAGTTTTTGAATGATTTACATGGGTGAAGAAAGGAGGACCTAAGTATACTTTCCTCAATTTTACATATGATATTATGTACACTATATACATTCTATTTTCATGTGTATAAAACCAGACAAAATTCCACCAGAGATCAAACTATACCTTCAACTGGGGGAGGTGACAAAAATAGGTGATTGGTTTTAAGGATTTTATTACACTATAATAATATTATATGGCTCAATCTTGGCTCCTCATGTTCTTCCAAAATTTTTGACTTCCAAGTTATTCATCTTGGAATATGAAATATATGAAACTCGCATATTGAATGCAAAGAAGAAAGGTAGGATTCCCTTCCCCATTTCCATGGGTGAATATGCTATAAATGATAGGAGAGAGGTTCATCAATCCATATCAATATTAAAACAACTTGACCTCGCTTTGGATCAACCCTAGAGATATGATCTACACCTCTTGATTGTAATCGACAAGGTTAGGAAATTTCCAAACCCACATGATCACGAATCCAAGCATGATGTTGAAAAGATAGCAAACAAAGAAATTTACAAGGAGGTATAATCTATATTGGAGATTGAACCCAACAAATAACAGATCAAGAATTCATGAATCCAAAACCATCAATTCTAGAATTATCCACTTACTACTCCTTCTACAGGGCACAAGAAGTCATATTGACCAATATGGATATGGCCTTTAAATCTCCACCACAAGAAAGATACATTGAAGTGAACAAATACGACTTTAATAGGCATAATAGGGGAGCTTAGTGGAAAATGAGGAGGTATATATGTAACAGTACCTTGATTTTCTCAAAGATGAACTATTTAATAAAATATATGGCCATGTTCATGAAAATTAAGAGGACGACCTAGGTATGATGAGAATGGAGGAAATGGGAAAGATAGTGGCAATGGAGGAAATGGTGAAGAATGTAGAATGCAAGACCAATGAACCCCAAGAAGAACAAGGAATATGGGTCACCAAAATACTATGGGTCACCCAATACCATGGGTCCACAAACTGTTGGCCAACAAACATCCCAAAAAATTTCTTTTAGGGGCATTGGCCCCTGGACCCCCTAGTCAAGGGGAATGGGACCCCTCGTATCCCCCAGTTGGGATGAGTGTACAGTAAAATTGTGGTATAAATATAACTAAACAATAAAATATTTGAATATGGAATATTGGGCTCCACAACCAACAATATCCCACTTGGAGAATGATCACCGTAGATTGATTAAGTAGACCCTCCAAGGATGTGATATGTCAAATATAATGGCTAAAGTTGTTGGTTACGTATGAACCATATTTAGGGTTGTTCTTATTAAATGAATATGGATTTGTTGTGATTGTTAGAGAAGAATGTAAACACTTGTCAAGTCTGGAATTTACCTTGTGTAGGAATGCTTCCTGCATATGCCAAAGACAATGTGAAGAGAAATCATGGCAAGATTATACCATGAAGAAAATTCTGAAAATGGGATGTCGTGAAGTCACTCTATGAAGTAAAGGTAATTTTTTTTAATGAAGGATCCATGCCATTCACGTCAATTGAAAAGGAGAGATATAAAAGCTTATTTTTTATATCCACAAATCATTTCAATAAATAAAAGTAAGTTGTTATGGCCGGATATGGACGTCATATTTAAAAGAAAAAGGAGATGTGTGCCAAGGAACATGAAGAGATCGAATAGATGTCAAAGGTTACCTATTCATCAATAGTTGGCAGCTTGATGTATTCCGTGGTGTGCACAAGCCCAGATATTGCACATGCAATGGGAGTTGTGAATAGGTATATGAACAATCCAGGTAAAGATCATTGGAAGGCAGTACAGTGGATTCTCAAGTATTTTAGACGTACCACTTCTCATGCATTATGTTTTGGAGGTTCAGACATTGTTCTACATGGATATATTGACGCATATATGATTGGTGATAAAGACAGCAAGAGGAGCACCACATGATATGTCTTTATTGTGGATGGAACAACATTAAGTTGGATCTCTAAATTGCAAAAGGTTGTTGCACTTTAAACAATAGAGGTAGAGTATGTTGCTCATACAAATGCTAGTAAAGAGATGATTTGGTTACATAGGTTCATGGAGGAATTGGGTAAGAAGAATGAGAATAGAAGATTGTACAGTGACAGCTAGAGTTCCATTCATTCGAAGACTAAACATATGCATCTCAAGTACCATTTCATAAGATTAGTTCTAGAAGATGAATTGTTAAAGTTGGAAAAGATACATACTAGTCAGAATTCTGTAGAAATGTTGACAAAGGTAGTAACTAGAGAGAAACTAATTTCTTTCTCGGTTTCTGTTCAAGAATGAATATGAAAATGAGAAATTTTCCAAGTCCAAGGTTCAGAGCATACTCTAGCAAGTGCAACAACGGTGGAGTTGTTGTGATTAGTATCCAAGTGGGAGATTTTTTATTGTGGAGCCTTATATTCCAGATTCAAAGATGTTATTATTTTGTTGTGTTTGTACCCCATTTTTATTGTACACTCATCCTAGCTAGTGGGTGTGGAGGACAGCGGGAGCCCAATGTGGGTTTGGGGACAACTCCCCCGAGAAAGGGGGTTCAAGGGCAAAGCCCTCAAAATAAATTTTTTAGGATGTTTGTTGGACAATAGTTTGCGGACCCATGGTATTGGGTGACCCATATGATTTTCCCATGGTGATTCCCCTATAAAAGGAAATCCTCGTAATACGGTCGTTTATTGTATTGTAGCATAGTAAAACAATATATGTGATTGTGTGAGAGAGACTGTGAGAGAGTGAAGAGGAAGTTCAGTGGGGTTGATGCAGTTTGTATCCCTTCATTTTGATGAATGGTATAATAATAAAGGACTAGCAATTTATGTGTGGACGTATCCCATCTTGGGTGAACCATGTTATATTTGTGTCTCTCTTGTAATGTGTTTAATATTTGCATCTTGTTTAATTATTTAATTGTTGTTTCTCTACGATCTTGTTTTTATAACACATAACAACTAGAATACTACACTCCCTCTTCACCAAGAAAGCAATCTCAGACAAATCAATTTGGATACCATGAGAAATTTCAAGAATCATTTTCTCAATGCAAATTCATAAATTACACTTCAAACTTGAGGTTTCTCGTATCTATTTCCTATGAACTTTAATTATTAAGGATTAATTTGAAATATAAATTATAGTAGTATATATTTCATGTATGTCCAACCAAATACACAAGGCATACTAAGTAAATAAACAACAAACAATTTCAATTCAAGGGAAATATGTTTCCATCCCCTAGGACACACAATTACTTAATTGCATAGTATTTATTAGATACATACATATAACTTCTTATATTTTACATGCTTCACATATGATATAACAACTTACCTTTATCTAATGAATTAAGTGTTTAGAAGTGAAACCTAATACTACTTATCCTTGCATCATGTAGGAAAGAAATGTTGATCCTTAGGTCATAAAGAAAATATTTCAACCTCCATTTAACCCTTAGGTAAGGAAGAAATAAATCCTCTATATTTCTATTGTGGGAATATATACATATACATATATATACTCTCAACTTATCATGACCCTTACCTCCCAATATATCATACATGGATTGAAAAAATCATCTTGACAAACCAAAGGAAGGACCTAGTAAAGAAACCCTAGGTTCGTTGGGACAAAATTCCATTCATTTTGTTGGGATAAGACTTTATTTTATAAATATGGTGATCCTAAATCATAACCAATTAAAGTATTTGTTTGTTATAAATTTGTATACAGAAAATCCCTAGAAACTACTCATTCACCATGGGATTATAAGCTAAAAATAATATAAGCAAGCACACTATTTTGATAGAAAATAACTCTTCATATATGCACATGATAAAATTAATACCAAAAACGTATTCCATTATAGTACAATATATTCCTCCAAGGTTATCACATGGTAGGAAACTCCAATTATATCCAAACTCTAGCTAGTGAATCCACCATAAATAATGAACCCGAACCAATAATACAAAGACCTAACAAGGTGTCCCACCAAGTAGTCTAGCCACTCCAAAGGTTGCTTCACATAAGCTCTACAATCAAAGAAATCTATTCCCCAACGTTTCTTTTCCAAAAACCCTAGGTCCTTCTAAAATAAGGACTCAAGCCCTACCAATTCAATTATTATCTAGGAATTTCCTCTCATAGAACCTAGTGCCTTCCTCCAATACATAAAAACAAGTATAATTACTATAGAAAATTTCATCTTCAAAGTATAAAAGAACTAATGAACTCTTATATCATATGATAAGATGGTGTAAATGATATCATTTGTAAAATAACAACTCTCTCCTCCATTTATATGCAATATGTGAGGAAAGTGAACAATAGTAAAGTAGATAAGGTACACAAACAATTTTCTAATAAACAACCTAACTAATCACTATATAGGTCCACATGTGGTGCTCAAACTTTAAGGTTACACATGCCTATAAATTTTCAGGCCCTAGGTGGTTGTTGTCCTATGTTTCTCTTTAATTAAATAAATCAAATATAAAATTATTTGATCACATAAATAAATATTCTTGAACATGTAACAATCACACATATAGATAAAAATGAGCAGTGGAAACATAAACACAATACACAAGAATTATATCCTTCAAATCATCTCATCATTTAATAATGAAAATAGACAAGGACATCTCAACCTGAGGTTTACAACCTACTTAAAAGAAACAATACAACTACATAGAAATATAAGGAACTATTGTACATTGTATGACACTATATGGTACTATCTTTGCAGTCTTCCACCTTGTTGGTCAATCCTCTTCCTGATATATGCATTCTCTCCCTGGCTTCACTTGTGTGCGTTCCTCACACAATTTCCTTGGTGTGTTCTTACTCAACTTATCCTTCCATATTGTCCTATTAATTCTTTGAAAGAGATAAATAATCTCCTCAATTATAGCAACCAACAATCTTGACCTTATCAACTAGTTCCTTGATTCTAGTAACCAATCTCAACTAATTTCCTTAATCCTATCAACCAACTTATCTCAATGATGAGGTGTATGGATAATATTATATCAAATCCAACTCACTAATATTCTAGAATCTCCAAAATATTTCATTTATAGTTCTAAGAGTAAGAGATCAAACTAATTTATACTTTCACTTTTGTTTATTAATTGAAATTATAAGATGGTATTATTTCCTACTTTACTAAGTGATCACTAAGAATTTGTCTCAAACTTATTCTCACATGTTCACACCCTTAAAATCCATTTTTCAACACTCCCTCTTAAAAAGGAAGGAATTTGTACCAATCCAAATATATATCTAGATGCTTCAAACTTCCCATTTGCTAAGGGATTGGTCATAATATCAATTATCCGCTAATTTATGGGTATATACTGAATTTTTACTCCTCCCTTCTAAATATTGTTTCGTATGACGTGGTATATGATCTCTATGTTCTTGGATCGATAATGAAATACCATATTCTCAAAGAGTTTGATACAACTTTGATTGTCACTATGGATCATTGTGGGATCCAACTCTTGATCAAACAATCCTACAAGTAACTTGGGAAGCCATATGGCCTCACAACTCATTGTACGAGTTGCCATATACTCTACCTCTATTGAGCTAAGTGTCATAGAATTTTTATTTATACTGAACCAGGATATCATCGTTGATCCAAAACTAAAGCAACACCTCGAGGTACTCTTTCTATCTACTACGTACATTGCATATCCAATCTGGGTCTATATACCCCTATAATTCCACTTCACCATCTCTAATATATCTCATACCGTACTCCATTGTGCCCCTCAAATATTTGAGCACATGTTTTTCTTCTACCCAATGCTCCCATCTTGGATCCATCATAAATTGACTCAAAGTGTTCTCTAAAAAACATATATCTGGTTTGGTGTGACCAAGTACATCAAGGAACCTATCGTATACCTGTACAACATGGGATATACCAACTTTTAATCATAATTTCTCACATTCTTTAGATTAGAGATCATGGGTGTGGACATAGGTTTAAAATCCTTCGTCCAAAATATCTTTAGGATCTCAATTACATACTTACCTTACCCAAAGAATATCTTCCCTAGTTTCTTCCGAAAGTCCAAACCTAAGAATTAATGCATCGTATTTATTTCCTTCATATAAAACATAGTTGGCATGTCTTCCTTTCACCCTCCAATGAGCTTCTCTAAACATGTAAGAAATGAGTCATCTATATACAACACTAATTTGGAAATAAACATATCAAATTCAACAAATATGTAATATATTTGGGATTTGTTTCACTTTTGGTATAATCCCATGCTCCGAAATTATCCATCGATCCTAGAATATCATGATCTTGGTGCCTACAGGAGGTCATACAAGGAGTTCTTAAGCCTACAAACAGGGAAATCCATCCCATTTACCTCAAAGACCTGAGGTTTATCTATGCACACTTATTCCTAAATGATCCCATTATGGAATGTTGTCTTCACATTCATCTAATGTATCTTCAAACCCATAACTGATATTAAAGACATAACTACTCTAATGGAAGTGCACATGGTGACTCAAGTAAAAGTCTCCTCATAGTATACTCACTATTTATGGGAGAACCCTCTCCTTAAACTTCTATGTGATTCCATATGTTTCATGCTTGATCTTGTAGATCCATCTAGAAGTCACTGATAAACTCCCCTATGGTCTATGCGCAATGTCCCAAACATCATTCTTCATGATGGAGGTGTACTCCGCCATGGAATCCTGCCATACCTATTGGTATGTTGCATCCTGAAAATTGGAAATATATAAATCTATGATGTTGTCCAACAATTTCATGTAGTTGGGAAACTTCTTTAGATTCCTACTCTCCCTAAATGTGCTCCTAGGATCCTCTATATACTCTTGAGAATCCATCAATATCTATGTGTACCATCGAGGTTTCAATATAGAACTAGTAGGATCTTGTGGCTCCTACTCTATATTTGAAGGTTATTTCCCTAAACTAAAAGTCACTGGGTACTCTAGATCAACCTCTGCATCTTCTTGCTCCTCATCCTCTATCCCTGGAATTGGCTCATGAGACTTCTTGGATGCAAATTCATCCTCAAAATTTGCATCCCTAATTACCACTATCTTCCTCAAATATGAAACATATGCCTTATATGACTTTGAAATATCACTATACCCAATGAACAAAACCTTCTTGGTGGAGGGTGCCAACTTTTTCCTCTTCTCCATTGGTATATGCATTTAAACTAGTTAGCCAAAGATGTGAAAATGACTCACCTCCTGCTTCACACTAATGAATGCCTCCATTGGTTTCTTTCCTCCCAAAACCTTGTGAGGACACATGTCTTGGATGTACACTATTGCATTGCATAATTTCTCCCATATAAATATTTACAAATCTTAGTCATGTAGCACGGCCTTAGAATCCCCTATGACAAATAGGTTCCTCAGTTCTGCAAACATTTTCTATTGTGCATTGTATGGAACAATAAAATCCCTCTTGACTCCTACATATTTGTAGAAATCATCAAAGTAATTGGAGGTATACTCACTCCCAATGTCCAATCTCAAAACCTTGATTTTGTTCCTTGTCTAGTTCTCCACAAGGATATTAAACTCCCGAAGCATTCTTGAAGACTTCATACTCGGTGTTCAAGAAGGAGATCCATGTTTTGTGAGAGAAGTAATATATGAAGGAAATGAAGTAAATGCTTCTTGTAACCATGATTCTATTGACATAAATCCACATACGTCCAAATTCACCATATCTAGAATATTCTTAAACTTATGCTCACTACTTAGGAAAGAATCCTCGGTATTCTTTCTAAATGTGCACCCTCCACATACATTCTGTTGCATAATGTTTAATTCTAGACGACCTATGACGATATACCTCATAATAGGTAGTGCTTGGTGATGTAGGTGCCCCATAATCTTGTGCCATAACTAGCATAAGTTATTTTTGTTATGAACTGGAGATCGAATAGGTTCACCATGTAACCTATATAAATTCCATTCTCTAACCCCAATCACGTGAGATGATCCTAGGATAGACTCCTTCCATATAATGAGGAATTGTTGTTTATTGAACTCTATTACATAGCTCTTACATTCCATGATCGAAACATAAAGAATATTATTCCTAAGATCTGGAAAAAATAACACATCATCAAAGTCTAACGAGTTACCCTACTAGTGTAAGAAAGGAATTATACCAATTCTTGCTAGTGGATACTTGGAATCTTCACTAAGCTTCACCTAAAATACATAGAAATGCTCTGGTAGAATTGAAAATAGTTATTGGGATGATTTCATATTCCTATATTATCCACTATCCACATACCATGTGTTCTTCATAACTATGTTGTAAGAGATGAAATATAGCATCAAGAAATCCTTCTCATATTTCGAGGCAAATTCATTCAACTAAGTTTTAGTTCAGGCTACTACCTAGTGTCGTTTCTTTCATTTAACCTTATTTTTCTTCAAGCATTGTAATGCATAATGTTTGTTGTTGTATTTTCTCCCTCCTATAAGGGTCTTGACCCAAGTTCAGTCCCTTCAACTCAGCGCAAAAATCGCAAGATATCAGCTCGACATAGCAGAGCTCAGTCGACAGCACTTGCGATGCATATGTTGTCTCACTGGGGATATCTCTCTTGATGGGTAACTACCAGAACCATGTTTCCCCAGCTGGGTGGGGGATGTATGGTACCTCAATACCTTACCAGGATGTTCAACGTATCCCATAGGTGGATTATTTATACTTACTGTGAATAGTTAGACCGCAACCCAACTTCTCATTTGCAGCTTATTATAACAACAATATTTACGCAACATAATCGTATTTAACTGATAAAATGCAACTGATATACATCAATTCATTTATAATAAAATATATAACCATCCATTCAATGCAATAATTACACAAGTAACTCAAACACATTCAACATTCACACATATACACAGAATATAACGTGGAACCCATCCAGGAAAAAACCACAAAGGTGATCTTCATCTGGCATCATAAATATATGCACCTTTCGTCTGTGCACTGAGCTGCAGACTTTGCTCTAGTTATTCTTCTATATATTTATAGACTCTTCCTTCCTCTCATGCGCTCTGATATTCTCTATTCTCTCTTCCTACTTAGCTTTACTAATGATATGCACAGAACCTAGATCGACTCAATCTCTCCTACTCTTCTACACACTCAGCTACAGATTCTTCAACTTCTATGCACTCAGCCATACCAATAGACCATATACATAGAAACTGGTAGTCTAACAATATAGAGCCAACAACCAAGACACTAATAGTAGTGAATCCTAACAGTAGAGAAGCTAACCCCCATACAGCTTGGGTTCCTTATTTTATAGACTCAGTACAGACTCGTTACAGACTCATTACAGACTCATTACAACCTCATTACAGACTCATTGTTTGTCGGTTTCTCAACCTACTTAATATATCAAGCCAACATCTCATCTTTTATATTATAGTAACACCTAATGGGAGGCAATAACAGGCTTAGCTGCAAAGATACCTTCATACGTGTGGTTTCTGGTGACTCTAGCCGAACTTGTACCCACGATCTTTAAGGTCTGTCACTTTCTAACTGTTAGAACTTACTGTCCCTTTCTAGTCATTATTCTACTTGCATGCATTCTAACACTGTTATTATGTTTCACCTTCCCTTGTCTCACTCCTTCCTTCTATCTTGACTTCCTCTTTTGGCGCATCTTCTTCTTCTATCACCCTTCTTCCTTCTTCTTCACTGCTTTAGTCACTACTTTTGTCGTGACTCTTTCTTCTAGTTCTTTATCACTTCTCCATACTTCGGCATAATTCTAAGTGAATTCTACCTATCCCTAGGCCCAACAGGCCCCCAACACTCACTGGTGGCTCATCCTAAGCCACTCAAAGCTATTCCTGCATGTATTTTCTTGTGTTGATTTTACTCTGAAAATATTCCATGATTTTCTCCACCTTCTCTTATTCTTCACACACTTCTTCCTCAGTCTTCTACAATTGTTCCGCCAGGTTAGAACTAACATGTTCCAGCATTATTTTTTGTACTGATTCCAATGCGTTGCACAAATTCATATGTATAGGATGAATGATGTCTGTAACACTTTTTGCTTCAACCTGCAACTCTTCCACCTTTTCCTCACGGTGTTGTTGTTTTGTGTGCAACATTGTTATTTGCTGTTGCAATTTCCTCATCTCCATTTCCTTAGCTATTTTCAGTGTTAGGGGTAGCTGCTTCATGTAACTCCTTATCTGAGTAATATTTCCTTCAAGCGAAGTTAGCTCATTTTCAATTTTCTTGGATTTCTCATCATGCATTAAGGCTTCCCAAGTTTGAGAGACTTGGGCGATAGACTTGGCACTTACTGCTTCTAATTCTTCTATTTTCTTTGTACCTTCAATTAATACTTCTCTTCTTTCCTCTATTATGTGCAGGGTGTTCTTGGTTTTGGATGCTCTTTTTTCCTAAGATCAACTGCTATTTTACCAAGTCGAATCACCTTATTCTCTATATGCATTTCTGCTGTAATTTCTTCATCATTAAGATTTGTACAAGCCAATTTTATAATATTTTCAAACCTCAACTTGCTTTCTTCCCTTACTTTTGTTTCCTGATTTGTTTTCTTCATTTTTTCTTCCATTTTGTTAATAATATTTTCATATTTATTTGCCTGCTTTCCCAAAGTGGTTTCTCTTACTTTGATCTCCATGACTGTAGATTTCTATAATGCATATACATCAGTTAATCTCATATGTGAGAAATCTATTGTTACCTGGCCAATTCTTTTGGCCACATCGTTGAATTATGGGGTTCCCAGATATAGTACTTCTTCACCCACTTGCACTCTAATTAGGTGAATTTGTTTTGGTATCTCACTCCCATGTAGTTCACTGGAAGATCTATCCCTTTGTAGTTTGGTGGGTCAAACCATGTTATCAATGAAATTAAAATTAACAACCAAACATAATGGAAAGGGTTACCTTCTTCTTGTGATGTATTCACATCCTTCAACAATTTGTTCAACATAAATTATGACCAATTAATTTGAACACCCTATGCACAGAGTTTAGCTAGTGCAACTAAACCCGCGGTACATAGGTCTGGTCGTGATGTTCATAACATATTGCATGAGAGTATTTTTGCTGCAAAACGAACATTCAGGTAATTAATGGACGACATTAGGAATCCTCTGTTGGCTCTAACCATTCCATATTTTTGTTGATCATCATAATCATCATTGGGCCCTTGTCCTTCTTTAAAAATGACGTTGGGTCTACCCCTGCTCATGGAATTCCTGTAATTGATGAAATGAGTTTGACATCTACTAAGTATTTCTTGTCTAGCCACATGTATCCTCCATGAAATACTACTAGAAACTGCTTCACATAGGTGTTCACCTCTGTGCTTTGACCAAAATGTGGCATGAAAAGTAATAATAACAGACCATACTTCTCCAACCCTTTTTCCCATTCCTTTGCAACAAAGCATTATGGTGAGTTAGGTGTTTTCTTTACCAGGTCCATGTGGTTTTTTATATCCAGGGAACTCATATTCTTGGAATCATGGTCTTCAAAGGATAACAACTGCAAATTTGGCATAATGTCCTACAATACCTTCACTCCTTTGGGCACTAGTGGAACTATCAGTGGGGCGCCTTCCTTCTTTGGGATTGTAACTCTCTATGCATCATTGGGTCTGGGTGTGATATAAGGTGGCATCAAATTTCTTGTCTCATAATCTTCCTATTCATGTGGGGCTGGCCCTGGATACGTTCATGATTTTCCCTTCCTATTTTGGTTACTAGTGCGTTTTCCCCATTTGGTTCCAGACGGACCTGGTCTGTCTTTTCTAGATGGCTTCATGGGGTTCGACTCTACTCCTGGAGTAGACTTTGCAGTAGTTGGTGCCTACTGTTGAGTCACTGGTGTCCCTTCAAACTATGGTGGGATATAACCAGTGGTATATTCCACAACTATGGTGGGTGATGCAGGATCAAACTCAAATGTACTTGTGCTGGAAATGGAAATGACCATACTATGACAAACTCAGTTCGGCTCTCAAGGTTATAGACAAGAATAGCTATTCTCTTTTGTATACAGGATGAAAGGAGTCTTGGCAGCGAAGTATGGTAGTATACCTCAATTTTCCCTAACCGTTCTTCGCACACATGAACAATTAATCATAGAGGAATATGTCCTTTCAGGAACATGGACGTACTACCAACTCATTATCAAAAAGTTTGTGTTATGCCTCCAATTAGCTGTCACTTTAATTGGTATTTATTTCCATAAATCCAAATGTGACAAAAATACCACAGTCATATTCTCTTGCATTTGTAAAATAAATGATATCCAACCTGTCATGTCATATATATATATTTCATATGATTGGGTTTCAGTTAGCAGGATAAGGTGTATCTGCACACATACACCCTATTTCACCAAGGTCCTCGACTATGCCTTTCATCTCATAAAATTTGGTATGGAACAAAACCTGAAATTCATGTAGTAAGTTAGTGATCTTTCCCACAGTCTCATCGTCCGATTAGTCTCCAATATTGGAAAAAATTGGGTTTTTAGATAAACCAATATTTACTTTCCTTATCTTGAGTGGACTTAGGAACTGGTCACTATACATACCAGCTCCTTCCACTACACGCATGCCTTCTAAATCATGTATGTTTATCTCAAGTGGATCATCATCATGCGGTTCTCCTGTAATATTGTAACATTCCACCCAGTGGTGTACTTTCGTGTTGCATTGATGGAAGTTTGTGGTTGTGAGAAAGATTTCTTCAAATATATTTTCCTTCATTTTTTGTAGCGTAGCATCAATTGTTGGATTTTCACTTGCAAATTCAAATGTATGGGTGAATCTTGTAACTAAATCTTCCCATTCAATAGTTCCTCTTCGTAGATCCATTGATGCATACCAATTTCTTGGTACCATTTCCAATGTGTGGATTAATCGATGAATCCATTCCCATCACAGATATTCTTTCCATGTCCTGTGACAATGATCAATATGCTCCACATGATTTTTGATTCATGTATACTTATAATTATAATAACTGTTCTCTTCCCCAAATATAATCTCTAGTAATCGTTTACATTGTGGCCACTTAGAGATAGATTTTTTATGTGTACCCCACCATTTAGCAGGCGTAGATTTTAGCACGAACTCCAAGGAGGACATTCGCTGTGATTCTGTAACTTTTTCTTCAAAATCCACCAGAAAAGACGCAAGGTTGGGTAATCCTTCATATGTAGGTATATTTCTTGCTTCAACTCCTACACTTTGGACATATGTTATGATTCTTGTGCATATTTTCATGGAGACTTCATGTATCCTGTTCTGCCAATTTTCCAGGGCATCACGTGAATTGGATGTGAAAGAACTTACACTCCACCAACTCATCTTTCCATCAACTATTGGATTTATATAATATTTTATTGAATACATGGTATTATACAACTGATCTAGGTAATTGACTTACCCTTCACTATTTATTGGCTTGACATATCTCTTCCCTTTAAGCAGATCGATTGGCGCGACCATCCTTAATTCAAAATATTCAAATGATAACATCATTTTCTTGAAATCTATAATGGTTTGGTTGTATATCTCCTAATCAATTCCTAGAAGTGCAAGGTATGCATTTGTGTCATCGACAACATCAATTACTTCAAAGTATGCATATGTTCTTAAGCCTTTTACTTTTCCAGGCACTTAAGTTAGTCTACCAATTGGTAGAACCTTCTACTCGTTCACAAGCCTTAGTTGAATGGGAGACTAGTCTAGTCACAATTTATTCATGCTCTCCCATGTTTGTCTTGTCAATATGTTAAAATGTGATCCAAAATATAATATGATACCATCTATATCATAGTCTCCTATCTGCACAGTCATTCATAGTTCTCGACTTGTTTTTAGTCTCTTCCCAATATGGTTAAATCTTTTTTCAGGTCACAGGTCGTATGGAGTTTCTTCTATAAGTGTTGTCAACTCCGCGATAACATCTTTATCATTGATTAGTGCTAAACAAATTTTGAAAAACTCTTTAATATTACTAACATTTTTCATTGGTTGCTTTCTGAGTAACTATTCAAATCGTTTGGGCATGGTCTTGACTTGTCCAGATGTCACGTCCCCTCCCCTCTACTCATCCAGAGGAGAGGACACGACCTACACTGCTGCTGGTCTATCAAACAAGTAAGGTAAATATATACCCATGAACATAAACCCAAAATGCATTGCAAATAAAATGTATACAGATGCATAATAAATGCAAATACAACGAAAGAAACACATTTCAAGCATTCTATATGTTCATAAACATTCATTAAACAAATACATTGCAGAGATTAAACACAAGAAAATAATTATCTTGAGAAGAAGCTTCCCCGCAACTAGCTATGTCACTACAACGTTCCACCCAACCATAGTCCAGTGTGCTCATCAATCTCTTAGTACCACTGCCAACCCTGAGCTAGGTGTGATTTCCATAAGGAACTAGGGAACAATAGATTCACACACAACAAGACCATACACACACAATCAAGCCAACACACAATTTGGTGTCACAGAATGTCCAACCAATACAATAAACAATTGGGTTTCACGGGATACCAAGGTAGCAAGGCAATAACATATGGGTTCCTTGGATTTACTCAGCTAAGATAACATTCACATGAAAACATAGTCAAACCAATTAACAGATGGGTTCCTTGGACTTACTTAGCCAAGCCAACCATCACATCCAAACACAGTCAAACTATCTAACAGATGGGTTCCTTGGACTTACTTCAGCCAAGCCAAAAATCACATCCAAATATAGTCAAACCATCTAACAGATGGGTTCCTTGGACTTACTAAGCCAATCCAACACAAGAATTTACAAAACAACAACAAGCAAGTGCTGGGCATGAAGGAAAATGTTTTTAACCAAAAACGAATCGGTAGAAGGGGAAATCAACCCCGGGGTGAGAAAATCCAATTTTAGAAATATCTATGGGAATTCCAAGAGTAAAAACGACTGCTACAAAACTCCAAAATCATGGATATACCTTCCCATCCACTAAGCATAACCAAAAATGGGTTTGCAACAAAAATGAATTGGTAAAAATGGGGAAAAACACCTTGGGAACCAAAAACGATTTCAAAAAACATTCTTGGGCATTAAAGGGGAAAAAGAGACCTCCATGAACCCCCAAATTGTGAACCTTTTTTGTCCATTCACTAATAAACACAAAAACAAGTTTTCCCAGCCATGGCAAGACGAGGAAAATGCAAAAAACGGGATGAGAATTCCCTAGCTATCTACAGCTGCATGAGGAAGAAAAACACATGGGTGAATAATGGGTTGGGAATCCATTTCCAAGTATTTACTTGGCCCATACGTCAAAATTCGTTTTCCCAAAAATGAGTGGCTTCCCTAATACAAATTTGACTGCCATACTCTTCCCCATCCCAAGGCATTAACTTCCTCAACCAATTTCTAAATGACTGGGCACAAAAGACAAAATGGGTAGTTAATAGGTTTATGGGTTTTTGCTTTTACATTTGGATTTACCCTATTGGCTCAAGGGTTTTGATATATCCCCCCCATTCCTTGTGAAATCATGCCCCCATCTCTTTAATGTTTCATTAACATAGCTAGTTGTGGGTATTTTTATTAATTGCATCTTTACATGATGTCCAAAATTATATTGTGCCATCGGCTAGCACAATAACCATCGACATCGATTTTAATTTTTGAAACATAAAACACTAAATCCATGGTGGGGCCTTTGCCTTGAGCTCCACACCACGATTTATTAATGTTATTTACATCATATATAATTTAATACAGTTGGGGTCAAAACCAGAGTATTACACTAGATGTTGATGATTTATTATCATCAACAAACTATGGTCGCACATCCAAGAATACTTCTTTCTCCTTCTGAACATCTAGTGGGGATTTCTTCTATGCCGTGGGTCACCTGTGGTTGTCCATGTTGTGTATTCTGGTATGCATCTGTCGCAACACCTCCTTTTGTAACCACAATGATGTTAGGTTCTCTCGACTCGACAGAAATAATATGAATGTTATGGTTGGGGTTCATATTCTGATTCTGCACTGGATTGGGATTTATAACAGTTTGAGCCTGTCATTTCGCAATTAGTTGCGGACATTGTTCAAGAATGTGATCAAATGCTTTACAACATGTACATGTTTTTGCAGGACTTTAGCAATATCAAGAAAAATGTCATGGATGCCCACAACTATAACATATGACTTGGCCTCTTCCATGACCAAATCCCCTTCCTCGTTGTTTTCCTCCACCTCAAAAATTTCCAACCCCCCTTTGTTGAGGGTATTGATTTTGTTGTGGATATTTTTTTGGTATTGCGACTGAGGATACTATGGTTTTTGATATTGCGGTGGTGGATATTGAGTAGGTTGATACTGAGGCTGCGCTCGTTCATCTTGCATCTTCTCATCATTTTTCATCAAGTATGTATCCATCATTTACAAAATTTACAATACAGACTATTTGGTGCACTTACAATATTATGTAAATACATACATTCTTCAGACTTGTGGCCCTTTGTCTAGCATATTCTACACCAAGGAATCCCTTGGGTGTTTATCGGGTTCAGTGCTCCTGCTGCGTTGTAGTTCATGAGAATCGAGAAATTGTCTTTATGGTGTTTATCTGTTCTACATATTGTACACCATAGTCCTTATTGAACTTCCTTGCCTCTCTTAATGTCTTGGAGTTGCATCATAAGGTTGTCCAGCTACGACTGAATTTGCATCATTCACGTGTCATTCTCTCCGTTCAGCGAGGATTCTAGTTTCATTTCTATCTCCATAGATTATGTCTATAGCACAATATTATGTTGCATCAATGGAGCTCATATGTGTTGAAACAAGGTGGAAATAAACCACTCCTTATGTTGTACGTTTAACATTTGGAAGCTCACTTTGGCCATCAATGTCTTAAATATCTAGTCAAATTCCTAGACAGACTCTGTCAGTAGGTGCTTAATTTATTTGATCTCAGTAATGCACTTTGCTTCAGACTTTGTATTCCTAAACTCATATATCATCCCCACTCGAATTTCGTCAATCATTTTCAGGACAACTCCTACTGGAACTATGGAAAATTTCATGTACCAGTCAAGCGCACGACCTCGCAGAGTCATGATCATTCGTGCTTTCTTGATATTCTCGTCTTGGATCTATCACACAGTCCACACAACTTCACAAAGGATCCAATGTTGTTTTGGTTCCTCCAACCCATTTCCATTGAATATTGGTAACTTAATGTCATCTCCAGCCATTGTATTTACTGTTGGTATAGTCGGAACAAAATTTTGGCTAGTCGAACTTCCATATCCACTATTTATAGTGTTAGTAATACTTGTATTTACAAATGTACTTGGAGATAAGTCTCTATATCTTACCTCTGGCTACGTGTGCGGTGTTGTAGGAAATTTGTAACCACATTATCGATCTAGAGCTTCAGTTGACTCTTCTGATTCTTCGTCTCCTTCAAATATTGGATGATATTCTTATTCTTTGTCGCAATACCCTTCGTCTAAGTAAGACACAATCTCATAACATTCTTCTTCTATGTTTGTGTTGAAACTCCCTCTTCCTAATAGATTCTTTCTTCGTTTATCATATCTAAATATTATCCTGCTTCTTAAACAACCAGACTCTAGTTCAGTTCCATTATCTATAGGGAACATATCAATTCAGGGTGCGCCATTTTTCACAGAGTTATACTGCAGCATACCCACTCTTTTTGTACACAATCTTCACTTGTCACATTGATAGAATGGATTTTTCACAGACAACAATTTGTATCCACGTATTTAAAGATAACAGATGTCTACCGCGTGGCCCTTGAAAAAATTTCTGCTCTGCCTAACTGTATGAGGTTATTGTGTCAACAACAAACTTAGTAATGTATCCCTCCAAGATACTATCTATCCAAAAATCCACAGCCCTCGACACATGGTTGCTTACTCCTTCCACTCCTTTGGTTCTCCTCCTTGGAAATTTCTTTGTTGAGTTGCCAACTTAGACAACAACTCATGCAACACAATGGGAAACTCAAAAAAAAAATCTCATGGATGTTTGTATAGATGTACCAGGCCAACCACTTTGTTGGGTTCCATCGATATCCTCCGCTTTCTTCTCATGTGAATTCTAACGCTTTGGAGTCCACCCAATATTGGATCTCAGGTTTCGTAGGTTCCCACAACATATCGCTCACCAAAATGATTTGGGTCCTAGAAACAGAACCATTATTAATTGATTTAGACTTTCACTTTTTTTTATTAATTGAAATTACAAGATGGTATTATTTCCCACTTTACTAAGTGGTCACTAAGAAATTGACTCAAACTTATTCTCTCATGTTCACACCCTTAAAATCCATTTTTCAACACTCCACCTTAGAAAGGAAGGAATTTGCACCAATATAAGTATATCTCTAAATGCTTCAAACTTCCCATTTGCTAAGGGATCAGTCATAATATCAACTATGTGTTGATCTGTGGGTAGATACTGAATTTTTACTCCTACCTTCTAAATATTGGCTCGTATGAAGTGGTAAATGATCTCTATGTGCTTGGACCGATCATGAAATACCATATTCTCATATAGTTTGATACAAATTTGATTGTCACCATGGATCATTGTGGGATCCAACTCTTGATCAAACAATCCTACAAGTAACTTGTGAATCCATATGGCCTCACAAATCATTGTACAAGTTGCCATATACTCTGCCTCTACTGAGCTAAGTGTCATAGAAGTATTCTTTCTATTGAATCAGGATATCATCGTTGATCCAAAACTAAAGAAACTCCTTGAGGTGTTATTTCTCTCTACTATGTAGATTGCATGTCTGATCTGAGTCTATATACCCCTATAATTCCACTTCACCATATCCAAGATATCTCAAATCATGCTCCATTTTGTCCCTCAAATATTTGAGCACATGTTTTTCTTCTACCCAATGCTCCCATCTTGGATCCAACATAAATTGACTCAAAGTGTTCACTAAAAATATATATATATGTTTTGGTGTGACCAAATACATCAAGGAACCTATCATGTACATGTACAACATGGGATATACCAACTTTTAGTCATAATTTCTCACCTTCTTTAGATTAGTGATCATGGGTGTAGACATAGGTTTGCAATCCTTCATCTAAAAGCTCTTTAGTATCTCAATTACATACTTACCCTACCGAAGAAATATCTCCCCTATTTTCTTCCAAACCTCTAAACCTAAGAATTAATGCATCGTATTAATTTCCTTCAATTCATATCAAACTCAATTGGCATGTCTTCTTTTCACCCTCCAATGAGCTTCTCTAAACATGTAAGAAACGAGTCAGCTACATAAAACACCAATTTGGAAATCAACATATCAACTTCAGCAAATATGTAATATAAGTTGGATTTGGTTCACTTTTAGTGTAATCCCATGCTCCAAAATTATCCATCGATCCTTGAATATCATGATCATGGTGCCTACTTGAGGTCATACAAGGCGTTCTTAAGCATACGAACATGGAAATCCATCCCATTTACCTCAAAGACCCGAGGTTTATATATGCACACTTATTCCTCAATGATTCCATTACGTAAGGTTGTCTTCACATTCATATAATGAATCTTCCATCCCATAATTGAGAGTAAAGACATAACTACTCTAATGGAAGTGCACATGGTGACTGGAGCAAAAGTCTCTTCATAATCTACTCACTATTTATGGGAGAACCCTTTCTTTGAAATTCTCTCTGATGTCATATGTTGCATGTTTGATCTTTTATATCCATATAGAATTCACTAATCAAATCCCTTATGGTCTCTATGCAATGTACCAAACATCATTCTTCATGATGGAGATACACTCCACCATGGCATCTTGCCATACCTATTGTTATGTTGCGTCCTGAAAATTGGAAATATCTAAATCTATGATGTTGGATAAAAATTTCATATAGTTAGGAAAATTGTTTAGATTCCTACTCTCCCTAAATGTGATCCTAGGATTCTCTATATACTCTTGAGCATCCATCAATGTCTATGTGTATCATTGAGGTTTCAATATAGAACTAGTAGGATCTCATGGTTCCTACTCTAGATTTGAAGGTTATTTTCCTAGACTGAAAGTCATTGGGTACTCTAGATCAACCTCTATAACTTCTTGCTCCTCATCCTCTATCCCTAGAATTGTCTCATGAGACTTCTTGGATGCAAATCCATCCTCATAATTTGCATCCCTACTTACCACTATCTTCCTCAACTCTGAAACATATGCCTTATATGACTTCGAAATATCACTATATCAATTGAACAAGTGGAGGGTTCTAAATTTTTCTTCTTCTCCATTGGTATATGGATGTAAACTAGTCATCCAAAGATGCATAAATGACTCACCTCCTTCTTCACACTAATGAATTCCTCCACTGGTGTCGTCTCCCAAAACCTTGTGAGGACACATTTTCTAGATGTACACTATTGCATTGCATAATTGTTCCCTTGGATTATTCACAAATCTTGGTCATGTAGCATGGCCTTAGCACCCCCTATGATAGATTGGTTCTTATGTTATTCAAACATGTTCTATTGTGCATTGTATTGAACAACAAACTCCCTCTTTATTCCTACATCTTTGTAAAAATCATCAAAATCATTGGAAGTATACTCACTCCCAATGTCCAATCTCAAAACCTTGATTTTCTTCCTTGTATAGTTCTCCACAAGGGATTTCAACTCCCGAATCATTCTTGAAGACTTCATCCTTGGTCTTCAAGAAGTAGATCCATTTTTTGCAAGAGAAGTAATCAATGAAGGAAACACAGTACATGAATCTTGTGATAATGATGCTATTGACATCAATCCACACTGCATCCAAATTCACCATATCTAGAATCCCCTTAAATTTATGCTCACTACTTAGGAAAGAAACCTCAGTATGCTTTCTAAATGTGCACCCTCTGCATACATTTTGTTGCCTAATGTTGAATTCTAGATGGCCTATGACGATCTCCCTCATAATAGGTAGTGCTTGATGATGTAGGTGCCCCATCCTCTTGTGCCATAACTAGCTAAAGCTATTTGTGTTATGAATTGGGGATCAAATAGGTTCACCATGTAACCTATATTAATTTCATTCTCTAACCCCAATCACGTGAGATGATACTAGGTGAGACTCCTTCCATCTAGTGAGGACTTGTTAGTTCTTGAAATATATTGCATAGCTCTTATATTCCATGATGGAAACATAAATAAGCTTCTTCCTAATACCTGGAACAAACAACACATCATCAAAGTCTAACAAGTTACCCTACTAGAGTAGGAAAGGAATGATACCAATTCTTGCCAATGGATACTTGGAATCATCACTAAGATTCACCTAAAATCCATAGACATGCTATGGTAGACTTGAAAATAGTTATTAGGATGATTTCATATGCCTTGATTCTCCACTATCCACATGCCATGTGTTCTTCATAACTATGTTGTAAGAGATGCAATATAGCATCAAGAAATCCTTCTCATATTTGGACAAAAATTCATTCATCTAAGTTTTAGTTCAGGCTACTACCTAGTGTTGTTTCTTTCATTTACCCTTCTTCTTCTCCAAGCATTGTAATGCATAATGTTTGTTGTTGGCTTTTCTCCCTCCTCCAAGGGTCCTAATCCAATTTCAGTCCCTTCTGCTCACCGCAACAAATCCCAAGATATCACCCGACATAGCATAGGTTAGTCGACAACACCTACGATGCAAATGTCGTCTCACCAGAGATATCTCTCTTAATGGGTAACTTCCAGAACCACGTTCTGCAGTTGGGTGGGGGATTTATGGTACCTTAGTCCCTTACTAGGGTGCTCATTGTATCCTGTGGGTGGATTATTTATACTTACTGTGAACATTTAGACCACGACCCAGCTTCTCGTGTGCAACTTATTATAACAACAATATCTGTGCAACATAATCATATTCAACTGATAAAATGCGAGTGATTTACATATATTAATTTATAATAAAATATATAACTGTCCATTCAATGCAACAATTACACAAGTAATTCAAACACATTCAACATTCACACATATACACAAAATATAACATGGAAACCCATCCAGGAAAAAACCACAAAGGTGCTCTTCATCTGGCATGAGAAATATATGCACCTTTCGTCTACACACGAAGCTGCAGATTATGCTCTAGTTATCATTCTCTATATTTATATACACTTCCTTCCTCTCATGCTCTTTTATCTTATATATGTTCTCTTCCTATTTAGTTTTACTAATGATCCACACACAACCTGGTTCGACTCAACCTCTCCTACTCTTCTACGCACTAATCTGCAGATTCTTCAACTCCTATGCACTCAGCAATACCAACATACTAGATACAAGGAAACTGACAGTATAACAATACAGAGCCAACAAACAAGAAGCTAACAGTAGTGAATCCTTATACCAAAGAAGCTAACCCCCATACATCTCGGGTTCCTTATTTTATAGACTCATTACAAACTCGTTATAGACTCGTTACAGACTCATTATAGACTCATTTTATGTCACTTTATCACCATAATTCCTATATCTAGCCAACATGTTGTCTTTCATATTCTAGTAACACCTAACAGGAGGCACTAATGACCTGAATTACAAATATACCTTCATATGTGTGGTTTTTATTGGCTCTAGACGAACTTGTACCCATGATATTTAAGGTCCTTCGCTTTCTAACTGTTACACCTTACTGTCATTTCCCAACCATTATGCTACTTGCACTCCCTCTGACATTTTTATTTTGTCGTACCTTCCCTTGTTGCACTCCTTCCTTCTGTCATGACTTCCTGTTCTAGTGCAACTTCCTCTTTTGTCGTGCCACTTCCTTCTTCTTCACTGCTTCTATTACTACTTCTGTCGCAGCTCCTTCTTATTCTTCTTTATCTCTTCTCCATACAGGAAGAATTATAAGAGAATTATACCTTCCCATCCCTAGGCCCAACATTTGTTTTTATGACATATGAAGCATTTTCTCTTACTCAATTCCTTCCTCCCTAGTTGTGAATATGACTCCTCACCTTCATCTTACTCTTGTTGGGTCCTTTACCTCTAACCTTCTTCACTAGGCCAATTAGGGCATGGTTACTATCACCTCCATGTCTTATATCCTTTGAATCCATTCAAGTTTCCTCTTGAATACATTTATCCCATAGTATTTCCCATGAGGGAAGGTTCTCGGTAGCACAAATACGTTGTACAAATGTTTGTCATTTAGGTGGGAACCCATTCAGCTCCATGTTTACTAGTTCCTTCTCTTCAACCTTCTCCCCAAATATGGAAATATGGTCATGAATCTATGTGACCTTCATCAAGTATTTAGTAACAATGTATGATTTGGTCATCTCAACATATATCATCTTGTTGTGTAATGCCATTTTTTATTAATGTTCTTTCTCTAGTAAAGACTAACTAGGGCCTCGAACATGTCCTTTGTCGTCTTCCTCCCAAATATAGAGGGATCACTCGATCTTTTATAACATCCATGATCATTTTATTGGCCCTTATTTATTTCTTCTTGTGAGCTACCAAAAGTTGTGGATCTTTCGGTAAATAAATCACATCCTTAATGATATCCTAGACATCATTCTCTTCTAATAGAAGAGTTACCCTCACTTTCCATGATAGAAAATTCAAGTCACCATCCAATCTATCCTCGAACCTAAGGCTAGTTGATTCCATGTTTGATCTAATGCAAAAAATCCCATATTTGTAAAGTAGTCCTTAAAATAAATAATGAAACCCTCTAAATGATATTCCTTCATTTAGGTAGTCAATTTACTACTATGAACCAAGCTCTAATACCATGTAAATTTGTATTCCCTAGGTGATTGTTTCCCTATGTTTCTCTTTGATCAAATAAATCAAATATGAACTTATTTAAACACAAAATTAAATATTCCTAAGCATGCAACAATCACACATATAGATGAAAATGAACAAAAAAAGCATAAACACAATATGCAATAATTTTGTCCTTCAATTCAACTTATAATTTAATAATCAAAACTTACAAGGACACATCAACTTGAGGTTTACAACCTACTGAAAAGACATAATATGCCTACACATAAATATAAGGAAAGTATGTACCATGTACAACATTATACTATAATATCCTAGTATTCTTCCACCTCTCTTTCCAATTATCTTCCTATTATATGCATTATCTCCTCCTTGGATTCACTTGTGTATGTTCCTCACACAAATTCCTTAGTTTGTTTTGATTTAACTTCTCCCGCCATATTTCCTTATTTATGCTTTGAGAGAGAAAATAATCTCATCAATTTTAGAAATCAACTTTCTTGATTATAGCAATCAATTCCTTAATTCTAGCAACCAAACTCAACTAATATCCTTAATCCTAGAAAGCACATTATCTCCATAATGACATGTATGGATAAGATTATATCAAATCCAACTCACTCATATTCTAGAAAATTTCATTTAGATTTCTAAAACTTGGGTATCAAAGGAATTTATAATTTCACTATTATTTATTAAGCGAAATTACAAAATGGAATTATTTTCCACTTTTACTAACTAGTATTGTTAGGGAAAGTATTTCTATGGTTGGGGGTTAAGAGGCCACCAACATACTAGGGGTATAAAGACTCGTGTATACATTTATGTAAGAAAATATAAACAAGGTTCAAGGTTTATAAGGGTTCATACCTTATATACTGAATTTTGATCCAAGCTTTCTCTGGCCCTCCTGTTTTTCTCCAATCCAAGAGACCCACAAAACAAACTTCAACCTTCCTCAAACCAATCTAACTAAATGGAAGGAGATTACATTCAATACAATATGAAACCCTAATATGATAAAATCAACATGTAATCATAAACAAATATACAACACATATCATGCATTGATTTGGGAAGAGAAGAGCATCAAATATTTATTATCAATGTAAGAAGTACAAGATATACCTTTTCCTTATGCAAGGAACCTCGTGAAACCTTCCTTATGGATCTCCTGCTTCTCTTATCCAAGGATCTCAGCCTCCAATATCTATAACAAAGGGAGATGATGGCTAGGGAAAAGCTAGAGGGGATGAGAGTCCCAATTTCACCAGCATAACAATACCAAAGGATAAGTCCCCTTTCATCGACCCCTCTCCCTCTCTTATATAGTATTTTGAAGAGTTAGGGTGGAATAGGGATCAATTACAACCGAAGGGCAGTTCCAAGACCACCCAAAACACCTCAAATTCACGATTTTTCATATTTTTATATTTTTTACCATTACAAGAAATACTCGTGGGTTTTCTTAGGCAAAGGGGAAAGTGACATGCAGGTTCACTTAGGAAAACTCGCGAGTGGGTAAAAAATCCATTTTTGAGGGTATTTTCAATCATTTTTAGGGGTTGGTGTCTTCTAGAAAGTTTTTCCTTGGTCTGATACCTTTCCAATGGTTTAGAGAATAGGTTAAATATAGTTACAAAACTATAGATATGTCTCTACTATTCAAAGGTGTCCTTTAAGTGAGTGACAAGAGTTTTCATGAAGTGTCGCCATGTGAAAAAAACATGTAAAATTCGTCAGAGACATAGAAGTGTTATTTTGGAATATAATAGATGCCCCTTAATGTATGAGGTTACATGGGAATACGATAGCCAAAATACATCATGAAAAGGAAAAATATGAGATGAGAATTTGAAGAGACTAGAGGATCCAATTTCATAGGCTCGAACGAAGGTACTTGAAAGAGAGATAAATGACAGTCAAAATTGATCTCTGGGACATACATATCCATATACAAATGATTTCATAAAGATACAGGTGGATTAGACATGTGTGTAACTGATGTAACTATTGTGGCCACACAATATGCAAAAATCCACCATATTAAATCTAAAGGAGTCATGGCCACAAATGAACAAGGTGGATCCATGCTCAATAAACGATCATAGCCACAAGAATACAAGGTGGATCTATGTCTCATCAAATGCCATATGAAGTGTGACAAGGTCTTGCGCAACTCGGGCAATAGAAAAAAAAGGATGATGCTATTGTCGACCCAAGTTCTTCAATCAAAATCCCAAAGGTACGAATCCTAACCATGTGAATAAAGGAGTTCAAGTTGAACATGGAGGAAACCATTTGAACACCAGCCATTGACGACGATTGTTAACAAACACGAGGGAAATAACCACTAATGAAAATGGTCCCCAAGGTACCTAGTACATTCTAAAAAGTGTGAATAAGTGGTCTTGAAGTCGAACACATGAAGAATCCATAGATTAGGAGACATTAAGGTATTCCCACTACCCAATAGCGAGGAAAATTGCCATTGCTAACTGCAATCCCTAAGGTACTGTCATAAACTCTAAATCTCATTCCTAGAACAAGATGTGTTGAAGTCGATAGGAAGAGAATCATTGGAAGGAAGGAATTAAGGAATCCTCCATCATCCAGCATAAGGTAAGTCAAATACTGATTAGATCTGGAAATCGTACAAAATTTTGCAGTAAGGACCGCTGAAGGCTCGATGTAATGAGCCGATAAGGGGAAGTGGTCGACACAAAAGGTCAAGGAAACTACAAAATGGACAACAAAGGTTTTATACTTGAACAAGTGAGCGTGACACAAAAGTGACTCATGCAAATTTTGACACGAAGAGACCAATGATACAAATATGCAGTGTATGATACATTGACAGATTCTCCACATAATTGGAAAAGGATCCAATGAGAGGAGTAAAACTCTGAATCACGATAAGGTAAAAAAACTAGAACCCAACTGTTGATAGACTCAAAACTGGTGCTTTTTTCAACGAAGGGCGATGATAAAAATTCATTTGAATGAACTTCCCTTTCCTTATTTCTTGTCAAGGTTTAACAATTCCAAGAAAGAAAACTAGGGACCTTCTTCATTGTTAGCAAGCTCGACGAAGAGATAGAAGAATGCTTGATAACACACTGATTTTTGTATTTTACGAGCCCGAATTAGTGAATACTCGACGGTGTTTTCACAATTTTGAGAGTCTAGAAACTCCAAAGAAGACTCTAGGGGGGAAATTTTTCATAAGGTTAGTCTCCAAAGTCCAAAAATTTATAAAACAATAGTAACACCCCGGTTTTGACCTCGTTTGCATTAAATTATATATTATTTAAATATTGTACATAACCATGGTGTGGAGCTAAAGGAAAAGTCACCACCATCGATTTAGTGTTTTATGTTTCGACGATTAAAATCAATGCCGATGGTATTTCGTGCTATCCAAACACATTATAATTTTGGACATCATGTAAATATGCAATTTAATTAAAATACCCAAAACCAAAAATGTCAATGCAACATTAAAGATATGGGGGCTTGATTTCCTAAGGAATAGGGAGGGAAATAATTCAAACCCTTGAGCCAATAATTTTGAACCAAATGTAAAAGGGAGAACCCATCAAACTATCAACTACCCATTTTTGTATTTTGTGCCCAATCATTTATTTCTGCTAGAAATTGGTTGAGTTAGTTAATGCATGAGGATGGGAAGAGTATGGCAGTCAAATTCAAATATGAGAAGCCATCAGTTTTTGAAAATCATGTTTTGACTTCTTGGACAAGTAAAACCCCAAAAATAAATTCCCATTCCATTATGCATTCACATCCTCCTCTTCCTCACATTTTTTTGGAGCGGTTGGTTGTTTCATTCATGTTTTAGTTATTTTGTTCATTTTTCCCCATGGATGGGAAGTCGATTTGGAAATGCTCAGTGGCTGGGATCTTTCCTTGATGTTTTTGTTATTGTTTTCTCATTACCTGGCTAGGAAAACCCATTTTTGGTTGCACATCAAATGGTAGAAGAGACCCACTATTTTTGGTTGTTTGTTGAGGCCATTTGTTCCCTCGTGAAGCCCATAAACGTTTATGGAAATCTAATTTCTATCAGAGGGTTTTTTTACTCTTCTTCCATTTTTCATTTTTGGCTCCCAAGATGTTTTTCCTCAAACCCAGAACTTGTATTTTGTGTGTGTGCATCCTGTGTTTGGTCTGAACCAGTTTGGATTGGAACAGGGAAGAATTAACTTGATAAACCTAGTGTAGAAAGGAACCACATAGAGAGATCAAGAGGGGCTGGTTATTCTTTCTTACACACCTTGAAGAGCAATGAAAGGGAAGGCATAGCCTGAGGGACTGTGTAGCAGAGAAGTGGATGTTTCCTTGTGTTGAGTGTGTAGGTGTTGGGAAAGCTAAGCCAAATATTGTGCAGGTGTCCATAGCTCTGTGGTTGATCCCACTAGCTTATAAATTCAACCTTCCACCTCCTTAGCATCCTGATAAACCCAAATGTAGTTTTGGATTGGATGAATTTTGATATTTCCTTGGCTATGTGTGAGCCTACTATAGTTCCCTTATTCCTTGTGGTAACTTCATTCCCAACTTGGGGTTGGCAGTGTTGCTGAGAGATTGATGAGCACACTGACTTATGTTTGGGTGCAACGTTGCAGCGACATAGCTGGTTGCGGGAAGCTTCTTTCCAAGAGAAGTATTTCTTGTGTATTCACCTCTGCAACTGTATTTGTTTTAATGAATTATGATGAACATGATGAATTATTGAATGAATGTATTTTCTTCCATTGTATTTTGCATCTGTATATGTATGTTAGTTCAATGCATTTTTATTGTTTATGTTTATGGGACTTAGATCCCCACTTAAATGATAGCAGCAGTGACGTAGTCACTTCCTCTCGGATGGGAGGGGACTTGACAGTGTGGTATCAGATCTATGTTGCAGCATTGGGCCTCAATGGGCTAAGAAGAACAGTTTACAAAGGTAGGATTACCCTCTATTGAGCACAGTCCAACAAAAAAAAATTCAAAATCTTTCTAAGTGTTGGAGTGTTGACTGTGTCAATTGAGTTAGCCGAGTTGAGCCGATGCATGTCGATGTGAAAGGGATGAGTTGAGCCAATGAGAAGTGGAAGAAAATAAAATTTTCCAAGTGTTTGAAAAATCAGAAAAAATCGGTGAGTTTTGTCAATACGTCGGCTGAGTTTCGCCGACACACATCGAAAAACTTGTGGAGCTTCAGCCGATAAATGTCGGGTGGAAAGTTAAGTTTCAGTTGATACATATCAGGTGGAAAGTTGAGTTTTTGCGGATGAAATAAAGAAGAAAAAACTTTCAAAATTTTTCTAAGTGTCCAAAATTCCATGTTGGAAGAAAATTCAGAATTTGGCCGACACGTCGGAAAGTTTGGTGATTTTTGTCGATCGGGAGAAAAATCAAGATTTTGCCAACACATCGGGAGCAAAGCAGAGTTTTTCCGATCGGAATGAAATGACAAGGTTTCCAACACATTAGAAGGAAAAGGCGTGTTGATCTAACATGTTGGAAAACTTTGTTGAGATCGCCGAACGGAGGAAAATGGAAAAATTTGTCGAAACAGAGAATTCAAGCCAGTTTTTCAGTTGGATCTGCAGGTGCCAGAAAAGTGAAAAATGGTAGTGAAGTTATGCACTAGATTGCGCGAAAATGAAAGATTTACAAAAAAAAAGTCTATATTGGGACAAGTTGTCAATATAGGATTTTTCCAAATGAAGGTATGTGATTTATGAATGCCTGTGATTGTTATGCAGCTAACAATTGTGTTTATTAACACATTTTGTAGAATCATATTCACCTTCAAAGGCAAGATTCTAGATAGTGTAGTTTGGTAAAGTTGGTTTGGCTAACCCATGAGAACCTACGACATGTATGATGATTCACAGAATCCCTATGAGCATGAGGAAGATGTTATGATGGAAAACATCCATGTGGGAAATGCTGAGGTAGAGTCTAATGGGAGAAGATTTCAAGATACTCCCCTATATTTTGCAGCCACCATGAGAATCCTAAGGGTGGACATGCAAAGTTACATGGCAGATAATGAAATAATAGTTAAGGCTCAGGAGGAGCAAAATCAGCTAAATGCAACCATGTTGCAGGTTTTGACAGACATCCAGAAGAGGATGAGCTCTAGGCATCATGCAATACATCCAAAAGGAAGTAAAAGTAGTTCCATAAGAAGAATGATATCTCCTAGTGGGTCATCTAACTCTAAAGGATCCACTGATGGTTCAAGTTCTTCTTCTCACAAGAATAAGAAAAAGAGGCGCTACCAGAACCGTTCATGTGATGAATTTAAGAAGGAAAGGCCGCCTACCTTTAATGGTGAGATAAAGAATGGTCAAGAAGCTGAATCTTGGCTTCCTGGGATGATAACATATTTTCAAGTCCAAGACTACTCTGGAAGTATGAAGGATAGGGTAGCCATCCTTAATTTTTTTGGTAGAGAATCCATATGATGGGAGCACTTCAGGCAAGTGAAGAATATTGGTGAAAGGAATATTGTGTGGAAACATTTCCAGAAGTATTTCAAGCATAAGTACCTCTATGACCGATACTATGATGATAATATCAAAGAGTTCCATGAGCTGAGATTGGGACAGTAGACCATGGAAGAATATGCAAACAAGTTTTTGGAGCTATTGAGGTATGTTGTGTACATCAAAGATGAAAAAGATGAAAATCCAACATTTTCTGAGTGGGTTGCCTCAGTCTTACAAAGACATAATTGAGTTTTATGAACCTAGAACTCTGAAAGAAGCAATAAGTAAAGCTAAGTATTTCTATGAGAAAAGAAAAGGCAAACTTGATTACCATAAGACATGCATGCGGTCAAGTGCTTGGAGGAGTCCTTATGCAAGACAACCACGTGATATGTTATGAGTAAAGAAATTTGAAGGAACGTGAGAAGAACTATGATGCTCATGATCTGGAACTTGCAGCTATAGTACATGCTCTCAATATGTGGAGGAATTACTTGATGGGAAGAATGTTTGAGCTAAGGATAAAACATTGTGGTCTGAAGTACTTGTTTGATCAACCTACTCTAAATGATAGGAAAGCTAGATGGCTGGATTTTTTATGTGAGTTTGATTTTGAAATCAAACACATAAAAGGAAAATAGAATAAAGTAGCTGATGCACTCAGCACGAAGGTGCGGGAAATGTATGTGGCATCTCTTAGTATTTTCCAATCAGATATGAGACAACAAATTGTTAATCATACTGCTGGAGATGAATTGTATGAGAATTTCAAGCAAAAGTTGCAACAACAAAGCATTGAAAATAAGTATGAGGGTTATAAATTGGAAGAATATGGACTTCTTACCTATAAGAACAGAATCTATATTCCAAATGAAGCAGATTTGAGGAGAGTTGTTATGGATGAGATACGTCAACCTCCATATTTTGGTCACCCAGGATATCAGAATACAATTGCTACAACTAGAAAGCAGTATTTTTGGCCAAGAATGAAAGAGGACATGGCTAGATATATTTCAAGGTGCATGAAATGTCAATAGGTGAAGGTTGAGCATCAACACCCAGCAGGTTTATTGCAGCCTTTACCAGTTCCAAAATGGAAATGCTAAAGTTATTTCCATGGATTTTGTTACAGGATTTCCAATGAATTGGAGACAACATGATTCCATCATGGTTGTGGTGGACAAGTTGACAAAGGAAACACATTTCATACTGGTTAATTCCACACATAATACTGATGACTTTGCAAAATATTCATGAAGGATATTTTTAGGTTGCATGGAATTTCTAAGGAAATAGTCTCTGACAGAGATGCCAAGTTCACTTCCAATTTCTGGAAGGGCTTGTTTGCATATTCAGGTACAAGGATGAACTTCAACGCTGCCTACCATCCTCAGACTGATGGGTAGACAAAGAGAGTGAATCAGGTGCTTGAAGACATGCTTTGCATGTATGTAATGGACAAACCAACCAAGTGGGAAGATTATTTACACCTGGTAGAGTTTTCTTATAACAATGGACAGCAAGCATCCTTAGGGATGAGTCCATATGAATATTTGTATGGAATAAGGTGTAGGACACTGGTGACTTGGGATAATCTAGTGAACGTGATTGTGCTTGGTCCAGAATTGCTCAAGGAGATGGAGCAGGAGGTTGTAAAGATTAGGCATAATCTGAAATCAACCCAAGACAGACAAAAAAGCTATGTAAATAAGCATAGGGTGAATAGATATTTCAGTGTTCGGGATCATGTTTAGCTCAGAGTGAGGGAAAGGAATATTTCCTTGAATCTTGGAAGTTGTGCGAAGTTGTCACCTAAACACTGTGGGTCATTTGAAGTGCTTGAAAGAATAGGTCCAGTTGCATATAGAATTTCATTTCCTGCTAGCACTAGGGCTCATAATGTTTTTCATGTTTCTTTACTTAAGAAATATGTACATGATCCTAACCATGTGATAAATTGGGATGTGATTCAGGTGGAACCCAAGGAAGAGTTCCAAACCGAGCCAATGCACATCCTCGACAGAAGGGTCATAGTGCTCTAGAATTGATCCGTTGGATAGGTGAAGGTGCAATGGGAGCACGAAAGTCCTGATGAGGCTATGTGTGAGCTGGATGATGCCATGTGATTGGCACATCCATTTTTGTTCAATTTTGTAAAGCACTAGGGACAATGTTGTTGTAAGGGGGAGGGAAATGTCACACCCCGGTTTTTACCTCGTTTGCATTAATTATATATGATGTAAATATATTATTTAATCATGGCATGGAGCTAAAGGAAAATGCCCCACCATCGATTTAGTGTTTTACGTTTTGGTGATTAAAATCGATGCCAATGGTATTTCATGCTATCCAAGCACATTATAATTTTGGACATCATGCAAATATGCAATTTAATTAAAATACCCACAACCAGCTATGTCAATGAAAATTTAAAGAAATTTGGGCATGATTTGCTAAGGAATAAGGAGGGAAATAATTCAAACCCTTGAGCCATTAATATTGAACCAAATGTCAAAGGGAGAACCCATCAAAATGTCAAGTACCCATTTTTGTCTCTTGTTCCCAATCATTTATTTCTTCCAAAAATTGGTTGAGTTAGTTAATGCATGAGGATGGGAAGAGTATGGAAGTTGTTAATAGGAAAAATACACCTCCTCTATATAGGAGTTGTTCCTCTATTTTGAATGGTTCAGATCTAGAACAAATAGTACACAATAAAATTGGAAGACTTTTCCTAGAATGGGTGGAGATCTGGAATAAGGTTCTTTGATGTAAAGTGTGGTTATCTCCTATAATTCTAGCTTCTTCACTGATATACCTGCATGATCACCTGAAATCAACAAACAAGATCAAAGATCACCAGAAAATGTTCCACTATTCTATGCTAGTGACTAAGGAATCTAACAATAAAACATATGATATTAACACAATATACTTTATGGGAAAGGAACCAATTTTGCATTAGATAAAGAAGAAGAAGTTACAACCTATGCCTTAGTGTCAATAAGATCCTTCACAATGCCAATATATTGTCCTCGATAGCTCCAAATTTTCTCCTCCTATGCTCACCCTATTGATCTAGGCCAGAATGACAATGCAACAACATAACCTTGCTCTCTCCCTTAACCATGGATATGGGTCTGATTTTATAGGCCTTGGGAGGATAGTGATGGTTGAGGAAATGGTGAGTGAGGTGGATAGGATATCCTACAAGGATGGATCTCAAGCCCAGGTGGTCCTCAGGTGTAGGTATATGGGAGCCATGAAGACTTCCTTCGAGAAGCTTCATGGAATCCTCTCTTTTTCACTTTTTACTAAGGGCACCGCTTCTTCCTCACTATGACAGAGCGGTGCAGGGTAGAACCACACCTTGTACAAAGGGTATAGGCGGTACCATTGTTTACTGCCAATACATTATAGGTGGTTCTAAATATGGTACCGGTCATTAACTAAAGGGTAAGAGCGATGATGGATTTTGATTTGCAGGATTGATATATGGACAAGGGTTTTACTTCATGACTTGGGATTGAGGGGAAAATACTATGTTTGGGGTTTCATCACATGCTGATGATGAGATTTAGGTGTAACATAATCCCCCCCAAAGCATGAGGCTAGAGGCATACGATAGGCGAGAGATTTGAAAGAGCAAGTTATCACTTCAAGGCAAGAATCAGATTGATTGGAGATAAACAACTAGGCATATGTAATACATCAATACTTTTAACCCATTAATAAATGTGTCCTCATCATGGTTACAGACCAATACAAGGCATATCCATGAGAGATATAAACAACAATGGCTACTATAATACAGCGTAGATCCATGTGATAAAGGACTCAAACTTGGTACATAGCTACCAGAAATACACTATAGATCTATGTCAAAATGAACACAAATTTGAGCACAGCAATGACCATACATATGTGGATCCATGCTAGGACTTCATACAATATACTCCATCGCAACCTAGGGAGAAATTCATGAGTGCTTTGACGGATTCCTAGTGTTTAGTTTAGTTTAACGAGTCCATTGAAAGTTAACTCAACATTGTTCATATTTAGAGAGTCTGAACGAAGACAGAAGAAGACTCCAAAGGGATCCTTTTTCGTAAAATAGTCGATCCGAACCGAAAAAGAGATAAACTACTGTCGAAAAGAGGACTCTTCAAATAATTTTACGAGTACGAAGGAGACAAGTACTCGACAATATTTTCATATTTAGGGAGTTTGAAAAGAGTTTAAAGGAGACTGCATTTGGTCTCTTCTCCCGATGAAAGGTTTTACGATCCCAAAAAGAATAAAAAAACAACCTCGTAACTTTGATACTTAGGTTTTAGGAGCATGAAAAAAGTGTTGAAACAAACGTTCGTGGACCTTTTCCATTTTCAGAAGTATGAAAAAGTAAAAAAAAAACTTCCCCATAGACAGTACTGCTTATTTTTTCCTCTGCAAGACTTAAAAAACTACCATTAGTTTCCCAAAATATTCGAAAAATGACTTTTATGAACTATATTAAAGGGAATTTCTATAAAAAATGATTAAAAACATTAAAAAACCCTAAGACCATGTTATTAAAGTTAAGTGAATAGTAAAAACCAATTCATTTACTATTTACAAAACCTTGGAGAGCATTTTTGGGAGATTTGGAGCCAAAACTTCAAATAGAGATTGCGGGTGTATCAACCGTCCCTTTTTCACATCGTTGAGTTTAGGTAAAAGCTAAAACCATTCTCTTTCTTTTCATAGTTTCCATTTTTTATTTGGGTTGATATTTGGATCCCTATGAGCAACCCTAAAACTCGCTTTGCGGGCACCGCTTCTGGCTTTTGTGGGAAGCGCAGTGACCGATAAAAACCGTAGCATTTCAACTTTGCTCAGGCGGTGGCACCGCTTTGTCCTAAAGGGACATGCATGGTGTCAGCTGTGAGGTCCAAAAAAAACATGGCCCGACCAAAATAAAAGTTTACAAGAATTTTTGATGATTAATGGATATGCTTCTAAATGGCTCTTTCATGTTTTTTGGCAGGTTCATTTGGTCAAAAAAAGGTTATTTGGAAAGAAAGACAGCATGATGACGACAATGCCTGCACCGCTAGATATGTGTGTTGTGTAGCTTCCTTGAGAGGTTATGGCCTCCTAAATTTCTTCTGTACCCATAGTATGGTTTTGCATGCATGGTTACTAGAATACATCCTACGGATGTGGAATCTAGAACAACAGCATTTCGAGGTGGGACCTCATATTCTGACTATAGAGGTGGAGGACATATATTCTCTAACCGGGCTATCTAGACAGGGAGCCCCTATTCCTTGACCGGTTCCCAAGGTGGGGACATGACTACACAATAAGTGATTGATCGTCATTGTCTTCCTGGCACAAAAATGTCAAGTAAGAATATTCCCATCAAGGTTGTGGTGGATGTGCCACTTCGTATTGTATTGTTTACTATGCAGAGGCTATATGGGAGCCAAGGGGATCACCAGGTATCCTGAGCACATCTATTGTATTCCTTGGACACTATGGAACCTATGATTTTTAATTGGGAAGAAGCACTTCTTCCTATTTTCAAGGACCATCTGACAAAATGTCGAAAAGGGGAACTGAAGTAGTTTGGGTATGGGTCCATTTTAGCCTGCTTCTTTTTTGAGAGGGTACCTCTCATGAGGCCCCAAGTGGTCTTTATATATCTCAAGGCTAGAGACCCATGCATGCTAAGGTGGGTAGAGATCATGGCTCACACAGGAGGTGGTAGGGCCAAGGTGAAATTTGAGGCTGCCTTCTTCCGTTGGATGAGTGACCAGATCCTCATGATAGAGGATTGTGTGTTGATGTATTTGTAACTTCAGATTGTATTCACTTATATATTTCATATATTGTATTTCATCGATCCCATATGTTCCTATCAGGAGAATCATTAATGTGAACAAGTCATGTAAAGTCATAGAGGTTAACCCTCCTAGTTGATCACGAGTCAAAGTCCCCACAGTTTTGGGGCACTAGGGTTATTAGACTCTCCTAGAGAATTCAGCCCTGGTAAGTGATTGTAAAGTTAGAAGGTAGTAGTAGAGAGTGAGACTCTCTATTTCAAACACACACTCACCCAGATATAGCACATAGGTGAGAGAGAAGTAGCTCGCTCAAGAGAGAGAGAGAACAACTATTGGAGATCATGATTTTGTCTTTGGGTTTTACTACTGCCATTGGTGCTCATTCTATCTCTAAGGAAGTTGTGGGGTTTTCTCCTTTATGGTTTCCTTGAGGAAAATCTTTTTGTCTATTGTCTCTTGTGATTGATTGTTATGCATGTTATCCTCTCAGATAAGATCCTAAGATCATATTTCTTAAATGATAAAAATCTAACATGGTATCAGAGCTAACCTGAGAAGAAGACACTGTAAAACTATAGAAGCTAGGGATTCTTACTTTTTGGGTCTCTCTCCACAATCCATCAAAAAAAGAAGGCTAGGATGACTCTCCATTGAAGGGAGCATCTTTCTGTCAAAGCAGAATATGATTCTAAGCACTTTCCTTTTTTGACCTACCACTACATCAAGAAATTAAGGATTTTCACTGAAGAGGAATTTTTGAGTGAGCCTAGGATAGGATTTCTCTCCTCCTCAAAATCAAATTTTAGAGAAAAAAACCAAGGTTTTTGGTTGGGTAGAACTTCGGAAAAGTAAAACCCTAATTTTCCCTGGAACCAAAAAACCAGCACTGTAGAAGATCAGCTCCAGATCGAGTTTCAACTTCTCAAATTGGTAATATCTAAATATTTTGTATTTCCATTTGAGGTTCTCAGTTAAGATGTCTCATCACACCAAGCTTGATTAAAAGCTTGAGGGAGCTGATAACATCTGAGCATGGAAGTATATGATCTCTCTAGTTCTTGAAGAAAATGAATTGGACTCCTACATCAGTGGAGAGGTTCCAGTTCCAAAGGGAGATGAGGCTAAGGCCTTACACAAGAAGAACTTGATCATGGACAATAGGATAATTGTTGATTCAATAAAGCACCACCTCATGCCATAGGTGTTCTCCCTAAAGACACCTAAAGAGATGTTTGAAGCCTTGACCATGGGAGGACCAAAATGCAAAGACCATACACTCATACTTTACAAGGGTCTCCCAGATCAAAGAACAACTTGAAGCAGTGGATGAAGAAGTGGAGAATGTAGAGATTGTGATGAACACCTTGAATGGTCTTCCTAGGTCATGGGACTCCTTTATTCAAGGGATTTGTGCTAGAAGAAAGCTTGTCACCTTCAGTAGATTGTGGGAGGAATGCTCACAAGAAGAAGCTCAAATAGTAGCCCGAGAAGAAAAGATGGGAAGTGAATATCAAGCTCTCACAGTGCACTCCAAGAAAAGTAGAAGGGACTATCATCATCCCAAAGGTAAGGATTCTCACCAGAAAGATAACCCTAGAATATCTAACTAAGATCTATTTAAACTCAGATGTTTTACTTGTGATGAGAAAAGACACTATGCCGGAGATTGTCCTAGAAATAAACATGGCTCTCACAAGAATACGGGAAATAAGAGAAGACATCACGCTCATGCTGCAGAGGATGATGAACCTTCCATAAATAGGATCAAACAAGAAAGTGATGATTCTTCAAGTGATGAAGAATATGTTTTGATTTCCTCTCTCACGGGAACTGTCGCACATGGAAGCAATGATTGGATTATAGATAGTGGGGCTTCCAAGCACATGACGAGATTCAAGGAATATTTTGTGAAACTATCCGAACATGAGTCACCTCACAAGGTGAAACTTGGGGATGACTACCAGTATCCAATAAAAGGTAGTGGTGAATCCTCCTATAAGCTAGACTCTAGAAAGTATATGAAGATGAAGGATGTATTTTTTGTACCAGGACTAAAGAAAAATATCCTCTCCATATCTGCATTAGATGCAAAAGGCATAAGGGTTGCATTTGTAGATGGCCAAGTCCTTATGTGGCCAAAGGGAAAGACTATAAATGATGCAGTAGTGATTGGAGAGCAAGAGGGAGGACTATACAAATTGAAGGGCCAACTAGAACAAGATTTGGTCCATGACTCAGTAGAGCCAAATGAAATTTGGAATATAAGGCTTGCACATGTGCACTATAGAGCACTACCACTTGCAAGCAAAGTTGTTGAAGGTCTTCCAGAAATATAGACAAAACATGATGGTATCTGCAAAGGATGTGCGAAAGGAAAGAATACAAAGAAGACATTTCCAAGTAGAGAGAGCAAGGAAAAAGGAATCTTGGAAATCATCCACTCCGATGTATGTGGTCCGATGTCATCTAGTTCATTGAGTGGGTATGTATACTATGTTTCTTTCATTGATGATTTTTCTAGGAAGACATGGATATACTTCTTGAATAACAAAGATGAAGTATTCAGCAAGTTCAAAGAATTCAAGCCTTGATCGAGAACCACAAAAAATAAAATAAAGACCTTTCGATCAGACAATGGCAGAGAATTCACATCAAATGAATTCAAAGAATTATGCACATATTCATGGATCAAGAGGGAGTTGATCACTCCATATAATCCACAACAGAATGGGGTTGCAGAAAGGAAGAATAGAATGATCATAGAAGCTATAAGGGCAATGCTTCATGATCAAGATATTCCCATGCATATATGGGAAGAAGCTATCGGGATAGATGTGTATGTACAGACCGTACTCCACACAGAGTACTCAAGAACAAGACGCCTGAAGAAGTTTTTTCTGGAAAGAAACTAGAATTCAGTCATCTCAGAATATTTAGCTGTCCAGTAGTACATACACATTCCAAAAGAAAAGAGGAAAAAGTTAGACCCTTCTATAAAGAAGGGTATATTTGTGGGATATAGTGAAAGCTTGAAAGATTACAGAATATACTTCCCGGGATTCAAGAAAATAGACATTAGAAGAGACGTAACATTTGACAAAGACTCAGCTTACAACAAATCCATAAAGAAACCAGTTGAAGATTCTGAAGAAACAGAAGTACCTAGAATTCAAGATACAACTATGAATGATGCAACTCAAGAAGAATATCGGGAAATAGAAGAACCACAGGAACCTATAGATCCACCCCAAGAGAAGAATCCTCACAAGAGGACACCTGCATGGGTACCAGACGATATCCAAGGTACATAAAGATATGGGGCTCCAGAAGAAATGCATAGAGAGAGGAAAAGAACTAGGTCCTGCTCTGGTTATGTAGCCCTATTATGTGACATCATTGATAAAGAACCTTCCAACTATGAAGAAGCGATAGAGAAGAAAGAATGGAAGGATGCTA
>LPNX011144253.1:71837-180153 GCA_001517045.1 Pseudotsuga menziesii
AGGGTGTTAGAGAGTCATACTTGGAGAGCAAAGTTATGCTGGTGGATTTTCTACAGAGTCTTTGGAGCAGAGAAACTCAGAGTCCTTTGGTGACAGAGGAGTCCCTTGTTCAGACATTGGGTTGTAACCTAAACTCCTTCTATTATTGTTAATAAAGCAGAGAATTTCTTCCATATTGTGTTTCATGTGTTGTAGATTGGTGAATGTTTTCATTTCATTATAATATACGATTTGCCTAACCTGCATCTTTATATATGAATCATTCTGTATTTGGAAGAATCTTGGTTAACAGGTGAAGGAGGAACTATCCTGAAGATTTTGGAAGTGGATCAGAGAGGAAGAAGCTAGCTTGGATCAACCTTCGTATTTCACAAGTAAGTTCCTGCTACTTTCTTATTTCCTATTCTATGCTTCTAAAATCAATTTGTTTGCAAGGTCATAGTATGTTGGTAACCCCCCAGACCTAGGTTATTAGGTGAATTATCCTGTACAACAGAACTGGCGACTCCGCTGGGGAAGCCAAGTCTGCTTTAGGTCTTCTTCTGTTGTCCTGACCAGTGATTGCTCGAAGTCTTGTTTGTGATCTTTTGTCCTACTTTCTTACATACTTACAGCATTTGAAAGTCTTGGTTTTTTCTCTGTTTTCTGAGAAATTTTTATACCCATGCGCGGGTTGTCTGTCTAGACAATCGCGTATGCCCAGTTGAATTCGCGGGTTGTCATATAGAACAGTCGCATATCATTCGCGACCTGCTCTACTACACAGTCGCGTATACTCCTGAAAACTGTGATTTTTTGTGTTAAAGTTTGCTTGTTCTTTGGCCTTCTATAAGTCCTGTTTTCAGTTAAGACTTTCTTTAAGAGTGTTGTATAGTTGTCTGAGTATATCAGGTGATCACATATTAAGTGCTTTTTGAAGCCCTTGGGTTCTTTTTACTTGTCTTTATTTACTGTCTACATCTTGAAACTTTCTGGCCTGTTTGGGTTATTGGTGTGATTGCCTGAGTCTAGATCAGTGATCAGGGTCTTAGATTCTGTCTGTCCAGTCTGATTTCTGTCAGTTATTGGTTTGCACCTGCCTGTTTAAAAGTCTGCAGTGATTTCTTGATCATTGTCTGCACCCAAGTTGAGGTCTTAGTCTGCTTTCTTGCTGGCTTTTGGTCCTGTATGCCTGTTAGTTTCAGTTTGGGTCTTTTTTACAATTTATAAGTGTAAGGTCTACTCAAGCATTGCATTTATATATGCACAGTAGTTTTTTTGAGCATTTTTTAAAGTGGAAAACAAAACATAAATAATCTTATGCATTGCAATTTTTGTATTAGAATAGTGTTTGTTTCAGTTTAAGAAATACATATCTCAGAAAAATACAAAACATATAGGCTAGTTTATCTTATTTAAGTGCTGATAGTTCATCATACATATTTGAAAAAAATGAAAAAGAAGCTTATTTTATAGTGTTAGATTGCTTTAGTTTGAAATGCTAATTGACCAATACCATCACTTTTGTGCCTTGGAACAGGTTTACTTATTATTTCAAAGTGTTGATGCTTCTATAGGGTGGTTTTTGCTATTTCCAACATATGTTGGCAACTTATCATCCACATTAACCTTAGTATACAACATTTTGCCACGGACTATGGTATTCTAAGCCATTAGTCCCTTGTCTCTACCATTGTTCTTCTTTGGCTAGGATCCCTATTTCATGAGTATCATCCTTATATGCCATTGCCAGCCTTTGATACTCATTTCCGTCACTGTCTCAGGCCCAGGGGTTTCCTCATAGCTATTTTTCACGCCAAATAGAGCTTCATATGAATCTCTCTTTACAAGCTATCCCGTTATAGGACTCCCCACCTTATGGAGTTTCTTTAGGCCCAGGTCTGACTCCTTAAAAATAGACTTGACTGCCGAGTTATCTCGTCCGTTCAAGCTCGTTAAGAATATGTGAACGGGCATTCGCATGGTGGTAGGTTATCTCTTTCTCGGCCCATGCGGAATAGTACGAGAAAGGATCACTCTATTTCTTCGGAATTGAGAAGAGTATTCTTAGGTATAGGTTTATCACTTTTCCGGACCTGAGGGACTAAATTTACGAAAAAGGAACACCCAGTTTGAGCTTACTTTTTCTTTTTCGTGCTCTAGACCCAAACATGAAAAAGATTCCGAGTGTACTTCAGGGATAATTTTAGGGGCGAATTTTATCCCTGTGGGCTATTTTTCCATGTTTTTATCCCCAAAAAGATTCTCCATTTTGCATTTTTTGAAGCCTTGTTTCGTCCAATTTTGATGGGGTAAAATTTTTTCACCCAAAAAATCGCCAAATTATTATATAAATGATATAAAATCGTTGGAAATTAAAATATTTTTTGAAAAATATCGCCAATCATTTTATAATTGGCGTTTTAAGAATTGGTAATATTCGCCAACATTTATACACTTTTAAATAAGTATGGTTCCTTAAAATCATCCCTGGTGTACTTTGTGTCTTTGTCATGCTCGTTAAACACTAAAGAACAAAGCAACGAGTTTATTGTTGTAAGCCCCATTTCTCGTAACCAAATGGATCTTTCCGAGTGATCTTGCTTTCCTTCACACTCGTCAAACTCAAGCTATTTATGCTGTTATGGAAGGAGCGTTGGGTAGGTGGTAATTTAACCTTTTTCGGACCTCCCCGACTAAGTACGAAAAAGGTTCACCTTTTCTTCTTCAGAAGTTAAGAGAGTTCTTTTGAGGTTTGTTTTATACTTTTTCGGCTTTAAGAGACTAAATTGGATGAAAAAGGACCCCCCTGTATTTTTCTTTGGCGTTTTCAGACTCTCTAAATATGAAAGCACCAAGTGAGCATGTACTAGTTCGGGCTCGTTAAATCCACGGATCCATGTATCAAGCATTATTTTCCCGTCTCTTCAAGCTTGTTAAAAAATGAAGAGGGAACCGAGTTGGCTTTCCTGGACTCGTTAAAACTTAACAGGGAAGGAAAGGAAGAAGTTTTCTCTTGTTTTCAGTAATGGCAGCATGTCATCCTTGAACATAGCACTCTTTGCTTTCCGATATCCATGTTTCAGTGTACATCTGTGTTCAGCTATCACTTCGAGTTTTCTGACTCCTCCTCTTGTCCATTATACCTGGGGATTCTGATCATGTCTCCTACATGACAAATAAGTCTAGTTGTCCTATCTATCTGTTATACGCTGCCTTGGGTCATCTCTGTGTCGTGCTCACAGTTCAAGGATTCTTCCCACTATCTGATTTATAGCCTGATCCAATCACTGTTATATCTGTTATCCTTTTACTTGTGTCTACCTTCTTTTGCCCAGTTCCTAGTCACTCTTGTGATCCGTTGGAGGATCTATTGCCTTCCCTATCACAGTATGGTTCAGTTTCAGCACTTCCTGATGACGAAGACCTAGAGTTTGACGGTAGTACCTCTGGATTCACTTTCATCATTGGTGAACTCCTTTGCTTCAGTTGTCAATTATCATCTATTGGTTGACAAACTGTTGAATCCTCTCCATGTTCGACTTCAGCTTACCCTTATTCACATGGCTTGGATTGTACTTGGTTCTTTGGGATCTTGTATGAAGACCTTAGTTCCTCACTTATGAACTAAGTTGCGCAAGACTATGTTCTGTTTCTATATCCAGCTTCCAGATTTTTGAAGACTCATCATTGTTATATTGTGGCTTTGATCCACCTTTGTACATACGTGGTTTTACCCGTATTATATGATGTACTCTCATCTTGTAAAGGAGCTAGTGTTCCAGTAAATTGAACATAGCATCCTCAGATATAGCTTTGTATATGACATTATTATGTATTGGTTTCAGGTACTCCTTCTGCTCCACTGGAATTCTGAGTTTCTCCAGAGTTATATATTATAATGTGTTTCGGCCATCGTTCCCCTCTGACCTCACACATTAGGGGGCATCTGTTATACAGCTGAATGGCACCTCTCTGTCCGAGTGCTGATATCCCTCATGTCGGCACACAAAAGGACACTTATGGATAGAGGTTTGCCCATTTCCACTATACATTGGCTCATCAGGAAATACATTGCCTATATGCCCAGCTGATTACTTTGCCATTTTATGATTTTGAGTTGCATACGCGACTATCTCTATTGACATGTCGCGCATCATGCGCGGGTCTCATGTTTAGCAGGTCACGCATACTTGTATGCATGGGTTGTCCTTGTATGGAGTCGCGTATCATACGCGGGTTGCCTTACTACAGACCCGCATATTCCTTCCTCAAAATTAATATTTAAAAAACACGAGTTAATGGGATATTTGTTTACTCATTTACCTTAATCCCATTAACTGCTATAACCTCCCTAACCTTCGAGAACTGCCTCATTTCCTTCAGATAAATAGAGGCCTTGGGTAGGGTGTTAGAGAGTCATACTTGGAGAGCAAAGTTATGCTGGTGGATTTTCTACAGAGTCTTTGGAGCAGAGAAACTCAGAGTCCTTTGGTGACAGAGGAGTCCCTTGTTCAGACATTGGGTTGTAACCTAAACTCCTTCTATTATTGTTAATAAAGCAGAGAATTTCTTCCATATTGTGTTTCGTGTGTTGTAGATTGGTGAATGTTTTCATTTCATTATAATATACGATTTTCCTAACCTGCATCTTTATATATGAATCATACTGTATTTGGAAGAATCTTGGTTAATAGGTGAAGGAGGAACTATCCTGAAGATTTTGGAAGTGGATCAGAGAGGAAGAAGCTAGCTTGGATCAACCTTCGTATTTCACAAGTAAGTTCCTACTACTTTCTTATTTCCTATTCTGTGCTTCTAAAATCAATTTGTTTGCAAGGTCATAGTATGTTGGTAACCCCCCAGACCTAGGTTATTAGGTGAATTATCCTGTACAACACCGAAGCCACCAGATACAATTTAGGACAAATGTCTAGGGATGATACAATCCCACCACATTCTCGAGGACCGAAGCCACCAGATATAATTTAGGATAAATGTCCACGGATGATACAATCCCACCACATTCTCGAGGACTAAAGTCACCAGATACAATTTAGGACAAATGTCCAGGGATGATACAATCCTACCACATTCTCGAGGACCAAAGCCACCGCATAAAATTTAGGGAAAATTTCCAAGGATGATACAATCCCACCACATTCTAGAGGACCGAAGCCACTGGATCACTCTAGGACAAATGTCCAGGGATGATACAATCCTTGTTCTTTCTCGGAGACATGAAGGCTACAGATCACTTTAGGAAAAATGTCCAGGGATGATACACTCCCACTACAACATCACTGCTCCCCCTTTCTGGGAAGGTCTTTCTGAACAAAACCAATCTTGTCTTCAAAATATTCAAACTTTATTCAAGATAAAGACTTTGTCAACACATCAAAAACTTGTTCATCAGTACTCACATAATAGAGCTTTATGGCTCCCTTCTGTATCATATCTCGAATGTATAATTATCAGATTTCTATGTGCTTTTATTTATCATGGAACACTGGGTTCTCCGTCATCTTTATACAACTCTGGTTATCACATAGAATCACTATGGTATCCAAATCCAGGTTGAATAAACCTGACATAAGCTTCCAAATCCATATGGATTCACAACTCGCAGAGCAAGCTGCTATGTATTCTACTTCAGCCATGCTAAGAGAAACACTGGACTGTTTCCTGCTAAACCATGAAATCATAGCAGACCCTAGACTATAACATCCACCTTATGTGCTTCTTTTATCTGAGGCACTTCCAACCCAATCTCCATCTGTATAGTAATACAATATGTAATCATGGTTTCCATCATAGTATGGACCAAATTCTATAGTCGCTTTCAGATATCTCATCACATGTTTTGCAGCTATCAAGTGAACACGTCTAGGTTGAACTAGATACTGGATCAAGGTGTTCACATAAAAAAAATGTTTGGTCTGGTATTTTTTAGATACAACAACGACCCAATAATCCATCTGTATTGAGTCGCATCCACTAGTTCTGATGATTCATCAACCAACAACTTTAGGTTGGTATCCATGGGTGTGGCCATGGATTTACATTCCAACATATCAAATATTTTCAAAATTTCCACTGCATACTTTCCCTGGTTGAGAAAGATTCCTTCTAAACTTTGCCACACTTCCAGACCTATAAATAGTGCATTAATCCAAAGTCTTTCATCTCGAAATCTTCAGTAAGCTTCTTCTTTATTTCTACAATCTATTTTTCATTCCCTCCTAGAAATAGATCATCCACATACAATAATAGTATGATAGGTTCATCTTCTACAACCTTGAAGTAAAGGTTAGGATCGTCTTTACTCTTGGTAAATTCCAAGCTCATCAAGAAACTATCTATTCTTCCATACCAAGCTCTAAGAGCTTGCCTCATACCGTACAGGGCCTTCTTCAACTTGCATACATGAGTCTATCTGTATTCAACTTTAAATCCTTGTGGTTTTTCTATGTATACTTCTTCTTTAATGACACCATTCAGGAAGGTTGTCTTCACATCCATATGGTGTAAGTCCCACTTCATCATGGATGCAAGTTCCATGATGGTTCTAATCGAAGTATACTGTGCTACTCGTGCAAACATTTCTTCATAATCAATTCCTTCTTTCTAAGAGAAACCTATAGCCACAAATATTTCCTTGTATTTCTCTATAGTTCCATCATATGCATGTTTTATCTTGTAGATCCACTTGGAATATAGTACACTCTTGCCTTCTGGTTTGGGAACTATATCCCACACATCATTCTTCATTATTGACTGATATTCTTCCGTCATTGCTTCTACCCATTCTTTATTTTGTACAACTTCTTCATAGTTTATAGGTTCTTGATCTACAAGATCGCACATCAAAGCTACATAGTTTTAAAATGGTTTGGGCTTCTTGCTTATCCTTGTGGAGCCTTCAGGAGCTCCATATCTTTCTGCTTCTTGTATAATTTCTCTTTCCCAAGAAGGCTTTCTCTTCCATGATATCTCCATCGTAGGAGGTTCTTGTGGTTCTGTCATATCATGATCTTCAGGTGCTTCATCTTCAGGGAGGAATGTAGCCTCTACCTTTCTAGGAGTTGCATCTTCCTCATACACTTATTCATGTTGACATTTTATGGATCTCTTGGGAGTTGCTTCTTCATCGAATGTTACATATCTACTAATTTCCATGTGATGGAATCCAGAAATGTAAATTTTGAATGCCTTGGATACTTCACAGTATCCAAAAAATATTCCCTTATTTCCCGAGGGGTCTAACTTGGTTCTTTTCTCCTTCGGTATATTAACATATACTGGACAACCAAATATCTTGAGGTGACTTATATCGGGCTTCTTTCTCGTGAACATCTCTTCTGGAGTCTTGACTCCAAGGGCACTGTGATATATTATGTTTTTTACATAGAAAACATTTCTTGTTGCTTCTACCCATAGAAGCATTGGAATATCTTGATCAAATATCATTGTCTTCACTGCTTCCATGATGGTTCTGTTCTTTCTTTCCGCAACACCATTTTCTTGAGGATCGTAGGGAGTAGTTAGTTCCCTATTTATTCTGACATATTTACAAAAGGATTCAAATTATTTTGAAGTATATTCTCCGCCATTGTCTAATCAGAGTGTCTTGATTCTTTTCTCTAAAATATTCTCTATCAAGGCTTTGAATTCCTTGAATTTCTCAAACGCCTCACTCTTTGCTTTCAAGAAGTATATCCATGTCTTTCTTGAATAGTAATCAATAAATGTAATATAGTATTCAAAACCATTCAAATATGTGGAAGACATTGGACCACACACATCTGAATGAATCAATTCCAACATACCTTTAGTTTTTGTTTCACTCTTCGGAAATGGATTCTTGATATTCTTCCCTTTCGCACATCCTTTGGAAATGCCTTCATGGTTGATTTTCAAGTTTGGTAATACCATCACTACTTTTTTCACATGAGGTAGTTCTTTGTAATTGATGTGGGAAATATTTCTATGCCATATTTCACTAGGGTTAGTGGACCCATGAACAAGTGTTGTTTCTGAATGTCCCTTGAGTTTATACAGGCCTCCTTCTTCTTCATCAATGACAGTTTGTTATAGCTGATTTTACCACTCCAGGTGAATCACACTTTCTATGGCCTTCCCCTGTCCCGCTGCAGACTCCTTAGACCCCATGGACCATTTTTTTTCCTTTGATGTTTCCTTTATCATCCCTAAAAACATGTGAAAAATGATACATGCAAATTTTAAACCTATAATCGTGTATATACACGGGTTTGACCTCTGAAACCGCGTACATCGGGATGTGTACAAAATACAAATCCTTTTGGAGTTTTCCTTGACATGGATCCGACTCACTTGACTCCTGTCCTTCCCTATGCCTTGAGATCGCTTGGATTCAACCTTTCGTTACCCCTTTGAAAAGCTATATAAGGAACTCTATGATACAATGAAAGCAGATGAGAGAATTGAGAGCAAAGAAACTATAGTCCATTGTTTCCGAAACTTATGCTTGAGTCTGCATCCCTTTGTCCCTTGGAGCACTTTTGTGTTATTCCCAAGCTTTCCTTTTGTGTATGAGCTTGCTATCAAGAGATGGAGGATTGAGGTGGTGGAGGCCCAAGTGGGGGATTCAGTTTCTCCGGTTTGCAGATGTGCCGTCAGAGGTTGTATCTATTGTAATCTCTGATTTATATTAATAGAAATATCTTTTCCTATCCAATAATGTGTGTTTGAATGAATATTTTATCCATGGGATTATGTCAAATGCTTATACATTATTGATTATATATGCTAGAATAGATCTAACACCATGATATATAGAATGCTTGTATTTTTTACTTGTTGTTGAGGAAATAATCTATCAATTCAAGCTGAAGTTGGAAAGCTCAACGGGGATCTAATTCAACCATCCGAAATAAGGTACGAGGTCTGATCCTTTAGTGTTAGACATTTAATTTCTATTGCATATTGGAAAGGATTGATTTCTGGAGTCAAGCTGTCTATTGTGGTAACCCAAGCCATAGGAATTTCTCTCCGTAACAGAATTGGCGACTCTGCTGGGGATGTTCCTTGTTTTTATTTGGGGTTTGCGGGCACAATGGGCTTGATATTCTTGACTTGCTCTTTGTTTCTCCTTGTTTCTGTGTTTCATTCTATAGTATGTTCATCCATTGACACTCCCCTTTATTTGTTTGACCCTTGGCCTACTTTTTACCACTGCCTTCTCTGTATACGCAGGTTTTTGGCCAAAAGTTGCATATATACGCAGTTGTTCTTTAAACAGTCGCATACATCCTCCCTATTGGTGAGTTTGATGTTGTGGGAAGTTGCTGGGTGGGTTGTGAGTGTGGTTGGCTCTTCCTTGGGTCTGATGTTGTCTATTGGATGCTTCTTTTGTGACCAGAGACCGCTTTTTCATTGATTTTACTTTGAAAGTAGTTTTAGTCATTTATACTTTTTGTTTTTCCATTAGTGCATTACTCTTTTTTGTCTCGGTATCTTGTTGGGCTTGTCTTTCATACTTGTTGTAGAGACTGAGAGTTTTAGATGACTTTTATTGCATTTTTCATTCTTTTATATTGAAAAATACAAAGTAGTTGCACTCTTAGTTGCATCTTAGATATGGATTTGAGGAGGTACTTGCATTGGATTGCTTGGATGAGAGTTGTATTTAGGCTTTCATATAGGAAGGATTGCATTGGCATTCATAAAGGAATATATATTTATGCATCTCATGTAGTGGCATACCCGATTTTTCATTTGACAAAAATTACACTTAGCATTGTTTGTTATGGTGTGCATATTTATTTCACTGCTGAGTCATAATGTCATTAGTTGCACAACCATTTCCCTTTGAGTAATTATAGCCAATTAAAATCAACGCTTAATTAAAATGAACTACACTATTTTATTTGATAGGGCTCACCAATAAGATTAGGTTTTAGGGTCTTGGAATAGTTCATTGTGAGTAAATTCTCCAAGACCACTAAACAACAACATGTATGTGTCTGTCTAGGTGAGAGTGTGAAATTCCTTGGTATAATTGGTGTTTCTTAGGATCCTCCTCTTGAAAGGGAGTTAAGCACGAGGCAGTGTGAGCGGTTATTGATTGGGATGACCCCTAGTCATAACTGAGTAGCACCAAAGATATTTCCAGGATTGTATTTGTATCTGGGGGCTCTTTTGAGAGTTTCAGGATTTGCTACCCTGCCCATATGGTCAATCCCGCCTGCGACTGTCCACCTGAGCATTGATTATATTGAGGTGAACTTAGTTTCCTTACCTAGGTTATCGAGGGGGTACTTTGCAGGGGTTATTCTGTAGGTGTCCCGACCAGGTAGAGGTCAGACAGCACAGTCGCTAGATGCGTTGAAGCTGAGGGCCACTATAATTGGTTACATACCTCTGCTTGTAGTGTATGGGAGTTTCGAGCCTCTCCTAGGTGAGACATACCTGCTGCATTCAGGAGCTCACATGTCCTCCCCTTGGTTTGCTTGTATTTTGGTTGTAGATTTTCTTAGGAGTGTGCTCTTTGTGCGCTAGTTGGCCTTTGGGATCGCGGTTACTTGAGTATTTATGCTCTCTTGATTTTGGGTCCTTTTATTTTTGGCATGCCTGGTATCCTATCACCCATCCTTGGTCCTAGTATGGACTCTGGTGTCAGACTTGGGGGCATCACAGCCCCTTACCCTGCTCGTAGATTTGGGAATGGTCACATTCTGCCCTCTACTCCATTTGTGGAGGATGTTGACTCCCTTCTCTCAGTATTTACACTGGTGGTCACCCTCATGGGGGTGGTAGTGGATTTGTGAATTTTGGGTCTACACCTTACTTTCCTTTTTATGTCCCATCGTTCACCACATTGTTTCCTTTGAATTTATTTCTCATGATCTTTCCTCCCTATATCCTATAGTTTGGATTCTTTATTGAGTATTTTGGTTTGTTTTGGACTAATATGGTTGTCATGCAGGGTCCATTTTTTGTACACTCTCTCCAAGTTTTCGACCCGTTCATTCCTATCACAGGTATTATGTCTGAACTGGCATATAGGTTAGGATTTCACATCCTCTTGCACTTATTCATTGCCTTATGACCATTCCATATTAACCTTAGGTGTGAACCTATTCCATGGTATCACAGAACCTTCATGCTGCTATTAGAAGTGGTACTATGTGAATGGTAGAGCTTTCCTATACATGAGTGCCCTAGTTAGCTCCCTTTTGCATTTGGTACCCATGTTGCGAGTCCTCTATTAGGTCTGGGAGTCCCTTTTAGTCTCGCCATGTCCTTGAGCAAGAGCTTCATACTCCTCTTGAACTTTATGCTGGCCATTTCCCTAGGACTCCCTTATGTCAAGTTGTAATTGCATTATCATGAGCTTTTCCTACCTTATTGAGCCTTATGTTGGCTTCCCTAACATTGCGTTTCAGCCATATATCTCGAGCTTGTCTCATGTCTAGCCATGCAGAGCCATTTTTTATATCCTTTGTAGCTTGATTCCCTTTTTACCGGGAGGGGATTTTCCCTCGAGTGTCGATATCCTACACATGTATCCTTGCATTGAGCATAGGTATGTTCCACTGATTGGAACTAGTTTGTTTTCCCTTATGACACTTGTCTCTTCCTAGTCTGTAACTATAAAGCAATTTTATTCTTTTTCAAGCTTTTTAAATATTTGAAAAAGTCCAAAAAAATCAAAAAACCAAAAAGCTGGACAAGGAAAGATGTTATCTTTGGCAGCTGTCGAGTCGTGTCGCCTTCAAACAGAGCACTGTATATCACATCCATTGGTTGGGTTATAGTTTGAATTTAGGAGCTGTACTCATTTATCTGAGTTTATCTCCACCGACTAGTTAAGCTTCCAATCCCTATGGAGCCTCTGTTGATCCCTCTTGCGTCGCAGAGATGTCCCAGTTTGTATATAGATTCTATGATTCCTTTATTCAGTCACCATACACCGTTATGCTCTTGTTCGAAGGAAGTTGAAGCCTGAGTCGGCCATTCCTCAGTTATCTTGACTCTGCATGTCAGCCATTCCCGGTATAGTTACTGGTTCTTACACCTTATGATCAAGTCCTTCCACATTATACAGCTTTGCTAAGTACCTCATGTTGGATGATGGGGGATGCCTTAATGCCCTCCTTCCAGCGGATTTTATCCCATCAACTTCAGATCATTTATTCTGGGATTGGAATCTAGAGTCATTTTGAGTGCCTTGAGACTTGCAGTCATCAGTGGCAGGTTCTCTCGCCATCGACAGTCTTTGGGAATACATCAATGTCCCCTGATCAATGGATCCTCTCAAGTGTTTGACCTCAACACATTTATTCACACTTGTTAGTTTGCACTCTAGTACCTTGATTCCCATTTTCATTATCGGTGGGTGATCTCGCATCTGTTAACGGTATACATTAATGACCGGTAATCAGATGATGGAATACTATGTTCAACCTTAACACCTCTATTCGCATAGTAGGACATGTACTCATAGTGGTTTGTGTAGAATACTTTCCAGATTGGTGGCATCTTTTATATGCTACCTCATTGATCGTGCCATTGTTCATGAGATTTCAGCTCTCATGACTTGATTCCAGTATATGTCAGACATTTCCAGCCACTATGGAGATATTGATCTGTTATATATCTTCATCCATTATGGAGATCATGGTCCTTTGTATATCTTCATCATGGAGATTCTTATCTATGTATATTGTACGTGGCGATGACAACTTATGTGATATCTTGTATCATGCCTATTCATGGCCATTTTACTCTTATGTATCCGGGACTGCTATATGTATTTGCAGTTATGTGCAGAGTTGTATCATGGTACTATGCTGATTGGGTGGCTGGTATTCCATTTGGGATCCTTCATCACTCCACTTCTAGGATGGACTTATAATGTATTTCGTCCATCGTATGACACCTCTGACCTCACACATTAGGGGGCATATGTTATAGCTGATTTTACCACTCCAGGTGAATCACACTTTGTATGGCCTTTCCCTATCCCGCAGACTCCTTAGACCCCATGGACCATCTTTTGTCCTTTGATGTTTCCTTGATCATCCCTAAAAACATGTGAAAAATGATACATGCGACTTTTAAACCTATAATCACGTATATACATGGGTTTGACCTCTAAAACCACGAACATCAAGATGTGTACAAAATCCAAATCCTTTTGGATTTTTCCTTGACATGGATCCTACTCACTTGAATCCTAGCCTTCCCTATGCCTTGAGATCGCTAGGATTCGACCTTTCATTACCCCTTTGAAAAGCTATATAAGGAACTCTATGATACATTGAAGGCAGATGAGAGAATTGAGAGCAAAGAAACTATAGTCCATTGTTGCCGGAACTTATGCTTGAGTCTGCATCCCTATGTCCCTTGGAGCACTTTTGTGTTCTTCCCAAGCTTTCCTTTTTCTTGTGAGCTTGCTATCAAGAGATGAAGGATTGAGGTGGTGGAGGCCCAAGTGGGGGATTCAGTTTCTCCGGTTCGCAGACATGCCGTCAAAGGTTGTATCTATTGTAATCTCTAATTTATATTAATAGAAATATCTTTTCCTGTCCAATAATGTGTGTTTGAATGAATATTTTATCCATGGGATTATGTCAAATGCTTATACATTATTGATTATATATGCTAGAATAGATCTAACACCATGATATATAGAATGCTTGTATTGTTTACTTGTTGTTGAGGAAGTAATCTATCAATTCAAGCTAAAGTTGGAAAGCTCAACGGGGATCTACTTCAACCATCTAAAATAAGGTACGAGGTCTGATCCTTTAGTGTTAGACATTTAATTTCTATTGGATATTGGAAAGGATTTATTTCTGGAGTCAAGCTGTCTATTGTGGTACCCCAAGCCATAGGAATTTCTCTCTGTAACACAATTGCATCTTCAATTGACTTTCCTTTGGGGCACATGAGTACTTGGCCATATTTGAATGTAAATCTAAATCTTTTCTTATCTAAAGCTGAGATAGAAAGTAAATTATTCTTTAAATATGGTACATATAAGACTTCCTTCATCTTCATGGGATTTCCTGAATCAATCTTGTAGTTTGCTTCACCGATTCCTTTGATAGGATATTGATAGTCATCTCCTAGAGATACTTTCTAAGGAGAGTTGTTTTCTTCAAGTTTTGATATAGTTTTCTTATGTCCTGACATGTGCTTCAAAGCACCACTATCAATAACCCAAGTGTCTTCTCTAGGTGTTACAGACCTAAAGAGTGCAAAGAATAGTACATACTCTTCGGCATCTTCTTCTCTTGCTTTCTTTCTTTGAGGTCCTTCCTCTTCTTCTTCTTAATCCTCATCTTCAACTAGATGTGTGTGATGTATTTTGTTGTTGTTGTTCCTCTTCTTGTATTCTTGTCTCTTCAAAGGACAATTTCTGGCAATGTGTCCTATCTTATCACAATGAAAACATTGAAAGACGGAATAGTCCCTATTGGGGAGAGTTTCTCTTATTCACTGGACCCTTCTGGGAGGTTGAGACTCCTTGTGGTTTCCCTTCTTGAAGTTGGGGTGACTTATTCTTCTCTTGGTATGAGTGGCTAGGGATTGATCATCTTCCTTCAGTAGAGCTTCTCTATTTTCCACTCTAGTCTTCTCATGAATACAATCTTCCCATACAATATCAAACTTCATGTTTTCCTTTATGGCACACATCATTTGGATGAATGAATCCCAGGGTCTAGTGAGACCATTGAGGGCAGTCATAACCAAATCATCTTCATCAAGTTTGTCTCCAAGGGATTCTAGTTGTTCCTTGAACTGGGAGACCCTTGTGAAGTAGTCCTTGATGGATTCTCCATGACTCATCTTGGTGCTCTTCAATTGAGCTCTTAGATTCATATTTCTATTGATGTTTCTTCCTTCATGCATTATGGCTAGGGCATCACACATTTCTTTCAGAGTCTTCTTGGATGACACTTGAGGGATCAAGTGATCCTTGATAGAGTGGGAAAGAATCCTTTGTGCCCTAATCAAATCCTTCTTGTGCTTCTCCTTAGCTTCAGCCTCTTTAGGTTCTGCAACTTCATCCTTGATATATTTTTCAAGATCATTCTCCTTGAGAATAAGGCCAATTCTGTATTTTCATGCTCTGAAATTCTCTATTCCTTCTAGTTTGTCCTCAAGCTTGGTGCTTGGGGCCATCTCGTTAGGAGATCACAAAAAAATGAAATTCTGGAAAATGAGAAACTGATCTTGTGAGCAGATGCGCTTGACTGAGGTAATTTGACTGGTGTGCTTGGTTTATGGAGATATCAAGTCTTCACCTTTCAAATCTGACTTGCGATATTTAGCACTGCAACTTCTAACAGTTTTCTGGTCCAGAAGTCAAACTAGGGTTTGAATTTCCCAGAGATCTACTCCTTCAAAAACTTTGATCTCAGGCTCAGAAGATGTGCTCTAGGATGACGCAACTTTTTGTTCGAATTATTAATCCTCCCTTGTCCATACTTTCTATTAGATTAATTAGCCTAACTTAGGAACCACAATTAATTAATTGGGTCCACTAGTATAATTGGGTCCACTTGGCCCAATTAGGACACATGTACCAGTCATTAAAGTGTGGGGAACACTACTATAGGTTAAATGCCACTTACTGCATGTGCATGCATCAGTTAGGACACCTCCTAGACCAATCCTTACATTTTAGGAGCCACTGGGAGTCCTGGCACCAACCTACTTCATTTAATTGGTGTTAGTACTAGTTATTCTTAGTTATCCCTCGATTACAATCAGTTACTTCTCTGTCAATTAATATAGTGCTACCAATGCATGGATAATGCATGGTTCCATGGGGAGGAGTGCTTTTCCTACCTACCACAATCATTTCACTAAATTAACTAGTTGTTACTGCGTGTTGGAGTTATTGGTCATCAGGGAGTTGTTTATTTGGACTCTGATATTGATTGGGAGACCTTGAGTTAGAGATTCAGTTAGTTACAATCATATCCACTTGGAGGATTTGAATTTATTACTCATGCATTCGAATTCTTTCCTATGTAAACTATTGTAACACTGGATATTATTATGATGAATATACTATAAATTCCTGAGCAATACTTGTTTGTTTTCTGTGTGGTTTGTTTGCTTAGTTTGTATGTTCATTCTCCATACAATTGCTGCAAACATTATTAGTTTTATCTGCTTGAAGATATAAATGGCATTCAAATTCTAATTTGGTATAAGGGCCTTCTCAGGTAGGTTTCATGCTTGTTTCTCCCCATTGAACATCAGAAGTAGCTTGGTTTCCATAGAAGTACCCTATGAAAATTTGCTAGCTCTGGATTTATTTAGAGCAGCGGAGAGGGCATGACGGACTCTGAAAACATGTTCATGTTGGGATTAAAAGCACGATTCTAACAGTTCATGTGTTTTAGTGTGTTATTGCACTAAAATTGACAGGTGCTACATAGCTTGAGAGAATTATTTGCAGTCTTCCAGCTGGAGCAATTATGAGTTCTCAAACTCTTAAACCACGGATCCTCACAACTTCCAATTACCTTGATTGGAGGATTTATATGCAGTTGGCCTTACGCAATCATGGCTACCACAAGATCATACATGAATGGGAGGATGAGCCTCATTAGTCGGTAGAGAAAAACAAGTTCCTAAACCTTTGTAACTTGTGATGAAGCATTCAGGTACTTATGTCCTTATATTTCCATAGATATCCTCTTTCATCTAGAAGTATTAAGGACTCCTAGAGAATCATGGGAGAAGCTTGATAGCTTGTTTCACAAACAGGGTGAGCTTCGGGGGCACATTCTGGAGAATGAGTTGGTATCTTTACATCCCATCAGTTTCGAGACTATTGAGAAATTCTTCTCCAAATTCAAGTCTCTAGTGCTCCAATGCAGACAACACAAGATAGAGGGGAAGGATGAGGAGAATTTCCTTTCCATACTTAACAAACTAGGCCCTGAGTACTCTATATATGTCTCTATGTTTCATTCCAAGTAGGAAAGATTTCCTGATTGGAAACTTCCTTCTTTAGATTCTTTTTCTGAGTCCTTAATCAAGGAGCAAAACAAATTGACTCAAATGGGAGTCATCCAGACCTCCAAAGATCAAGCTCTCTTAGTTACTGACTCTTCCAAAGCGCAAGAAAATGGAAAATCAAAGAAGAAGGAGCCAAAGGCAGCTGATTCGAAGCCTAAAAAAAATCAGCAAGCTTTCGAAAGGGCCTCCGGCTCTAAGAAGAAGAAATTTGGGAAAAAATTATTTCCCTATTATGAAAAAGGGTATCACCTTGAATATCATTGTATGAGGAAGGAACTTGATGAAATTTATTCTTTTCTCAAGTAGCATAATATTCAAAGAGAAAAATAGTCTGATAATGGACATGAAAGATGTCATGCTTTGAAAGCAGGACCACCTTGGTCTACAGTCTATTTGATTGATTCTAGAGCCTCCAACCACATGGTTTCCTCCAAGTATCTCTTCTCATCTCTCAGTGTCAAAGAATGACCCACTATTCACATGGGATATGACTCCCAAATCCCTACAGCAGGAAAGAGCACCATTAGAGTGAAGCATGGTGTGTTCAGAGATGTCCTATATGTGCCCTCACTTACAGCTTATCTATTATCTAAAGCGAATAATTATTTGCTTACACAAATAATATTACCAAAAGACTTGGAATATTAAATAATCCATAATAATATATAAATTGATGATAGAATAGATATGATGATAGATTACAAGGTGAGTGCCATATATATATTAATCGTAAAGGCACTTTGGATACTATCCATGAAAGGATGCATCATTTTAGAATTGTTTACTAATAACTATTTATTAATTATTAATTATTAATATCAATATGTATTAATATTAATAATTAATATTGATTTTAATAGTTATTATTAATTATATAATAGTTATTTAATTATTATTTTATGTTCATTACATTGCCTTCCCCTTGAGGGAATCTTTGTCCTCAAAGATGTATTGGACATTAATGTCTCATTTATTTTAATCTGTCGTCTCGGAATTCTTTCCCTTTTGTATTTGTGACATTTGAGGAGATGAGCCGATACGAATTACGGATTCCCCAGGAGAATTGTCGCATCGTATCTGCTGTGGTCCATACCAGATCTATTTCTATCAGAGCTTTGAGATCCTTTTGTGGGAAAATTTGTCTCAATTGTTGCTTGGTATGTCGTTATTTTCACATGTACACATAAGTCTTTTGTGAATATTCATTTTGACCCTGTCGTTGGTCAAAATGACGATTATAATTAGGATGTCTGTAAGGTGCATGTGTTGTTTGTTCTTATTTCTTTTGGACTACGGCAAGGACTATCTTCACTTCCTTGATTTGATTTTTGGATGCATTTTCTTGGATTGTGCTTCTTGGTTCTCCAGTAGATTGTTCATGATTCTGAATCTTTTCGATTCTTTCCTCTTGCGATTTTTTTTCAATTTCTAACTCCTTGATCTAATTCTATAGTTCCTGATTATGATTATTTAGACACTGGTTTTCTTCTTGCTTTTCCAGTATTTTTCCTTCAAAGTCTTCATCGGAGTGTTCCTTCTTACAACTATTTTTTTATTTTTTTATTTTTGTAATCAGGGGTTTGTTATGATTTCTTAATCTTAAAATTTCTTCAGAACTGTTGGATATTGTTTTATTACTCTTTGTGATCTCCAACTTGTGTTCTTTTTTAGAGTCGTTGTTTTGTTGTTGAATAAATTTTATCTGTTGTCGATATTGGTCGACCACTGATTCTTGATCTTCTACTTTCTGTTGTATGTGCGTCAGTTCTTCATCTCTGTCGTTAATGATTTTGTTCAAGCGTATTATTTCTGCTTAATAATCAATTATTTCTTTCTTTATATCTTGATTTTGTGTCTCTGATTGAAATCATTTTCCCTTTTTAATTTCTTAATCTATGCGATCAAGTCTTGACTATGATTCTTCAAACAAGTAATTTCTTCATCCTTACTAGCGATAATTTTTTCAACTTCTTTCTGCTTCTTTTGTTTTGACTTCTGATTACCCTGTGAAATCATCTCTGATATATCCTGGAATTCTTCAGATGTTGGAGGTTCTATTTCTGACTTCATTGTAATATCTTGAAATGTGATTCTCTTTCTCTTATAGGAAAATGTGAGAAACTTCTTTTAGGCATTTAAGATGAAAGTCCCCAATGTTTTTATCCAGGGTAAACCCAAAATTATGTCACCATCAAAGCTCCATAAGGAAATAAAAATGAATTTTGATGTGACCATATAATCTCCAACAGTCAGTTGTAAGCCACTTATTTCAGTTCATTTTTTGTCCAAAAAGTCTAGCTCTTCCCTTATATTTGACTCAGGAATCACTAAATGGTTAGCGAATTTAGTACTAATATAATCATTTCTTTCAGCAGGTGCGATAGAAATGGTGATATCATTCCCTACAAGTGTCCCTTTAATTCTAAATAATCTTGCAACATTTTTTGTAAGGTGATAGGAAAATTTTGCTTCTTTTCAATATTAAAATCCATATTCTTGAGTTTTCTTTGAAGTTTAATCAATATCTCTTTCTTTTTTTCCAATAGTTTGTAAAAATGTCAATAGATTGGGTGGTTGGGAGGAATGAGTGTTACATTCCCCACCTAAGTTCAAATCTCACTTTCTTTTTAGTAGCAATTATTATTCACCATTTTTATCTTTTTTTTCCCTTTAGTTTTGTAAAATGTGAATAGATTGGGTGGTTGGGAGGAATGAGTGTTACATTCCCCACCTAAGTTCAAATCTCACTTGCTCTTTACTAGTAATTATTTTGCACTTTTATATTCAAACTCAAACCCACTTTAAGAAACCGGGTGTGGTTTCACTTTTACCCTTTCTCTTTTTTTTTCCTTTTGCTTTTATCTTTTCTTTTTCTTAACTTTTTTTTTTCCTTTTTTCTTCTTTTTTTTACGTTTTTATTTATTCTTTTGGACAATGTCCAATATTTTAGGGAAGCCCTAAAATATCAGACAAGGTCTGATAATTAAGGCCAAAGGTCGGATCAGTTAACGAGGCTCTGATACCACTTGAAGCGAATAATTATTCGCTTACACAAATAATATTACCAAAAGACTTGGAATATTAAATAAGCCATAATAATATATAAATTGATGATAGAATAGATATGATGATAGATTACAATGTGAGTGCCACATATATATTAATCATAAAGGCACTTTGGATACTATCCATGAAAGGATGCGTCATTTTAGAATTGTTTACTAATAACTATTTATTAATTATTAATTATTATTTATTAATTATTAATTATTAATATCAATATGTATTAATATTAATAATTAATATTGATTTTAATAGTTATTATTAATTATATAATAGTTATTTAATTATTATTTTATGTTCGTTACATTATCTATTTATCAGATGACCCATACTGGCTCACCAAAGAAAGTATTTTTTGAACCTAACTCAGTAGAGATCACCAATATCTCAACAGGGGAGATTGTAGCGAAAGGAATTGTTGATTATGCCTCCAAGGCATACTATTTCTCTCACTTCATTCCATTCTTAGTTCCAGCATCATCACAACTTCCATTCGAAGTCGATGAAGGTATAAACATTCCTTCACTTCCTATTGTAGTTTCAGTTTCAAATCCTGGCATTTCTGATTTAGATTCAGAAGAGGATTCATCCCAGTACGATCCAGATATTGATCTTACAACTCAAAGGGGTATAGATCGAGATCCAACTTCTACCTCATTCTAGCAGCCTAAATGGGCTAAGCAGCTCATAGAAGCAGCTGGAGATGGTGTTGGGGATCCATATGACAAAAGAAGAATGAGGTCCTAGTATCAGAAGGAGAGTGTGACACTGTCTCATAGAGATCCTCTTCTTGTTGAGAGGTGTTTCTTGATGCTTGGGTCAGATCCTTAATCCTTCAGGGAGGCTTGTCATGATCCTAGATGGCAGGAAGCCATGGAAGAGGATTTTGATTCGCTACATGACAAACAAACCCGAGAAATTTTCCCCTTACCTCTAGGAAGGAAGCTGGTAGCGTGCAAATGGATCTACAAAACCAAGATAGCTACTAATGGGACCACAACCAAGTACAAGTCTCAGTTGGTGAAAAAAGGGTATTCTTAGGTCCAATGCTTGGGCTACAATGAGACATTCACTCCAGTATCTAGAATGGACTCCATCAGGCTGGTATTGGCCATTGCTGCTTCCATGAGATGGGAAGTACACCACATGGATGTGAAGAGTTCCTTCCTCCATGGTGATTTGGAGGAGGAGATATATATGAAAAAACATGGGGGGTTTATTGATGATCCTTCCTTAGTCTGCAAACTGAGGAAATCATTGTATGGACTCAAACAAGCCCCAAGGGCATGGTACTCCAAGATGGATTCCTTACTCATCTCTCAGAAGTTTGAAAGGTGCAAATATGATTGCAATGTCTACATGAAGAAGAAGGAGGGGTTCTTGCTTCTATTTGTATTGTATGTGGATGACTTTCTCATTACTAGTAGCTCTATTGATGGATTGAGCAGCATCAAGTCTGCTCTTAATAAAGCATTCACTATGATTGACTTAGGAATGTTAAGACAACTCATTAGTCTCAAAGTAAGTCAAAATACTTCAGGAATCATGATCTCATAGTCTAGGTATTCATCAGACATGCTTAAGAGGTTCCACATGGAGGATTGCAAGGAAGCCCCTTTCCCTTTCTTATCAGGAATTAGGCTTGAAGAAGGTGGTTCCACACCTTTGGTGGACAACATTCTCTACAGACATCTCATTGGAAACCTTCCATATCTCACTCATTCGAGAGAAAACATATCCTATGTTGTGAGTGATGCTTCCAGTTATATGCATGAGCCACATGAGCTGCACTGGAAGGTAACAAAGAGGATCTTGCACTATGTACAAGGTACTATTGATTATGTGATCCACTATGCTGTTGGAGCACAACTAGATCTCATAGGATTTACAGACTCAGACTGGGATAGAGATGGAAATGATAGGAAATCCACCTCGGGTTTTGTAATCATGATTGGATTTGGGCCAATTTGTTGGTGTAACAAGTAGCCCTTGCACTTTCTTCAGCAGAATCAGAGTATCGGGGAGCTGTGAATGCATCTATTCAGGCATTTTGGCTGCATGGCATATTGACAGAGTTAGGGATTATACTTCACCTACAATAGATATTTATCGTGACAACCAGAGTACAATTAAGATCTTGATTGATCCTATTTAGAAGCAGAGGACAAAACACATAGAATTTCACATGCACTACATTCGGGAACTGGTGCATGATAGAACCATCACATTGCACTACTGTCTGATAGAGGATCAAATTGGAGATATTTTTACCAAGTCATTTACTGAAAAGATATTTGCCTTTCTCAGGTCTCTTTTGGGCATTAAGGCTTGATTCTCAGTTCTTATCTTGAGGGGTTTTTTTCCTAAGAGGTTTTCCTACCTCATTTTTATTATGTCTCTTAGATTGTATATTGGGTGACCTATGGTCTTGTTACCACGGACCACATTTTTTCAAGTTAGGATTTAGGGGGGGTGTTAGGATTATTAATCCTCCCTTGTTCATACTTTCTATTAGATTAATTATCATAACTTAGGAACCTCAATTAATTAATTGAGTCCACTAGTACAATTAGGTCCACTTGGCCCAATTGGGACACATGTACCAGTCATTGAAGTGTGGGGAACACTACTAGAGGTTAACTTCCAATTACTGCATGTGCATGCATCAGTTAGGGCGCATCCTAGACCAATCCCTACATTTCAGGAGCCATTGGGAGTCTCGACACCAACCTACTTTAGTTAATTGGTGTTAGTACTAGTTAGTCTTAGTTATCCCCTAGTTATAATCAGTTACTTCTCTGTCAGTTAATCTAGCACTACCAATGCATTGATAATGCATGGTTGCATGGGGAGGATCACTTTTCCTACCTACCACACTTAGTTGCACTGAGTTAACTAGTTGTTACTACTTGTTGGAGTTATTGGTTATCAAGTAGTTGTCTGTTTGAACTCCGATATTGATTGGGAGACCTTGAGTTAGAGATTCAGTTAGATACAGTCATATCCACTTGGAGGATTCGAATTCATTACTCATGCATTCAAATTATTTCCTATGTAAACTATTGTAACACCAAATGTTATTATGATGAATATACTGTAAATTCATGAGCAATACTTGTATGTTTCCTGTGTGGTTTGTTTTGCTTAGTTTATATGTTCATTCTCCATTCAATTTATGCAAACATGATTAGAACTCTCTGCTTGAATATCTAAATGACATTCAAATTCTAATACTTTCCATGCAATCGGTTCTTCAAAGTTCAAAATTTTCCTGAAACCCTAATTTCTTGTCGGGGAGAGAGAGAGAGGGATTTTTCACCTTGTGAAAGTTGTCCTATTCAGGTTAGCTCTGATTCCATGTTAATATTCCATATGCTAATCTAGAATATCAGCATTCAATTTCAATTTCATACCAAAAGCATATAGGCAGGATCACTAAAAGAAACAGTATCACAAGATCAACACAGATTTACCCTGGGAAAACCCTAATGAGAAAAACCCAGCAAAAGATTCCTCAATATAGATTATCAAAAGATAAAAGATAAAACCCCAGACTGATCCTTCTCCTCCTTGCAGCTACAACTCTCTCTCTATCTCTTATGCACTACAAAAGTGAGTGTGAGTGTGTTCAAATCAGAAGCACCTCACCTCTATTTATATTCTTTAGTTCACTTGACATTTCACTCAACCAAGTTGGCCCCACTAAAATTGACTGGGCTGAATTATCTGGGAGGACTCAAACAGCTTAATATTATATTAATTAGGGTGCTAATGACTTGACTTACAATGGAGGGTAATTCCTCATGACTCTTGGTAATTCTCTCGATAGGAACATTGGGGCATAATGAAATACAAATGATTCTCTTCATAGGAACATCAGGGTACAATAAGTAAATACACTTCGAAGTTACAATAATTCAACAAACTTCAGAGGTGATATTGATCTACCATTACCACCTGGTGCCCAGTGGGGAGATATTGGTAAGAAGCAAAACTCTAAAATGTTGATCATGTTTTTATATTTTTATATTTTACATTTTTTTATGGGTAGTAACAAGACCTAAAATATTTACATGCAGATGTTGGTGATGCATGGCCTGGGGATCCTCCCTAATGGATAGGAGAGTCAGAGCTTGATTTGTTTATAGAGATGATGACCAGCTCATTGAGCTGGAGGATAACCTAGAGTGACTGACTCTTGACATCCAAGACACAACGATAGATGACCTCCCAACAAGGTATCAAAGACACACTGCAAGAGTGCCAAGTTGCTTCATCCAACTACTATGTAGGGTAGCACGGGCCATCATGTGCTATCATGAGCATAATTAGATGTTGGACTGCATGATGTACTACTGAAAGCTGACTAACTTCAATATTTTTGTATGATTTTGTATTTCCTAAAAGCCACAGTGCTTCAGATGAGGTATCGTGACCACATTTTTTGTAAAAAAACTCTTTATATATATATATATATATATATATATATATATATATATATATATATATGNAACATATTTACATGAGTTTTTTGTGTCATTTACAATTTATTTTACAATGAACCATGTTTATTTTACAAGTTATGAATGGGAAATATACCAATCTAGGATGTAGTTTGCTAACGAATCAGCAACTGTATTATCTTCCCTAGGGATATGCATGTAAGTGATACACTCAAATAACCTCTCTAATAAACGTAATCTCCAAAATAAATGGAGGAGTACAGGTTGTCTGATGGTATAGACATGGTTTAGATGACAAACCAGTAATTAAGATCAATCCATTAACACTACGAAATCATAAATGTCTCAAAATGTAGCCTCAGTCAATAGACCTATCACTGCTTGATACTTAGGGATGTTGTTGGTAGCAGGACCAATACAAACCACTCCTGAACTAATCAAGTCATGAGCGGGGGAATACATAACCCAAGAAGCTGAAGAAAGATTCAGGGTATGATGGCAAGCACCATCAACAAAGCCGTAAAAATCCATCCGATCTGCATAACCAAAACTTGGTATAAACAGTTTGGACACTAAACTCAAAACCGTACAAAATCAAGACACAACACACTGAAAGCAAAACATATACATATATACAAGGTACCATACAAAAATTATTTAAGCGTAGCACCTCTTCAGGTACAACCCATTGTGAGGTTTCCCGAAGGGTATCCCATTATAATCCATGAGATCGTAAGCCCCTTTCTCTAAAACTTTGCTAACGATAAAGGGACCATACCACATTGACTCAAACTTCCCTTTACCTAGTTTATCGTGTCTCTGATCGTAGGTCAAAACTAGGTCACCTTCATTGAAAACACGAGGCTGAACAGATTTATCATATTGTTCCTTGATGCATTTCTTATGTGACTCATTAGCCAAGGAAACATCTCTTCTAGTTTTGTCAAGATTAGTCAGGTATAGAAATATTTCTTCCTTGGTGGAAGTGTTTGGAAGAAGTTCTACCACAAATTTCAGTGATGGAATCTGGCATTGGATAGGAAGGACAGCTTCTAGTCCGTAAACTAACTAGAAAGGTGTGAAACCAATCGTTGTTTTAACTGAAGTCCTATAAGACCAAAGAGCAGAAAAGAGAGTCAAGTGCTAGTTGGATTTATGATCTCCAACCATCCTCTGCAGCATAGTTTTTAAAACTTTGTTAATGGCCTCATCCTGACCATTAGCATTAGCCTGCGGCTAGTAGGGAGTTAAATTTTCATGCCAAAAACCCATCTTAGTACTTAACTCGTTCATAATCTGATTCCATAAATGTGATTTGTGTTCAGTGACTATAGACTGTGGGACTCCAAACCTAGCTATCACATGGTTAAATAGGAAGAGGGCGACAGTCTTTCCATCCTCTACATACGTAGGCATAGCCTCAGCCCATTTTGTGAAATAATCAATGGCTACAATGATGTAACCATGCCCCCCGAATAAGGTAGGCTTATAATGCATAAAGTAAATACCCCATTTGGAAAAAGGGCCAACCGCAATGATGGGGTGTAAAGGAGCAGGGTGGGTGCGCTTTTTCAGATAGAAATGTTGGCAGGGTGAGCATTTCTTAATAGCTTCATGACAATATTTGAATATTGAATGCTAGAAATAGCCAGCGCAAAGGATTTTCTAGGCTATAGCAATCCCAAAAAGCTGACCACCACATGCTCCAAAGTGGCAATCATTAAGGACTTGTTCATCCTATTCATGTGTAAGGCATCATCAGAGAATGGAATTGATACCATGTCTATACAATGTATCATTTAATATGAGTTAGTATTTCACGTGGTGATGGATACGGCGATGATCGTCACGGGATATATTGGGATGAAATATTTGAGTTTGGATATAAATGATTAAATCTCCATACCATGGGTCCGTTGTGCTTATCAAGAACAATAATTCATCTGGAAATGAATCGTTGATATTAGTATCCATCAAAGAACAGGGAAGGTCACACATCATCTCTGCAAAGACCAAGGATTTCTTTGAAGTGGCCTTGGAAAACTCAAGGTCGAATTCTTGTAGGATGACAATCCAACGGGAATACTTTCACCCTAGCACCTGACGAGTCAATATGTAGTACATAGGGTTTGATTTTTAAGTACCATGGTAGTGTGAAGCAAGATGTAATGATGAAATGTTTGAACAACAATGACCGTAGCTAATGCTAACTTCTCCACATGCTAGTATCGGGTTTCAGAATCAATGAGATTCTTACTGTCATAATATATCATGTGTTCCTGGTCGTTGGGATCTTCATGCGCTAAAACCATTCCAATGGTAGTAGTGGAGCTAGCAACATACAAGAGAAAATCCTTTGAATAATCCGGGGGGTTTATCACAGGTGAGTGAGTCAGAGCATGCTTAATATTATCAAAGGCTCACTGGGCCTAGTCATCCCAAAAGAATGGAGTGTCCTTCTTCAGGGGATGCATATAACCATGTGATTTCTCAATGAAATTGCAAACGAAATGGCGAAGAAATTTTTCCTTCCCTTGCAAAATTTGGAGCTCAAAAATATTCATTGGGGAAAGTAAGGCCAATATAGGAGCAATATTCAATGGATCTATCCAGATTCCATCCTTATAAACCACAAAGCCAAGAAGACATCCTGTTACAACACAAAAAACACATTTGTGTAGATTGAGTCGTATGTTATAATGACGACATATCAGGAAAATTTTCCTAATATGCCTAGGGTGGTCATCCTGTTGATGTGAATGATCTAGGATATCGTCAAGGTACAGCTCCACGATGTTCTTAATATCATGAAACGCATAGGACATGGCACGCTGGAACGTAGCTCTGTCGTTCTCGAGGCCAAAAGGTAACTTCCTATAAGAAAAGGTTTCCCACAGTCATATAAATGTCATTTTGTGCTGATCGATGGGAAATATCTCAATCTGATTGTAGCCAAAAAATCCATTCATGAATGAGAAGATGACACTTCCAGCACAGTTTTCGATAATCTGATCGATATGCGGAGTCAAAAAATTGTCTTTAAGACAAGCTTTGTTTAGGTCTCAAAAATCGATACAGAATCTAATGGTGCCTTACTTTTTGTTCACGGGGACAATGTTATATACCCATTCTATCATGGGTATAGGATAAATAAATCCTGCCATCGTAAGTTTTTCTACTTCGGCTATACTTGTGGCTTTCTGGGGATGGACTTGACGTAATTTCTACTTGACAACTTTGGCCATGGGATAAGTTTTAATTTCATGAACCATAATAGACGGGTCTATCGCAGGCATTTCTTCATAAGTCCAGGAAAAAATATCACGTAATTATTTGAATAATGCTCTAGATGCTTCAATTTCCTCCATTGAGCAGTTCTTCCCTACATGAACATGCTCAATGGTTCCAGGCTTGACTAATATGTCAATCGAGGTTGTTTTAGTAATGTTGCACAGATTTACCTTAGATTTGGTATTTTGCAATAATACAGGATTTTGCGGATGGGTGACAATATCAGTATTGATAAGAGAAATAAGGTCAAAATATGATGAACTGGTGTTGGGAAGAAAAGAAGATCGGTGATGATGATATTCCCATACGGATTCATTCATACTCATAATATCCATGATGGACTCGTCGGATGGAAAAGTCCGTGTGATATAGTCTAGAGTGGGAAGAGAAGGTTCTAACCAATAATTCAAATGGTGAGGATCCAAAGCTATTAGATGAAGATAATCTGGTTGGACATCGGAGGAACATTGGACAACATCGTATATCGCTTCATACGAGCCAAGAGAGGATGAATCAACAATTTCTTTTCCTTTAGCATTATAACCAATTGTGGAAATCATGTTCACCATTGCCACTTCCATACTAGGAGGAGCTGAAGGAAATACTCCCATAAGAGTTGACTCTTTCAGCATACCTACCCCAATTGACTAATAAGGAGGAGCGGACTGACTTAACATAGGGATATTATTCACGGTGGGAGTGGTAACATCTGGTGAACAAAAATCGAGTTGATCAATAGTCACAATTTTCCCCAAGTGAGGAAACTGGAGATTTCAAAAAACTGTTGATGCAACAGTAGTCATAGCATAAAACTAGTTTCTCCCTAATGGGAGGTTGTAATCCAATGGGGCATCAACCACTTCCACTTGAATGGAAATAGTTTTTCCCCCAAGATCGACTGATAGACCTGGTAGCAGACCATGAGGCTGGAAATCTCATCCATCAAAATATTTTAATGGCGTAGGGGACTTTGTAAGCTCAGGAGAACCAATGGCTCTCCAACAAGTTATAGACAAAACTGAAGTCGAAGCTGCCTCATCCAGAACGGTCCGTTGGACCTTTCTCCCAACTACTCTAGAATCAATTTGAAATGCAATATGGTGAGGTAATATTGATTTAGAGTTCTCCACATTAAAATGAATCAAGTTAGTATTATCTAGGTTTGATGCCCCCAAAGTTGTTGGCATGTTTTTACGCTGCGTTGGAAAACTTTGGAGTACCTCAAGGGTAGATGTCACGCGAGGTGCCTAAGCTAAATCTTAAACAACATTATAAAATTGTGTAGCTCAAGAATTGGGATTGAAAACAACCTTCCTGAGGGTATCCTTAGGTGGTCGTAAAATTAAATCAAGATTATTTTTTTTTTATCACAAGAAGACCATTAGACAAAGATGGAGGGTAACTAGTAGAAGGAACTTTCTCGGGAGAATGATTTTCATTTTTTTTCTTCACAGTATTCTCATATGACTGACTATGAGTATTTAAATTGATGTTATCTGAAGACATCATCCTAATTTCTTCCACGGAACCAGAGGTCCCTTTATTAGACATGTGGTCTATCAATTGTCGTTGAGACGAGAAAGGATCGGTAAGCACTGCGGGTGTAGGGTTACTTTTCAAAAATCTACTGATCTCTTTGCGACGAGGGAACTCCTTCCTGAAGTGATCACCCCCACATAACAAGAAAGGGTATTTATTTATTTTTTCCCTTTATTATCGTTCTCTGTGGCTGTAGACTTGGTATTCTCCTGTTGGTTCCCAAGTTTTTTATTTTTACCTTTTCCTTTTTTCTTATTTCCCAAGGTTTGTGTACTTTGAATAGCATTTACCTTGGTAGAAACTGTAGGAGTTGAAGGAGTATTAGTAGAATAATTTGGTTTATTGGCAGGTTTTGCTATTGACAAGGGCTAGATTGAACCAACAACCCCATCAATAGGAGTTTCTGCTGGTGGTTTAGCAGGTTCTGTGCTGGGACGAGGAGGCTGAGGAATTAAGTCATACAGGGTTTCGGATTGGGAATATACCAAATCCAGATACTGAGCATGACTGATAGCCTGCTCTTCAGTAAGAGCACCGCCCATAGCCACATCTCGGGCGATAGGAGGAAACAAGGATTTTGTGAACCGATCAGCTAGCAGTTGGTCTGGGATGGGAGCTTTAATAAGTCGTCTTCGCTTTCTCCACCAATGGATATGATCTGATATATGTGTGGTGGTATTCTAATGGAGTGAATTTTAAATATCTGTACCCATTTCATAACAAATGGGTAGCTGAACATGCGTAAGGAAAATAGTTTCTAGAGAGCTAAAATCCATAAACGAATGTTGTTGAAGTTTAATGTACTACTTTGCAGCCGTGTCGGTCAATGTGTGCTAAAAGAGCCTTAAACGAATAGAATCATCCATCAAGGAGTTCGAGGAACACCATAAATGGAAGGTCATAACATGATTCTTGGGATCATCTCCCTGCTTTCCATCAAACTTGGGAATGTCTGATGGCAATTTCATCGAAATAGCGGGCCATGAAGGGTCATGTCAAATGGGATCATTTATCAACTTGGACAAATCAGGTAAGCCCAAAGTTGCCAAGAAAGGTAATTTCCAATTAGGTTCCATATACTGGTAGTATTGATAAGGCATGTGTGTACCAATAGGACAATAAGCTGACTGATATATGGGATGTTGGTTTGGTTGATGAGCAGATGATCCACCCAAAGAGCCTCCCGAAGGGTGTGGGCCTCTAGGTGGTGGTCCTCCAGAATGTGGAGCTCCAAGTGATGGACCCCCATAAGTTGGACCTCCAGACGGTGGTCATCCCAAAGGTGGGCCTCTAGGTGGTTCTCCTCCAGGTGGTGGTCCTCCAGCCAATGGTCCTCCGTAAGGTGGAACTCTTCCAGGTGGGCCTCCTCCTGGTGGACCTCCAAATGGTGGGCCACCATAAGGAGGCCCTTTGACACCTCCAGCAGTAAGAATAAGAATTCCTCCCATTTTTGGCATGTAGGACCAATTAGGTTTCCCCCATGGTGTAAATATGTTTCCAGGGTAAGGGATTCCAAAATACATAGTTCCTGTATATGTAGGTTGGTATTCATGTTTACTACAAGCAATTGATTTGCTAGGTAACCATATCCCTAATAAGGACGGTTGATGACAGGTTGTACCTCTAAGGGTTGGCCTAAACTTGATCGAGGGTTTACCATATTGGTGTGGGTAGGAGGAACATACACTACAGATTTCCCTGTAGTAGAGTTCTGCCTAGTACTAGTAACAACTCCACTAACTGATAACATAGGTCATGCTGGGGGTTTCCCCTCGGTGTTAGAAGGTACTGACACCAATTGAGCTGAGGGTTTCCCCCTAGCTATAGAGGATATGTGAGGACTAGAAATAGACCTAGGATTTAAAACTGTAGGGTTGGAGGTTTGACCCGGATTATGACGAGACATACCATGAGATGGAACATCATCAGCAAGTGGACTATATCCAGAACGCCATGGATCTGACAGATAGGATAAAAGAGCTGACATAGGTTCTTTATGAGGTATAGGGGTAGCCATAACCCTATCCATCCTCTCTTGAAAATTACAAGCATGATTAAGCGATGCTTGAATTCTCTTATATGCATCCTCATTCATAGGATGGTTTTCAAAAGAGGGTCTAATAACCCCAAACTTGGAAATGGCTTGACCCATAGAAGTTCTCCAAAAAGGAGCATTAGGGTCATACTCAGTTTCATCAACACCATCTATTCGACCTTCCATCAGAGAATGAAAGGAAGTGTCAGCCACAGGAGACTGGTGGACTAAGGGAGTAACTTAAGAAGTGAATTGATCTCCACTTTCTATAGCTGGATTTTCTCCCATACGAGAGTCAACTGTAGCTCCTTGGTCTGTGGCTTCCATTGGGCCTTCCCCTATTGCAGGTGGAAAGTTGGGTGGTAAGCCCTGGTTTCTTCTAGATCTTCTCAACTGAAACTCAGCCAGATTGTAAAAGTCACTAAAACCTAAATTAGGGTTTCAAAACTAATAAAAATCACACAAGGTCTTCTCCTACACAAGCTACAAGCCACAGTCAAACTTAAGTGATAGGATGAACTCAAAATAGTCGGTCTCTCACTAGGATTGTCAAGAAGGTGCAACTCATGATATACTCAATGTACGTGTGTAGTAATTTCCTCGAGTGTTGTTCTCGGTGTATTGCTATAAAGAAGACGGAAAAAGGGTTTTTCTTAGTTGGACAAGGAATCCTAGTAGGGTCTCTCAATATACGCAAGGTACGTGGGAGCTCAAATCCATAGCAGTGTTGTCTAATGAAAAACCGTCCACAAGGGGCCTTCCTATATAACCAAGTACGTGAAGTATCTTTATATATACCTCAAGGGTATGTGAAAGCCTCATTCAATATACCAATGGTACGTGGAAGAACCATGCAAGTCCCAAGTTGCAGTGTAGGCAAATAACGACAACTCCTACATTTTACGACGCTGGGACATGTCACTAACTTATCACTCAAATTTATATATAATTTTAGACCTATAACTACTGTTAATTTTATCTTGAGTGGTTAGGTGAATGCATGGAGTTCTGATAGAAATGTAAATCCATGCAAATATGAAATGCAAATTATTTCACTTTACCATTCAAGATATGCCTACTTACAGGAAGGAGAGGGTATTTATCTTTTCAATTCTTGTTTCAAAACAAAAAAAAATTCCCAATCAGCTACACTAAGCAAATCTTTTTTCGAGAAGGAGAAACAAGCAACAAACTTCAAACTGGTTTTTTGAAAGCAAGCAGATAAGGTAAGATCTCTTTCTCTAAGAAGAAAGACAAAAAACACTCAAAGGAATATTCAACACTTTTTTCAATTTTTCCCTTTAAAACTAGAAAGATCTAACTTAAAACCACTAATATTTTTTCTTTTGATGAGATCAGAATATAAAGAAAAGAGAAGAAAAATGGAGATCTGAAAACATATGAGGCTAATCAGAGTTCCGATAATTCATCCTCAAACAAAAATATTAACAAGTCTCAACAAAAAAAAAAAAATTCAAAGAAAAAAGAAGTCCTTCACAAACTTTAATGAAAAATGAAAACAAGAAACCAATCAAGCAAGTCTTTCTTTTCAAATTTATCGAACAATAGGACTGAGATCTAACTGATGCTAAGATTTCAAACAACACTCCTTTCAAAAATTTAAAACCAAGCATACAAGTAGATAAAAAGATGAGTCTATCCTAACTCTTTGATTTTAACAAAAATAATCCTTTTACCACATTAACTTTTGAAATTCAAACACTCAGGTCTATTTTAAACAAACCCAGACACTCAGTACTTAAGGAAAATCACACAAAAGTTTTACAAAAAATTTGAAAAAAGAAGTCTGGAAAATCCTACCTGGAACTGCTTCGAGAGGGTCACTGACAGAGCGGTTCTGAGAGAGCACCGCTTCCTGATCACTGATTACAGGTGGTGGCACCGCCTGTTTCTCTCTAAGTCCAGGCGGTGGCACTGCTTACTTCCCACTATACATGTGTGGTTCCCGGTAGATGTCCAAAAACAAAATAATTGTGAAAAAAAAGCAAAATTAATCACGGTGCAACTGGAATTTAAATCATGAATTAATAGTAATTGAAAGTATAGAAGGCAAGAACAACCCAGAGTCTGAACAGATCTAATGATACCAAACCAAAATATCACTAGATCAGCTAGTGGATCTGATTGAACTGATAAAATACTGGAGCTTGGATTTCAGACAAGTGTTTGAAAAAACTAAGGAATATTAGATCCGCTAAAGCTCTTCCCCAGTGGAGTCGCCAATTTTGTTAACAGGAAAAATACACCTCCTACGGACATGACTTGTTCCTCTAGTCTGAATGGTTCAGATCTAGAACAAATAGTACACAACAAAATTGGAAGACTTTCCCTAGAATGGGTGGAGATCTGGAATAAGGATCTTTGATGTAAAGTGTGGTTATCTATAGTAATGCTAGCTTCTTCACTAATATACCTACATGATCACATGAAAACAACACACAAGATCAAAGAGCACCAAAAAATGTTCCACTATTCTATGCTAGTGACTAAGGAATCTAACAATAAAACATATGATATTAACACAATATACTTTATGGGAAAGGAACCAATTTTGCATTAGATAAAGAAGAAGAAGTTACAACCTATGCCTTAGTTTCAATAAGCTCTTTCACAATGCCAATATCTTGTCCCTGATAGCTTCAAATTTTCTCTTCCTATGCTCACCTTATTGATCTAGGCCAGAATTACAATGCAATAGCATAACCTTGCTCTCTCCCTCAACCATGGATATGAGTCTACTTTTATAGGCCTTGGGAGGATAGGGATGGTTGAGGAAATGGTGGGTGAGGTGGATAGGATATTACACAAGGATGGATCTTGAGCCCAGGTGGTCCTTAGGTGTAGGGATAAGGGAGCCACAAAGCCTTCCTTCAAGAAGCTTCATGGAATCCTCTCTTTTTCATTTTTTTACTAAGGGCACAACTTCTTCCTCACTACGACAGAGTGGTGTAGGGTAGAACCACGCCTTGTACAAATGGTATAAGCAGTTCCACTACTTTCTACCAATACATTATAGGCATTGTTTAAGACGATAGAACTCACTGACTAAAGGGTAGGTGTGGTGCTGGATTTTGATATGCAGGATTGATATCTGGACCAGGATTTTACTTCATGACTTGGGATTGAGGGAAAAATATAGTGTTTGGGGTTTCATCACATGTTGATGATGAGATTTAGGTGTAACATAATTCAAATTCAAATTTGAGAAGCCATCAATTTTTGAAAACCGTGTTTTGATTTCTTGGGCAAGTAAAAACCAAAAAATGCATTCCCATTCCATTATGCATTCACGTCCTCCTCTTCCTCACGTTTTTTTGGAGATGCTGGGTGTTTCATTCACATTTTAGTTGTTTTGTTCATTTTTCCCCATGTTTGGGAATTCAATTTGGCAATGCTCAGTGGCTGGGGTCTTTCCTTGATGTTTTTGTTGTTGTTTCCTCATTACCCATCTGGGAAAACCCGTTTTTGGTTGTACAACGAATGGTAGAAGAGACCCACAATTTTTGGGTGTTTGTTGAGGCTGTTTTTCGTACATGAATCCCATAAACATTTCTGGAAATAAAACTTGTATCAAAGATTTGTTTTACCCATATGCAATTTTCGTTTTTGGCTCCCAAGACGTTTTTCCTCAAACCCATAACTTGTATTTTGTGTGTGTGCATCCCGTTTTTGGTCTTAACCGGTTTGGAGTGGAAGAGAAAAGAATTAGCTTAATAAACCTAGTGTATAAAGGAACCACATAGAGAGATCAAGTGGGGTTGGTTATTCTTTCTTGCACATCCTAAAGAGCACTGAAAGGGAAGGCATAGCCTGAGGGACTGTGTAGCAGAGAAGGGGATGTTTCCTTGTGTTGAGTGTGTAGGTTTTGGGAAATCCAAGCTAGATATTGTGTGGGTGTCCATATATCTGTGGTTGAACCCACTATATTAGCAATTCAACCTTCCACCTCCTTAGCTTCCTGATAAACCCAAATGTAGTTTTGGCTTGGCTGAATTTTGATATGTCCTTGGCTATGTGTGAGCCTGTTGTAGTTCCCTTATTCCTTGTGGGAATCATGCCTAGCTTGGGGGTGGCAGTGCTGCTAAGAGATTGATGAGCACACTTTCCTATGGTTGGGTGGAACTTTGCAGCAACATATCTGGTTGTGAGAAGCTTCTTTCCAAGATAAGTATTTCTTGTGTATTCACCTCTGCAACTATATTTGTTTTAATGAATTATAATGAACATGATGAATGCTTGAATGAATGTATTTGCTTCCACTGTATATTGCATATGTATATGTATGTTAGTTCAATGCATTTTTATTGTTTATGTTCATGGGACTTAGATCCCCGCTTAAATGATAGCAGCAGTATTGTGGTCGCATCCTCTCAGACGAGAGGGGACATGACAACAATACAAAGGAGAATTCTCTTAGCTCAGGAGAAATAAGGTATGCATTTTTTGTAGTTAGTCAGAAATGTTCAAAAAATGGTTAAACTACCACCAAACTGACAGTCCTTCAAAAGTAAGCATATATCATTAGTTTAACGAGTGTGAAGGAAGGCGATATCACTCAGAATGCTCCATTTATTTACAACAATGGAAGAAAAACAAAAAACTCAATGTTGTGTACTTAGGTTTTAGTGAGCATGACAATGGCATAAGGAACACTCATATTATTTTTCATAGTTTAAACCAGACAACAAAAAAACAGAAAAGTAAGCTCAAACAAGTTCCTTTTTCGTAATTTTAGTCCTCAAGGAAGGAACGAAAAAGAGATAAACCTGTCCCTGAAGATACTCTTCTATATAGAGTAAACTAGAGTATTCCTTTTTCGTAAGTAATCCACATGGTCCAAAAAAGGGGTAAAATATCACCGATGTGGATGTTCCTTCACATAATTTAAAGAGTTTGAAGGGACAAGCGAACTCGAATATCTAGTCATGTTTAAGGAGTCAGACCAAATGTTAAAGGTAACTCCATACCTTTCCCGTAAATTTATAGCGAGCCTCAAAAAGTCGACTCATGGCCTCTTTACTATTTTTAACAAGATCAAAGGTAATCAGGAAGAATGATCTAAATGTGAGGAAACGAGTGTCAGAGGCATGTGGAAATCGCTCCAAGCGTGAGGAATAGACCTAAGCATAGTGCAAGGAACATGAGCAAGATAAGAACGCTCGAGGAGTGTCTCCTCTAAGTAAAGGGTGTCAAGTTGCAACGACAAAAAGATACAAGGTTGAGCAATGATGAGAGCAGATATGAGGGCTTACATAACGAGCTAAAAGCATGGAAGCTAGCATCAAGATCACAAATGCAAGTAGGGTATATGGAAATGCAATTACAACTTGAACAAAAGGGTGAGACCAGTAAGCAGTCGTAAATCCAACTAAGATTCTTATCTCCAAGAAGCAACAATATCAAGATAATATTCAGAATAAGAGATTTGATACATGTCACTTTGGTAGAAACACTTGCAACTTTTATATTTTCTACAAAAGGGGTAGTCAAGGAAGAATAAACTGAACAAGACTATATAGTGCCAAGACTCCAGGATTTATAATAAATAAAACCAACCTCAAGCAGAAATCTAAAGCTGACAGGGGTCATAGATTCTACAGTAACAAACTCAGTATCACATGAATCGAAAAACCTACAAGAAGAATCAAACTCATCAGGATCACTGACTTGTTGTTCAATGGGAGAGTCCAAAGGCTCAATGATGCAAACATAGGATGATCGATCGTCATACAGATCATACTCAACAGGAAATTAAGGGTTTGATTGAACTATAACTGAGTCAACTTCCATAATAAGGTTAGACTGTATAAAAGACTCTATGAAGACTTCATAAAAAGGAAGTAAACCATCTCAGATAGGACACATGTCTAAACATTCAATTGGATCAATAGGGTGGAGAGCAGGCTCCAGAGTCCCCATTGGATAGATCACTTGGTCAATTGTTCGGACCAAGTTCCAAGAAGGTAAGCATGAATATAGAGGCTTCTTCTTAGTGTCAATTTAACACAAGGAATACAAGGCCACATAATTCGCTTGGGGCAAGGTAGTGTCTATTGAAACACTAGGAATTAACAAAGGAAATACCTGGTCTACAGTCGGGTAAGAAGAGGGATCAAGAAATTCCAACTGATTGACAGTGACAATTCTTTTGTTATGAGGAAAGTACATCACACAAAAGAGTGTGGACACCACATCTTGCATAGCATAAACATAATCATTCCCAAGGAGCATATTAAATTCCAAGGGGTCCTATATAACCATGAAATCAACTGAGACGGCCTTCCCACCCAAAGTAATAGAAGTTTGAGTATGAATTCCCAAATCTTGGCTAGGTATTCCATCAAAATACAGTAGCTAACTATCAGTCGACAAAAGGTTGGGAGATCCCATGCCTCTCCAAGAATTTGTGGATAAAATACTAATCGAGGCTACTTCATCAAAAATACAATGGGAAATTATATAGTTTCCAATTTGTACCTTTATTTGAAAATGTGCATCCAACGTAAGGTGTGTCTCAGCTAGGTTATCCCAGTTAAAGGAAGCAATCTGAGCAATTTGCAGGGGTTCATTCGAAGCGAAGTCAATTCCCCCTTGTCCAGAAGTTTCTGGACTGGAAGTGAAGAAAACATTATTAGAAGATGATTCACTCTCTTGGGGAAGAGTGGGATTGATCGGAGATGGCATCGATTCAACCACCCGATGAAGTTCACTCTCTAAAGGGAGAATGTGATTGACCAAATATTGCATCAGTTCGATCAATTTGTAAGGGTCACTCTCTGAAGGAAGAGTGGGGTGAACTAAATATTGCATTGGTTCAACCACTTGATCAACCGAAGGTTGAATAAGTTGTTGAGAAACTACAGGTTTTTTAGAAGTTGGATATCCTTGAGACTCGTACCACACTCTTTGTACCTCTACAATAGCAGGGCACTGATGAGTAAGATGGTCTTCCTCAAAAATATTACAAGGGAACTTACAATTTCATTTTGAATGGTTTCTTTCTCAACATTGTCAACATGACTTGCATTGGCTGACTGTTTTCTCCCAGCATGACCTCTAGAGGTTGAGAGACTGGATCCAACCTAACTAGAAGCAACTGGTTGTTTTCCCCCATCATGACTTCCATAGGTTGGGTGTTTGGTATCAACATGACATGCAAATGTTGAGTGTGTGCCCCCATCATGACTTCCAGAGGCTGGGTGGTTAGGTCCAACATGACTTGCAGCAGTTGGGTGAGTTCCCCGAGCATGACTTCCAGAGGCTGGGTGGTTTGGTCCAACATGACCTGCATAGGTTGGATAGGTGCCCCCAACATGACTTTCATAGACTGGATTATTAGGATCAACTGACTTGAAGAGGTTGAGTAGGTTCCCCCGGCATGACCTACAGAGGTTGGGTGACTAGGTCCAACATGACTTCCAAGGGATTGGTGACTACCCCCTTGCTTTCATGTCTTCTTCCTATTCTTCCTTCTTCTATTCCTTTTAGATTGCAATTTACTAGTATCAGAACATTCATCGCATGAGGTAAAAGGAGGAGGATAGGTTGTTACAGGTGAAGGGGAGACACTTTTTTGACGTCCTTGATATAAAGTGCTTTCTTGATAAGAATCATGAGCATTTAGGACATTCGACATGTAAAACAACCAAACCAATATCCCAAGGGTGAATCCAAGCATATTCAAAGTGTCCATCAAAGGAACACCAGGATTCCTAGTAAAAGTAAAATCACAAGAAGACCCTTGCATGGGGGTCTTTTGTTTGGTGTTTATAGTGGTTCTAGCCATAGTTTCTGACTCAACAAGAAATCAACTTGTCTGAGGTCAACTGGAAACCAACAACACAGATATAAACCCACTAGAAGAAAAACTTAAGTATCAAACCAGGCACACAAGTATACATTCCAAAGGAGATTCTGGAATGATGAGGGCCTAGAACTGACCAGTGAAGGGAAAATAATACTTACTCGGGGTCCACAATACACCGCCATGGGTCCAAGTGCTTGAATCACCAAACCACTTTCCCAAATTGTATATAATGGATTTCCTCCTAATCCTTCCCTAGGTATAGTGGAAATAGCCTTCCACCATAACCTGTGTAGAGTCACTAGAAGTAAAGATACGAAGGCCACCAAACTCACAAAAAAAGTCCAGTGGAACAGTCGTTGGTCAAGCCGATGCACATGGGAAGGGTAAATAATCCCAAAACTCAAACAATACCAGGCACCACACAGGGCCGAAAGGAGGTACTGAGTAAGTCCCTAAACGTGCAGTATCTCTGGTGTATGTGCAACCGAGTGTAGGAGGGGTATATCCACAACTCAGTATCGCATGAACTCATTCTTAACTCCTGTGTTAGAGGATATTTCTAGTGTCTTTCTTTATGAGATTGGATTTCCTCAATGAAATGACACTAGGTTTGAGTTTAAAGTTTTGGATAGTTAAAGATATCCCTAACCCAAAATACTAGCCTAGACTAGTGTGTCTTCCTTATAAAATAAATGTTACTAGTATTATTTTAAATAATAACATTCTTTTTAAGGGTCATTGATTACTCAAAGGTAGTGGAAATGAAACCAATGATGTTTTGACTTGAAATAAAAAACAATATGACTAAACTAAAAGAGATTTAAAATGAAAACTTCTACTTCTCTTTTTCTTTTCAAAACCAAAAATGAAAGCCACAAAAGAAAGTTTTATTTTTGTATTTTCAAGAAACAAAGACATGCAATGCACTTAAGACTAAACCCTAGCCTAAATGCACATAAAGAAAACACTTGTTCTTTTTTTCTTACTTTTTCTTTATAAATGTAAAAGAAAAACAACCTACAAACTACTGCATGTAGATACTATAAACAAAGCAAAATGACTTATGCCCTATAACCACCAAACATACCCTATGATTCCCTAAAGTCACATTAGACCCTACTTGGAAGGGATACGTGCATAAGGGCACAAGCCAACCACTTTGGCATTAAGAATTTAACTAACAAGAATGAAGGAAACAAAGATCACAAAGCTCCTAAGTTCAAACTATAACAATTAATAGAGGTTGATCAGAACCATGCACCAAAAGGTCATGACAAGCAAGGAGTTGGGGGAAAGAGAAAAAGGCAAACCCAAATGCTTCAGAAAGAGGTCACAAACCAATTCAAGAGTACATTCAAGGGAACACACCAATCCATGTGGGTCCTACACAGGAAAATGATGTAAGAGGATCCAAAAGACAACACCAAACCACCCCAAACAGGCCCAAAAGGAGTGAAAAACCATAAAAATAGGGCACTCATGAGTTTCCTGAAGAAAAGGGGTGAGTTCCATGCATTTTTCCCAAAGGGAAGTCATGTTTATATTAGGAAAACATGACTTTGCAGTGTAACAGTCGTGTGTGGGTGGTGGAAGGCTTAAGAAATGTCAAAAACAACCTTAGAAAGGAAAGAAGGTGTTCATACAAAATCAAGAGTGACTCCTAACCTGCAAGAAGGAATTAGAACCTTAATTACATTGTAAAAACAAGACAAGGAGACTCCAAAACAACAAGTCATCCCCAATGGAGTCGTCGGTTCTGTTTTTAGGGAAAGTGATCCTATGGCTGGGGGTTAAGAGGCCACCAACATACTAGGGGTATAAACAATGATGTATACAATTACGCAAGCAAATATAAACAAGTTTCAAGGGTTAGAAGGTTTCACACCTTACAAAATAAAGGTTGATCTAATATTTCTCTGTCCCTCCTCTTGCTCTCCAATCCAAGGGACCTGCAAAACAAACCTCAACCTTCCTCAAACCAATCTGACTACATGAAAGGAGATTATATTCAATACAATATGAAACCCTAATCTGATAAACATAAACATGTTATCATAAAAAAATATACAGCACATATCATGCACTGATTTGGAAAGGGAAGAGCATCAAATATTTATTATAAATGGAATAAGTACAATATATAGCTTCTCATCATGTAAGGCACCTCATTAAACCTTCGATCTAGATCTCCTGCTTCTCTTCTCCAATAATATCAACCTCCAAGATTTGCAACAAAGGGACATGAGATATAGGTAAAGGTAGGGGGGATGAGAGTCCCAATTTCAATAGCATAACAATATCAAATCCTAAGTTCCCTTTCATGGACCCCTCTCCCTCTCTTATATAGTATTTTGAGGAGTTAGGATCAAATAGGGATCAGTTACCACTGAAGGAGCAGTTCCAAAACCACCCAAACCACCTCAAATTCAATATTTTCATATATTTTATATTTTTTTACAATACAGGACATACTCGCGGGTTTCTGTGGAAATTGAACCCAGGTGTTAGAACAATTACACTCACAACAATTGCCAATTACACATGCAAATTACTCACAAAAGGAGACTGAATATGGAGCAGAACACTAATCTGTATTGAATAAGTGTACAATAGCCAACCCTATGAAGTCATAGGATACTACAATAAATAATTACATGAGAGATTCGAATGCATGAAGATTCCATTCGAAGTTGGTCAAAAGCAGGCTTACTAAATCTAAGCAAATCCCCCATAGGTGCATAAAGCACTTTCCAAATCTGTCTAGGAGCTCACGAATTGGAAAAATCAATTAGGCAAGCTAATAGGTGGTGGAAGAACAACTCATACATGATTTTCATAGGAGAAAAAGGTGGAGGATGTTGAGGACAAAAAACAAGTCAACTTCACCTAGTCAAACTTTCCCAATTGCCTTAAAGCTTAGAAAAAGCAGGCAATAAAGCAAAAAAAGTAGATATGCACTAGGGAGGACAGGAATAAAGTAGATTTGATTCCAAGAGGTTTCCCAAGCACTCCATGACTCAAATTTAGCAAGTTTGACCACTATGGATGTGTCTCGGACAACTTGCATAAGATGGAATATAGAAACTAGTCAAATAAGACAAAAATTGGATTAATTAATGTCTAAGGTAGCTAACTATGGGTTGATTATTCTAACACCCCCCCTTAAGCATAACTTATGATTAAAATATCAGAAAATTATAGGGCCTAGCAACAAGGCTTAGTCACCATTTACATACTGCATGTCCATTTAACCAAGGAAAGAGGCAAAAACCCAGTGGGAAAAATACTCCCTTAAACATGGATAGTAAAACAAAATTTGGAAATCTTGTCATAACTCATGCTTCACAGCATGATCAGAAATCCCCAGTAGTGATTTGAGATTGCTGAATGTCTTCTCACAAAAAAATTTGGTGAAGATATCTGCTACTTGTTCTGAAGATGAACAGAAGAGTAGGTGAATGGTGCCATCATGCACAAGATGTCTGATGTAGTGCATATGGATATCAATGTGTTTGGTTCTCTGCTTCTAAACTGGATCATTGCATATTTGAATGGTACTCTGATTATCACAGTAGATAGTAGTTGATTATTCTGATTCGAAGCCACACTCTCCAAGTAACCCCTGCAACCATAAACATTGAGTTGTTGCATTTACAACTCCTCTGTACTCTGCTTCTGTAGATGACAGTGCAATGGCACTCTGTTTCTTGCTTGACCAGCTGATTGGCCCTTCTACAAGCATGAACACATATCCTGATGTTGACTTCCGATCTGTGCTATCACCTGCCCAATCAATGTCAGTAAACCCAATCAAATCAAGATCAGATTTAGCTTTGTAGAAGATCCCATGAGTCCTTGTTCCCTGAACAAAGTTAAGGATCATTTTGGCTGCTTTCCAATGGATCTCATGAGGCTAATCCATGTATCTAGAATCCACACTTACTACATAAGAAATATCAGGTCTAGTATTTGTAAGATATAACAAACATCCAATCAATTGCCTATACAGTGTATTGTTTACCATAGGTGAAGAATCAGCTTCTTCAAGCTTAACTCCTGAAAGGAAAGGAGTCTTGATTGGCTTGCAATCCTTCATTTTGAATTTGTTCAGAAAATCCAAGGCATACTTGGACTGATGTAGTTTGATTCCTTCTTTGGTTTGAGCAATCTTGAGCCCCAATAATTGGCTCAATAAGCCCAAATCTGTCATTGAGAAGGCATGGTTCATTGCATCCTTCAAGGAGGCAATTTCATCCTTTGAGCTTCCTATAATGAGAAGGTCATCAACATATAAAACAATTATCATTAATGAACCATGAATCAGCTTCAAATAGACATTTGGATCTGATTTGTATCGAACAAAATTCAGTGATAGCAGAAAGCTATCAATCTTGGCATACCAAGCCCTGGGGGCTTGCTTAAGCCCATACAATGACTTCTTTAGCCTAAACACAAGAGATGGGTTAGTAGAAAATCCTTGAGGATCCTGCATGTATATCTCTTTAGTGAGATATCCATTCAGGAAAGCACACTTCACATCCATGTGGTGTACCTCCCATTGCTTTGAAGCTGCAATGGCTAAGGCTAGCCTGATGGAGTCCATCTTTTCCACTGGTGCAAAGGTCTCATTGTAGTCTATTCCATGTACCTGTGAGTAGCATTTGGATACCAATATGGCCTTGTACTTCAGAGGTGAACCATCAGCAGAAAATTTGGTTTTGTACACCCACTTACACTGAACTAGCTTCCTCCCTGGGGGAAGATCAACCAGCTCCCAAGTGTTTCTCTTCTGGAGTGAGATGAACTCTTCTTCCATGGATGTTTCCTATCTTGGATCATTTGCTGCATATTCATATGTCTGTGGGTCTGATTCAACCATCAGATGGCATTTCTTTGCAAACATAGGATCTTTCATGCACAGAGCACTCTCAAACTGAGATCTAGTCCTCCTAGGATCATTAGGATTTTCAGCTAGTTCTCTAGCTGCATTGATCCGTCGGACCTCAACTTGAGTGCATTAAAATTTTATGTAAAGAATTTGTTTTCCAGTTTGCTTAATTCATGAACTAGCATTAACAGAAATTAAATGCTTAAAACAGAAATTAAAAGCAAAACTGATAAACATACATGGGAAAAAACAAACACAGAATCAGAGAGCCACAAAATAGAAGTTGATAACAGAGTTCACCCCCTCCACTGGGATACGTCTCCGGGTCCCTCTCCAATGGGTACCGATCCAATTAATCTCTTTAAGATGGTACAAAAATGGTTCTGGAATCAACTTCAGCAACTGTAAACAGAATGTTGTACAAAGTCTTTAAGACCTCTCTTCTGGAAATTATAATTAGCCTTCAAAAGGAAAAGAAAGCTAAATTATAACAGAGAATTTCGACTTCAAAAGAATAGCATCTATGCACTTCACAGCAACTCCCCAAGTTTCTCATAACAGAAAACGAATCTCTGTGCTCTAACGCAATCTGAATCTCCTCTCTTCTGCTCCCCTGATGTGGCCAGTAGTCCCCTATTTAAGCGTTCAGTCGGAGGACAAGTAACGGGTTCCCTTCCTCCACTACAGTTGTTATCTTCTTTATTGTCATTACAACCATATGCTAAACTGAACCATGCATTCCCGCCAAATCGCTACACAAGCGTTATGTTACCACGACGTTCCATATTCCCAAAACGTTGCAACTAATTCCACATGTAACGTAACCATTTGATGTCACCACCAACTTCACCAATGTCGCAGCATATGACCAATGTCGCAGCATCGCACCATATAACCAATGTCGCAGCATCACAGCATATGACCAATGTCGCAGCATCGCAGCATATGACCAATGTCGCAGCATCGCAGCATATAACCAATGTCACAGCATCGCAGCATATGACCAATGTCGCAGCATCGCAGCATATAACCAATGTCACAGCATCGCAGCATATGTGACCGTGTGGGCTTTGCCACAAACCATTTTTTATTACCTCCTGATGGTGCACAAGATGTGTGGCCCATACTGCGCAAGCTGCGCAGCCCATGCAAGCTGCGCTGCTCATGCAAACTGCGCGACTCAAACTGCGCAGGCTATAACTGCGCGGCTCATGCAAACTGCGCGGTGCTTAGCATATGAGTTAAAAACATAGATTAATAACCATTGTACCATATTGGATCAGTGTAATTTTTGAAGATGAATAATCCACCGGATCATTCCTCCCCATTGGAGAGCTTTTGGACCACCAAAATCCTGAATCATTCTGTAAGTAAGTGAGGGTACAACTACCTCACTTTTCCAATCTCCATCCATCTTGCCTTGCTAGGATGAATGCCTTTAAGCCCCACGCGAAGGTACTCAACATTTCCTCATCGCGAAGTCCTTATATTTCTGTCAAGAATAACATCGTCCTGCAACTCTTTCATGTATTCAGGTGCCATATCATCAACTGAAGGAATCTGTATGTTAGTTTCCTCATCCAGGATCATAGGAGGCTCATACAATTTAATATTCTCAACATTGACAACTGAATAAATTTGCATGTATGGAGGAAAATTCAAGCGAAAAGCATTAGTACCGATCTTTTCCAAGATCTCAAAAGGACCATACCTGATAGGCTTAAGCTTTTTACCTTCACCTTTCATTCTTTCTTTAGTGATATGTAACCAAACTCTGTCACCAACCTGGAATTGATGATCAACCTGATGCTTGTCATGCCTGGCTTTGTACTTTTCCTGGCTCTTCTCCAACTATTCCTGAACTGCCTGCTGCACTGCTTGGATTCTCTAGATGAATCTTAGAGCTTTTTCCGCATCATGATGTCCATCCACTGCATCTTTGCCAAAAGAGAAATCCATCGATGTTTTTGGCAAATAACCAAAACAAGTTTCAAAAGGAGATTTTTTCATGGAAGAATGAACTGCATGATTGTAAGCATGTTGTATATACTGCAACTGCTCATCCCAAAGTTTAGGATGTTTACTACAATATTCTCTGAGCAGCTGAACCACGGTTCTGTTTACTAGCTCTGTTTTCCCATCGGTCTGTGGATGAAAAGTTGTACTTTTCTTAAGTTTGGTATCCATAAGCTCCCATAAAGTTGACCAGAATTCTCCCAAGAACGGGGAATCCCGATCAGATACAATAGACATGGGTAGCCCAAAATGTACCCAAACATTCTGAAAGAATGGATGAGTTGTTTGTTCAGCAGTGATCTATTTGTTACATGGCATTAAGATACACATTTTGTTGAATCTGTCCACAACAACATATAGGTAATCATGCCCTTTTCTAGACATAGGTAGTCCTCCTACAAATTCCATAGAAATACTTTCTCAAGGACGAGAAGAAACTGGAAGAGGTGTGTACAAACCCAATTTCCTATTGCTAGGCTTACTTGTTGCACACATAACACATCCTCGTATATATTTAGCTACAGTTTCTTGCATCTGAGGCCAATAACAGTGATTCTGCAATATTTTCAACATTTTACTTACACCAAAATGTCCTGCAATCAATGAACTATCTGCTTCTCGAATCACATGCACTCTCTCTTTCTCTAGAATACAAAGTTTACCAAGATGATACAAGAGTTGATTATGCACATAATAGTTCTCTTCCTGTTTACCATGTATTAGCGATGCATATACTTTCTTAAAATCTTTGTCTTCTGCATACTGTTCAATATAACTTTCATGTGTTAATGAACTGTTTTGAAGAATGATTGAAGCATTTGTAGGAGGCCTTGATAACATGTCTGCTACCTTATTATGAATTCCCTTTTTGTACTTAATTACGAGATGAAACTGTTGTAAGAATCCCATCCATCTTAAATGCCTACTTTGTTGTACTTTAGTTTGAGATTGCAAATATGGCTGATGATCAGTATGTATGACTGTTTCTTTTCCCATTATATAATGTTTCCACTTCTTCACACTCTGTACTAAAGCATATAATTCTTTGTCATAAGTCGGATAGTTACTTATCGCAGTAGAGAAAGTTTTTGAATGGTAACAGACTGGCTTCCTCCCTTGCATCAAAACGGCTCCCATGGAAAACCTGCTGGCATCAGTATCGATCTCAAATGGCTGCTGCAAATTTGGAAACATCAGAACCGGTGCTGTGCTAATCCTTTCCTTCAAAGTGTCGAAGGCTCTCTGATGCTTTTTTCCCCACTGGAAAATCTCTTTGACGCTTGTCAATGCATGTAATGGAGCAGCAATGGAAGAAAATCCAGAAATGAATTTCCTCCAATACTGAACCGCACCCAGAAAACTTCTGACTTCAGTAACGGTGTTAGGCCGTGGCCAGTTTACAATGACAGCAACCTTGGTTGGGTCCACTCGCAGGTGGCCTCCACCAATAATATGGCCCAGATATACTAAGGAAGTTTTAGCAAACTCACATTTAGACATTTTTACATAAATATTTTCCTTCCTCAATACATCGAAAACTTTCTTCACATGTACGATATGCTCTTCCCAGGTTTTGCTAAACACTAGGATATCATCCAGATATACAATTACAAAATCATCAATGAATGGACGAAATACATCATTCATGACCCGCATGAAAGTAGCAGGTGCGTTACAGAGCCCGAAAGGCATCACAAGACATTCATACAAACCCTGCTTTGTTTTAAACGTTGTTTTCCAGGCATCATTTTCAGCAACACGAATTTGATGATACCCACTACACAGATCCAATTTTGTAAAGTAAGTTGCATGTTTCAACTGATCAAGAAAATCATCAATGCGAGGAAGAGGATACCTGTTTTTAATGGTGATTTTGTTAAGGGCCCTATAGTCAATGAACATCCTCCAAGATCCATCCTTCTTCGGAACCAAGACTATAGGAGAGCCACAAGGAGAAGTACTTGGCCAGATGACCCCTTTCTCAATCGGCTCCTGAACCTACTTCTTGATTTCCTCGTTCTGCATTACAGACATCCGGTACATGGCTATGTTCGGGAGTGGCACATCCTGCTACAAATGTATCTCATGCTAAATCTCTCTCTTTGGTGGTAACCCCTTTGGATCTTGGACAAATCATCATACTCAGAAATGATTTCAATCAGTTCAGATTTATGTTTAGGATCACATCCCTCAAAATATTTGGGGATGTCATCATTTTTCATCTTAACCATCATTAACACAAAATTCTTACTAGCATTTACCAGCCTCTTCATTTGTCCTACAGAAACTATTGCTAGGTTTGTTCTTATCTTATGTGCTCGTACAATATATTCCACACCATCTTTAAAAAGATGATACTTATTCTGCTCTCTATAAAAGACTACTTTTCGGTCATACAAATATGGACTCCGAAGTACTATCCACAAATGTCAAGTGGTACTACATCCAATTCTACCTCATCCATAAATTTTTCAGTGATTGCAAATTTCAAAACACATTTCTTTGTAACTTGCAACTGTGTATCATTAGTAACCCAACCAAGAGGATAGGGTTTTTCATGAGGCATAGTAACTAAATGCAATTTCTTAACCACTTCTTCTAATATCATATTGACTTGTGAACCACTATCAAACAATGTATCAATCTTTGTGTGATTTGTAGTGACACGAACATGAAACAGTTCACTTCTATTTTTATCATTTTGCTTAGAAGTAGATGGCATATTTTTACTTGCACTAGAACTTGATTTTGCATCAATGGGAAGTGAGATACTTTTATTCTTACCCTGGATTCTGATAGCTGTAACCTTTGTTTCATCACCTGAGTCGGATCCCAAGTCTTGAATAACTGCTGCAGTAGATTTTTCTTTGCCTTTATCTTTGTTTCCTCCGTACTTCTTTGGCCTTAACTCCAGATGAAGTTTCCAACACTTAGAGACATCATGTCCCTTCTGACAATGCGAACATGTAGGCTTTTCACCCTCTTTCTTAACAATAGCCATCTTCTTTTTCCCCTGATCTTTACCTTTCGACTTGCTATCAAATTTAAAGGATTTCTTCACAAAAGTATCATTAGAATTCTTACCCCTGGCTTCTAAATGTGTAGCTTGAACACATACATCAACCAAATTACTGGGGTTAAACATCAACAAAGTATGCTTCAAATAAGAATGCATGCCACCAATGTACTTAAGAAGAGTTTCATGTGTATCTAATGAAATGTTCAATGCAATAGCCCTCTTTCTGAATTCATGAGTATAATCTTGAATGCTTTGTCCTTTAGCTTGTCTAAACATTTTCCAACTCATGTTTAATTGTTGAATATGTCCTAAAGGATAAAATTGCTTCCTTAATACTTCAATGAATTCATTCCAAACTGAAATAATTTTACCATTCTTTCGAAGATCTTGCTGAATCTTGCTCTCCCCCCAAGTAAGAGCCATACCACTCATCCTCAAAGTGGCTAATTGAATCCTGGAAGGGTCATCATTAATGCCCTGCACCCTGCAATATACTTCAAGCTGCTTGATCCAATTGTCTAACTTTTCAGCATCTAAATCTCCATTATAAATTGGCAATTCAAATTTAACTTCCAATTTCAAATAAGGCATATTAGGATTTGCATTATTCGAATGAGAAGTATGAGAAGAAGAGAAAGTTTGATTAGTTTCAGGAGGATCACCATCACCTCCTACTCCTTTAACATTTTATTCCTTCTTCACTTATGCATCTCTAGATGAAGATCCTTCTTCTTTCTTCTTCCTTTCTGCTCGCTCATCGAGCAGAATTTCCATCATGGCTTTCATGCTCATAAACGCCTCCAGAAACTCAGTTTCTGAAATAACAGGTTTTTCCCTTTCTGTATGTCCTTCTTCTTCCCCTCGTGGAGAAGACATGGTTCTTGAGAATGTTCTCCTCAAGCCAATCTTAGGATCTCCTTCGATTAATTCTCCTTCACCAAGCTTTAACCTGGTGTTGAGGCCCCGAAATTCACAGGAAACAACAGTAAGGGATTCTCCCCACTCAGCGTAACCAACTAGCCCATTGACTATTTGGTATAGGGAATCCATCCGGTTTACGGTCTGGATACCATAGGTCAAGTACAAAATGAAGGCTTCACCGGTTACGGCCCGGTCCACCGAGTTTTTTGTATTTTTTTTTTTGACTTAAATTATGAAATGCAAGTTCCTAATTAACATGCAGGGTGATAAGATGCAAGGAGCAGTTACAATGTGATGCACAGGTTCTTACCTCTCATCTTAAGACTCACAAGCATCCAAATCACGTACAACAAGAAAATAAACTAACTACCTAAACTATCCCTAGGGAGCAAGGTTATCATTCATTGGTGAGAAATATAATTTGTGCATGCATTATGAAAAGCTATAGATAGTTGACACTTCTTTCAAGACACATGAACAATTACTGATATTTGGGCAACCAGATAGCCAATTTCTTATGAACATCTTCTATTACTCACATTGGAAAATATCATAAAATATACTGAAGAACATTCACCAAGAACATAGGTTCAAGAAATTAAAACAATCTCACAGTTAATGAGACACAGCTGAAAAAGAAATAGTTCCCCTTCAACATTGCTCATTTAATTACATTTGATGCATTCCATATCGCACTTTCTCCAACAGGAAAAATTGCAATCTCTGATTGTAAAACGAAATAATTCCTCTTACAAGCAAGTCGTTTACAAGTTTTTCCAGGGAAAAAGCCCCTTCTAAGTTCCTCTTTCAAATATTTAAACTACCACTGCAGACCGCTTGGGATGCTTCCCAAAACATCTGACCTTTCAGTTCCTCAACGCTTCATATTCCTCTATGTTGTCTGTTATGCATCCATGAACTATTTAGTAACTGATAGCTCTTTTGGGCTGTTTCCTTTGTTTCCTTCTAACCACAGTTCGACCTGAGCTACAATGTCCAGCAATACCTTCGTCTCTTGGTAGTCCGACCAATCCCTTGAGTCCACCTGCAAATAAACCAAAATGCATCGTTCATAGGATTGGCGTTTTAAACATTAGAATTGAACAACTAATCCACAAGAAAAATGACCCGGTGCATCTCCCATTATTAGAATTTTATCAAACGCCGATGCCACTGCCTTGACCACCTCCAGGCTTGACAACATTACCACTGGCGGCAAATAGGAAACTCATCGAAGGCTCAAAATACCAACATCAGAGGGGTAGACCAATCTGCAGGCGGGAAAAATCGACAATCGGGGGAATATTAACATCGGAGGATAAATGACCTTCCCAGCCGCAACGGCGGAAAAGACCTAATATGCAGATAAGCAAAACACGGGCGGTAAAAGGCTTTAATCGGAGGTCGGACGGATTTCATATTTCGGAAGCTAAAGGACTTTCTCAACTGCAACGGCGGAAGAGAGAAGGCCGAAGACACGCGACATGGGCGGAAAAAACTTTAGATCAGAATTCGGCCAGGTTTGAACATCGGAAGACAAATGGCTTCCCCATCCGCAACGGCGGAAGAGAAACAGCTTCGGGTCTGAGGTTAAACAGGAAAACGTACGTTGGCAAGTGGATCGCTTTATGCTTCGGATGGCTGATCGATTTGGGATCCGCAACGGCGGAAGAGAAACAAGTTATCAGCCGCTGATTTAACATAAGATGATGCCCAGTTGACCAAAACAATAAGTGTTCAAACATCTTCAAGCATCAGCAAAGGTTAAACATCGCTCTGCCTCCGAAACATCAGCCTTAAAGAACAAAATATTTGACTTATCCTTAGCTAGCAAGCTAAATTCACGTCCGTGACCCAGCACGAAAAACAAACATAGCAATTTAAACAGGCCGATAATCAATCTTCAAAATTTCTTGAAAATACAGCATGCCCAAAAACTCCAGAGTTCAATGATCAATAATAATGCTAAAACGTAAGGAGGGGCCCAAAATTTAAGAAAATTTGGGGATAAATGTTGCAGCTGCAACAATTGGCGATTACCTGGTGAACCTAGATCTCTTGGCAATAAATCTTTAAGTGACAGACTATTTAACAACAAATGCATTCTATTGAATTCTTCCAGCTATCTGGATTTCTCGAATGTCGGAAGTGTGTACCTTCAATCATTGATAATAGCCCAATGGGAGAGTGGAAACCAAGATTTTCAAGTCTAGATAACTCTATTGAGGCCAGAAGATGAGTTTCATTATTACCTTTGTCTTCAGGTAACTAATATCTTGGACACCACAGGATTGTAGCACATGGTAAACAGAAATATTCATTTGTTCCTCGTTCCCATGCCATTTTAGCACTTTTTTGTGCTTTCGGACTTTTGTCCTTTTCTTATGAGTCCTCCTGAATGCCTTTCTTACTAAATTTTAATTCAGGATCCTCTATCCCATAGTGTCCTTTTGTGTGAGTGGTGTACTTCAAGTTTCAGCTCATGGACGGAGAGGATCTTTCGGCAATTTAGTACTTATGATTCAGCACCTGCTTTGATTTGTGATGCTTTCATAGGAGTTTTGACTCTTTATTTTCCTTTTGGAATTCGTTTCTTGGCATGGGATCATTTATATTTAATACACTGTTCACCTTGCTCCTTTCCATGGCTCCTCTACTGTCGTTCCTTAGAACATTTTAATTGTGACGTGGATGGAGCCTCAACATAGTATTCCAGACTCTTCGAATCCAGTTTATTTCACAGGGGTTAAGCAGGACTTCAATGCACACAGAGTTTATTCGAGAAAAATGCTAAACTGGAAGAAGTTCCTTTAGCAACACACAGTCTGAGACTCAAAAATGTCTATCATTCCCAAACCTTTTGATGTTCCCCATGCAACCGCAGGTTCGTCCCCTTTATTGAAATCAAGACAATCAAACTAAAATCAACTGTAAAACCTGACTCAAAAGACAGCAAAACAAATTATTTATATACAAGACAGAAGAACTCAAAGAAACTCAGGAAAAATTAGGCTTGAGAACCAAACCATTCACTGGTAAGTTCTCTTCCCACCCCTGAAGATCCTGCAACTTGTAAGTAGAAGGACCAATCTTTTCTGCAATTTGAAAAGGGCCTACCCAGAACTGCTGGAATTTAGTGTGCTTTCATTTCTCATCATGGGGGTGATCCCATTTGAAGACTAAGTCTCCTACCTCAAATTATTTTGTTCCAGCTTTATGCTTGTCGAACCATCTCTTAACTAGCTCTTGTTGTTGCTTAAAGCATTCTCGGGCTTTAGATCTAGTCTCTTCTGCTTTCAGAAGATTATATATTCTTATTTGCAAAACTTCATCCTCCGACCCACTAGACTCTTGGGCTAAAATAGAAGACGGCAACATGATGTTGGGTGGAAGAATGGCTTATTTACCATACACAAGGGTATAAGGTGACACTCCTATTGCAAACTTGGGGGTGACTCTATCAGCCCAAAGTGCGTTTGGGAGTGCTGAGTGCCAACTCCTCTGGTTTTCTATTACAGTCTTCTTTAAAATTCTAATCAGATTTTTGTTAGAGGACTCAGCCAGGCCATTTCCTTGTGGATAGTAGTTAGCAGAATAATGCAATTTTATCCCTTTATCATGAGCAAAAGAAGTCAATTTAATTGATGAGAAGTACTTAGCATTATCAAAGACTAACGAAACTGGAACTCCAAACCTGGTCATGATATGATCTCGCAGGAAGCTGATGACTTCGTCTTCGTTTATCTTGCGCAGCGGGATAGATTCGACCCAGCGGGTGAAATAATTAGTGGCGGTCAGAATGTACTTGTGTTGCAAAGAGGAATTCGAATTTATTTCTCCAATTATATCCAGCCCCCATTGCTCGAATGGTTTCGTGATCATCACATGCTTTAGGGGTGCTGCTGCTTTAGGTTGTCTCCCACCACACCTTTGGCAAATATCACATTTCCTGACATGTGCGTGTGCGTCTTTGAAAAGTGTAGGCCAATAGTAACCTGCCCTGAGGATCTTATGGGCTGTAGTGTCTCCTGAATAATGTCCCCCAGCAGGACCGTCATGCAACTCTGTCATTACTTTCTTCGAATCTTCCTTTTCTAGACATCTTAGAAGAACCCCATCATAATTTTTTCTAAATAATATTCCTTCCACAATTTGATAAGATGCTGATTTAAGACGTAGCGCTCTTCTTTGCTTGGAATTCCAATGTTAAGGTAACATCCCTGCCTGCAGTTAATGTACAAGGTCTCTATACCAAGACTCGGGAGCTGTAAACAAAGGACATACATCCATTACCTGTAATTCGGCCTCATCATCCCAGGCTTGTTCTTCATTGTTCCCACTTTTAGTCATCAATTTGCACAACCCTTGACCTTTAACTATAGAGGCTGGCTTGAATTCAAGGTCGTACTCTTGAAGAGCTATTTCTCAGTTGCCTCTTCTTTCTCCTAACTCCTTCTGTATAAGAAGAGATCTTACGGCTGGGTAGGGAACTATTACCTTGGTTCGATTTTTTAATATATAAGGCCTGAATTGCTTTACTGCTTTGAATACTACGTAAGCTTGTTTATCAACAGCTGGGTATTTCAATTCAGCCCCTTGTAGACCAGTACTCATAAAGGAGATTGGGAATTCATCCCCCCCTTCTTATTTTTGGGTGAGCACGGCTGCCAGTGATTCATCAGATGCAAATGTATACAGAATAAAGTCTTTATCAAAGTCTGGGCTTTTCAAGGAGGGTGCGTGTGCAATAAAAATTTTAATTTTGCTGAAAGCATTCTTCTCAATTTCAGTCCACTTGAAATGTGCATTCTGCTTGACCATCTACTGTAGCGGCTTAACAGTCTGAGCGAAATCAGGCACAAACCTTCGTACGAAATTTATGGTTCCCATGAATGATTGCATCCCCTTTTTATTATGGGGCAAGGGGATTTGTTCAATAGCCTTAATTCTTTTTGGATCAATGGAGATCCCTTGCTTTGACACTATGTGACCCAGCAGCTTGCCTTCTATGATAGTGAACACACATTTCTTAGGATTGAGTGAGATGCCATACTTCCGACAGCGTTCAAAAATCTGCCTTAAGTGAAATGCGTGCTCTCTTATTTTTTTTGAGAATATCGTAATATCGTCAAGGTACACTACAACGTTGTGGCCGATCAATCCACAGAAATCTATGTCCATAGCTCTCTGAAATGTTGCCCCCGCATTTATAAGCCCAAAGGGCATCCTTCTGTAGGCAAAGGTTCCCCATTTGGTCCTGAACGTTGTCTTCAACCTGTCTTCCTCGGCTACTAATACTTGATTGTAGCCAGAGAAACCGTCCAATAACGAAAACAGTTCAGAACCTGAGACCATTTGGAGCAATTGCTCCATGGGTGGCACCAGGTAATTACCTTTATCAGAAGCTCGGTTCAGATTTCTGAAATCAACGAATAATCTGATCTCTCCAGATTTTTTTCTAACTGGTACCAGATTTGATACCCACTCAGAGTGTCTGACTTTAAAAATGATTCTAGCATCCAATAATTTATTCACTTCACTCTGAATCAGTGGTTCCAGCTTCGGATGCATTTTTCTCAAAGGCTGCTGATACGGATTGACTCCGGCTTTGATGGGAACAATGTTCTTGATGATGCTGGTGTCGTATGTTTTCAAATCTTCGTACGTCCATGCGAAAACATCTTTATATTGTTTAAATAGACTGATGAATTTGTCTCTTTCTACTGGTGAACAACACTTGCCGAGATTCACAAATTTGGGATACGTCGTAGTCCCTAAATTTATCAACTCGAACTGTAGAGATGAGCTGTGGGTCTTCACGTTGGCTGGTCTTCTGAACTTTTCATTTAAATCAAACATTTTTTCTAACGTTCTAACACCTTTAGGAATGAAATTGTCATATTTCATCTTGGCATGATGCTCTTCATCGTCTATGATCACTCCTTTAAACACCTCGTCATTTGTCAAACATTCTATGATTTGCTGATCATCGTCGAACACTCGCAAGTTGGTGATCATATCCGGTACTGAAGGCCTAAAAAGTAATTCAACGGAGCATCGATTATTAGTGGGTACCAACTTAGCGGCTGAGGTGGACAATAGGTCATATGCTGCGTTTTTAAGCCTTGGAATTGAAATAATATTGAATGCATTAAAAGTTTTCAGCAAATCCCATACCTCATTCTGGTAAGCCTTTAAGTGAGGAGAAACACAATGTATCTGATTCCGGATTTGTTTCACAATAATTTCAGAATCCCCAAAAACTTTTAGATTACTTACCTTTAATTCAATTTCCTTCTTTAGTCCCTGCACCAGTGCTTCGTACTCAGCTGTATTATTAGTACACTCAAACTCTAATCTACATGAAAGGAAATGTTTATTATTCTGTGGGTCGATCAGGACACAGCCAGCCCCTGACCCTTCTAATGTCTTAGAGCCATCAAAAAACAAAATCCAAAAATCACTAACTACTGAAGGTGAATCTACTCCTACTGCTAAGCTTACTATATTACAGTCAATCTCATCAGCCTGTGAGAATCGAAGGAGATCAGGTTGGGTGTCATATGTGTTGTTGGCTTCTTCCGCTTGATAATTCCCTGGTTCCAACTCAATAAAATAGTTTCCCAGTACATAATCCATCGGTACATTCTTCTCCTCCAGATGAGTAACATTGTACTTCATGTGAGGCTCTCTTAGAATCTTAATCTGGTTTGGAATCCCTTTGTATGGAAACCAAAGATGGGACCAATCTGAGGCAAAATATCCATTTAATTTGGCCGACCAATCTCTGCTCAGGACAAGACCGTAAGCATCTGGTATATCAGCCACCACAATGTTAATAACTTGGCAAACTTTATCATTAGATTCCAGACGGACTAGGACATATTCCAGCTCACCAATCACCTTTACATCCATTCTATCCAATTGAACCACCCTCCACGTGGAAGGCTTAGGCTTCCCATTGATCTTTTTACAGACTGATATGGGCATAACATTTACCGACGCCCCTGAGTCTACCAAGCAATTATGTACATTATGATTGAAAATTTCAAACGTGAGGAGGAAAGGTGGATGTTTTCTTTTAGACTTACCTCCAATTTCTTCTTCTTCCTGAGGTTGATTGTTGGCGGGCAGCTTCTCATCCGACGCTTCAAGTTCTTTCAACAGTCTCTCTTTTTGTTGTGGAAGTTTACACATTTCGAATAGTGGCACATTTGCTTTTACCTTTTTTAAATCCTCCACTATGTCATAATCCATCGGTTGCTCAATGGGATGGGGTTTATCAGCATTTTCTTCACTTGTCTTGGCCCGCGCTTAATTCTGCCTAGGATTTTGGCTGGTAATAGTGAACTTTGGAATTTTATCAGCCAAAGATTTGTTTTGAAATTTCTTCTTAACATTTCTCTGCAGCCTCTTAATCTTTGGGAGTATAAGACTGTCTTCCTTAACCATACCTTGGCTCCTTGTGCCTACGTTGGTTTCCATAACGTCCTTGTACCCCTGAGTCTTTTCCTCTTCAGCATCAAATAACGAGACCAAATTCCATAAAGCCATGGTTTCCTCTTCCTGTTCTTTAGTAGAAGTAGAAGTAGAACTCTCTTTTCTTTCGTCATCTCCCTCTTCTGTTAATCTAGAATCTAACAGTTGATTCATGACCAACGTCATCGAATTAATCCATTGAGGACAATTCTTTTTAGAGTGTGGCTGTTGGTGGAAAGTGAAAAAATTGTCTAATCCTACCTTTGTTAAATTCATAGATGCAGTATTGTGAGGAGGAGGTTGAGACTAATGGTTATCCTCTCTTTTCTTATAGTACGGCTTATAAAACTTCTGTGCTTCCTTTTCTTTCTCCATATCTATGATTTTGTTGGACAGCTTCTGCATCATTTTGGCCATATTTTCCAAATCTGGCAACTTTTCTTCCTTAGGCTTAGTAAACAATAAGGCTTTTATTCCTGCACCTTTCTCTCCTGACTGTTCTGGATAGTCTTCAATGCTCTCTCTTTCAGCTTCCACCACTTCTGCTTCTTCATAAGTTTCCGTCAAAGTAGGCTTGGCCCTACCTTTGGCGAACATGGCCAAAACAGGGCCTAAAGCTGAAGTATAATATTCAATCAGAACTTTATCTGAAGGTTTATCCATTTCAGAAAAGTTCTTGAGATAGGCTGCAAACCTTTGTGTGAAACTGTGCACCTTTTCTTTTCTTTCTTTCTTCAACACGCACAGCCCTTTCATGAGAGCTGCATGAGTTTTATGAGTTGCATACTTACTTCTGAAAATTCTTTCAAAGGTATTCCAATCAGGGATAGAGTTAGCAGGTAATCCAAAGTACCATGACGCTGCAGCTCCTTTAAGGGTATGCGGGAACAGTCTACAGACTACATCTTCATATTCCCCTGCCCTTAATCCTTCAATTGCCAAGTAGAAACTTTGTAGATGATCATCTACTAGTATTTTCTCATTTGGGTCGAACTTGGGCAACATCTTGTCAAAGGCTTGGGGTAGGTCATGTAATGGAGGTGTCAGGTTTAATGGTGATCTGGCTCTCCATGCAGGTGGTGGATTTGGTGGGTTACGTGGTTGGTTTGCGTTTACGCCAGCCATGAGTCTGGGTGGAGAATGGGGAGGTGAACCAACTGGAGTATGAGTAGGAGAACTGTGAGGGGTTTCTGGGCCTTCTTGATTCAAAGGTAGCACAACTTCCTGTAAGGATGTCTCTACAAGTTCTTCCCAGTCTCCAACCAACACTGAGTCTTCTGCTACAAGACGATCTTTCCTTTTATACTCTCTTCTAGGCAATTCAGGGATGATTGGTAATCCTCCAATCTTCTTTACATATTCCCTGGTGTGTCTTCTCATATCGTTAACAATTTCTTTGCCAACAGAATATAGATGTTCTCTTTCTTCCGTAATTGGATTTTGAAACCCACTGCTTTCAGAACTGTCACCGATGGAATATTCTCGGGAAAACGGGTTTCCTCGGCTAGCCATGCATTGGCGGCCCTCCTTCTAGCGCCAAAGCTGTTGAGGCCCCGAAATTCACAGGCAACAATAGTAAGGGATTCTCCCCAATCAACGTTCCCAACTAGCCCATTGACTATTTGGTATAGGGAATCCGTCCGGTTTACGGTCCGGCTACCGTAGGTTAAGTACAAAACGAAGGCTTCACCGGTTACGGCCCGGTCCACCGAGTTTTTTGTATTTTTTTTTACTTGAATTATGAAATGCAAGTTCCTAATTAACATGCAGGGTGATAAGATGCAAGGAGTAGTCACAATGTGATGCGCAGGTTCTTACCTCTCGTCTTAAGACTCACAAGCATCCAAATCACGTACAACAAGAAAATAAACTAACTCCCTAAACTATCCCTAGGGAGCAAGGTTATCATTCATTGGTGAGAAATATAATTTGTGCATGCATTATGAAAAGCTACAGATAGCTGACACTTCTTTCAAGACACATGAACAATTACTGATATTTGGACAACCAGATAGCCAATTGCTTATGAACAGCTTCTATTACTCACATTGGAAAACATCATAAAATATACTAAAGAACATTCACCAAGAACATAGGTTCAATAAATTAGAACAATCTCACAGTTAATTAGACACAGCTGAAAACGAAATAGTTCCCCTTCAACATCGCTCATTTAATAACATTTGATGCATTCCATATCGCACTTTCTCCAACAGGCAAAATTGCAGTCTCTGATTGTAAAACAAAATAGTTCCTCTTACAAGCAAGTCATTTACAAGTTTTTCCAGGGAAAAAGCCCCTTCTAAGTTCCTCTTTCAAATATTTAAACTACCACTGCAGACCACTTGGGCTGCTTCCCAAAACGTCTGACCTTTCAGTTCCTCAACACTTCATATTCCTCTATGTTGTCTGTTATGCATCCATGAACTATTTAGTAACTGATAGCTCTTTTGGGCCGTTGCCTTTGTCGCCTTCTGACCACTGTTCGACCTGAGCTACAATGTCCAGCAATACCTTCGTCTCTTGGTAGTCCGACCAATCCCTTGATTCCACCTGCAAATAAACCAAAATGCATCGTTCATAGGATTGGAATTTTAAACATTAAAATTGAACAGCTAATCCACAAGAAAAACAACCCGGTGCATCTCCCATTATTAGAATTTTATCAAATGTCGATGCCACTTCCTTGACCACCTCCAGGCTTGACAACATTACCACTAGCGGAAAATAGGAAACTCATCGAAGGCTCAAAATACCAACATCAGAGGGGTAGACCAATCCGTAGGCGGGAAAAATCGACAATCGGGGGAATATTAACATCGGAGGCTAAATGGCCTTCCCAGCCGCAACGACGGAAAAGACCTAAGATGCGGATAAGCGAAACGCAGGCGGTAAAAGGCTTTAATCGGAGGTCGAATGGCTTTCATATTTCAGAAGCTAAAGGACTTTCTCAGCCGCAACGGCGGAAGAGAGAAGGCCGAAGACACGTGACGCAGGTGAGAAAAACTTTAGATCGGAAGTCGGCCAGGTTTGAACATCGGAAGACAAATGGCTTCCCCATCTGCAACGGCGGAAGAGAAACAGCTTCGGGTCTGAGGCTAAACAGGCAAACGTACGTCGGCAAGTGGATCGCTTTATGCTTCGAATGGCTGAGCGATTTGGGATTCGCAATGGCGGAAGAGAAACAATTTATCAGCCGCCGATTTAACATAATATGACGCCCAGTTGACCAAAACAATAAGTGTTCAAACAGCTTCATGCATCGGCAAAGGTTAAACATCGCTCTGCCTCCGAAACAGCAGCCTTAAAGAACAAAAGATTTGACTTATCCTCGGCTAGCAAGCTAAATTCATGTCCGCGACCCAGTACGAAAAACAAACATAGCAATTTAAACAGGACGACAATCAATCTTCAAAATTTCTTGAAAAGACAGCATGCCCAAAAACTCTAGAGTTCAACGATCAATAATAATGCTAAAACGTAAGGAGGGGCCCAAAATTTAAGAAAATTTGGGGATAAATGTTGCAGCTGCAACACCTGGACGTGGTAAGAATTCACAAACTTGCACAAGCAGTTAACCTGCTCTAATACCATAATATGATCCGTCGGACCTCAACTTGAGTGCATTAAAAGTTTATGTAAAGAATGCGTTTTCCATTTTGCTTAATTCATGAACCAGCATTAACAGAAATTAAATGCTTAAAACAGAAATGAAAAGCAAAACTGATAAACAGACGTGGGAAAAACAAAGACAGAATCAAAGAGCCACAAAACAAAAGTTGATAACGGAGTTCACCCCCTCCACTGGGCTACATCTCTAGGTCCCTCTCCAGTGGGTACCGATCCAATTAATCTCTTTAAGATGGTACACAAATGGTTCTGGAATCAACTTCAGCAACTATAAATAGAATGTTGTACAAAGCCTTTAAGACCTCTCTTCTGGAAATTATAATTAGCCTTCGAAAGGAAAAGAAAGCTAAATTATAATAGAGAATGTTGACTTCAAAAGAACAGCGTCTGCGCACTTCGCAGCAACTCCCCAAGTTTCTCATAACAGAAAAACGAAGCTCTATGCTCTAACGCAAACTGAATCTCCTCTCTTCTACTTCCTTGATGTGGCCAGCAGTCCCCTATTTAAGCGCTCAGTTGGAGGACAAGTAAATGGTTCCCTTCCTCCGCTACAGCTGTTATATTCTTTATTGTCATTACAACCATATCCTAAACTGAACCATAAATTCCCGCCAAATCGCTGCACAAGTGTTATGTTACCACGACGTTCCATATTCCCGAAACGTTGCAACTGACTCCATGCACATGGGTTGACTCACAACACATTGCAATAACCTGCAACTAGGATATTCCACACGTAACGTAACCGTTTGATGTCACCACCAACTTCACCAATGTCACAGCATCGCAGCATATGACCAATGTCGCAGCATCGCAGCATATGTGACCGCGCGGGCTTTGCCACAAACCATTTTTTATTACCTCCTGACAGTGCACAAGCTGCGCGGCCCATACTGCGCAAGCTACACGGCCCATGCAAGCTACGTGGCCCATACAAGTTGCACAAACTGCGAGGCTCATGCAAACTACGCGTGCTATAACTGCGCGGCTCATGCAAACTGCGCGGTGCTTAGAATATGAGTTAAAAACATAGATTAATAACCATTGTACCATATTGGATCAGTGTAATTTTTGAAGATGAATAATCCACCGGATCATTCCTCCCCATTGGAGAGATTTTGGACCACCAAAATCCTGATTCATTCTGCAAGTAAGTGAGGGTACAGCTCCCTCACTTTTCCAATCTCCATCCATCTTGCCTTGCTAGGATGAATGCCTTTAATCCCCACGCGAAGGTACTCAACATTCCCCCATCACAAAGTCCTTATATTTCTATCAAGAATAACATCATCCCGCAACTCTTTCATGTATTCAGGTTCCATATCATCAACTGAAGGAATCTGTATGTTAGTTTCCTCATCCAGGATCATAGGAGGCTCATACAATTTAAGATTCTCAACATTGACAACTGAATAAATTTGCATGTATGGAGGCAAATTCAAGCGAAAAGAATTAGTACCGATCTTTTCCAAGATCTCAAAAATACCATACCTGATAGGCTTAAGCTTTTTACCTTCACCTTTCATTCTTTCTTTAGTGATATGTAACCAAACTCTGTCACCAACCTGGAATCAATGACCAACCCGATGCTTGTCATGCCTGGCTTTGTACTTTGCCTGGCTCTTCTCCAACTGTTCCTGAACTGCCTGTTGTGCTACTTGGATTCTCTGGATGAATCTTAGAGCTTTGTCTGCATCATGATGTCCATCCACTGCATATTTGCCAAAAGAGAAATCCATCAGTGCTTTTGGCAGATAACCAAAAGAAGTTTCAAAAGGAGATTTTTTCATGGAAGAATGAACTGTATGATTGTAAGCATGTTGTATATACTGCAACTGCTCATCCCAAAGTTTAGGATGTTTACTACAATATCCTCTGAGCAGTTGAACCACGGTTCTGTTTACTACCTCTGTTTTCCCATCGGTTTGTGGATGAAAAGTTGTACTTTTCTTAATTTTGGTATCCATAAGCTCCCATAAAGTTGACCAGAATTCTCCCAAGAATGGGGAATCCCAATCAGATACAATAGACATGGGTAGCCCAAAATGTACCCAAACATTCTGAAAGAATAGATGAGTTGTTTGTTCAGCAGTGATCTGTTTGTTACATGGCATTAAGATACACATTTTGCTAAATCTGTCCACAACAACATATAGGTAATCATGCCCTCTTCTAGACATAGGTAGTCCTCCTACAAAGTCCATAGAAATACTTTCCCGAGGACAAGAAGAAACTGGAAGAGGTGTGTACAAACCCAATTTCCTATTGCTAGGCTTACTTGTTGCACACATAACACATCCTTGTATATATTTAGCTACAGTTTCTTGCATCTGAGGCTAATAACAGTGATTCTGCAATATTGTCAACGTTTTACTTACACCAAAATGTCCTACAATCAATGAACTATGTGCTTCTCGAATTACATGCACTCTCTCTTTCTCTGGAATACAGAGTTTACCGAGATGATACAAGAGTTGATTGTGCACATAATAGTTCTCTTCTTGTTTACCATGTATTAGTGATGCATATACTTTCTTAAAATCTTTGTCTTCTGCATACTATTCAATGTAACTTTCATGTGTTAATGAACTGTTTTGAAGAATGATTGAAGCATTTGTAGGAGGCCTTGATAACATGTCTCCTACCTTATTATGAATTCCCTTTTTGTACTTAATTACGAGATGAAACTGTTGTAAGAATCCCATCCATCTTAAATGCCTACTTTGTTGTACTTTAGTTTGAGATTGCAAATATGGCTGATGATCAGTATGTATGACTGTTTCTTTTCCCATTATGTAATGTTTCCACTTCTTCACACTCTATACTAAAGCATATAATTCTTTTTCATAAGTCGGATAGTTACTTACCACAGTAGAGAACGTTTCTGAATGTTAACAGACTAGCTTCCTCCCTTGCATCAAAATGGCTCCCATGGAAAACCGCTGGCATCGGTCTCGATCTCAAATGGCTGCTGTAAATCTGGCAACATCAGAACTGGTGATGTGCTAATCCTTTCCTTCAAAGTGTTGAAGGCTCTCTGATGCTTGCCTCCCCACTGAAAAATCTCTTTAACGCTTGTCAATGCATGTAATGGAGCAGCAATGGAAGAAAATCCAGAAATGAATTTCCTCCAATACTGAACCGCACCCAGAAAACTTCTGACTTCAGTAACGGTGTTAGGCCGTGGCCAGTTTACAATGACAGCAACCTTGGCTGGGTCCACTCGCAGGTGGCCTCCACCAATAATATGGCCCAGATATACTAAAAAGGTTTTAGCAAACTCACATTTAGACATTTTTACATAAATCTTTTCCTTCCTCAGTACATCGAAAACTTTCTTCACATGTATGATATGCTCTTCCCAGGTTTTGCTAAACACTAGGATATCATACAGATATACAATTACAAAATCATCAATGAATGGATGAAAGACATCATTCATGACCCGCATGAAAGTAGCAGGTGCGTTACAGAGCCCGAAAGGCATCACAAGCCATTCATACAAACTCGGTTTTGTTTTAAACATTGTTTTCCATGCAACATTTTCAGCAACCTGTATTTGATGATACCCACTACACAGATCCAATTTTGTAAAGTAAGTTGCATGTTTCAACTGATCAAGCAAATCATCAATGCGAGGAAGAGGATACCTGTTTTTAATGGTGATTTTGTTAAGAGCCCTATAGTCAATGCACATCCTCCAAGATCCATCCTTCTTCGGAACCAATACTATAGGAGAGCCACAAGGAGAAGTACTTGGCCAGATTACCCCTTTCTCAATCAGCTCCTGAACCTGCTTCTTAATTTCCTCGTTCTGCATTACAGACATCCGGTACATGGTTATGTTCAGGAATGGCACATCCTGCTGCAAATGTATCTCATGCTGAATCTCTCTCTTTGGTGGTAACCCCTTCGAATCTTGGAACAAATCATCATACTCAGAAATGATTTCAATCAGTTCAGATTTATGTTTAGGATCACATCCCTCAAAATATTTGGAGATCTCATCATTTTTCATCTTAACCATCATTAACACAAAATTCTTACTAGAATTTACTAGCCTCTTCATTTGTCCTGTAGAAACTATTGCTAGGTTTGTTCTCCCATACTTCATTAGGCGATGTTAATCCATCAATATGGAAAAGGAGGTCTCTAGATATGCTCAGACACAGGAGACCATAGGCCTCATCCCTCATGTTGTGCCATTTAATCTTCTCTGCAACTGCATTGGGCTCTACTTTTGTTGCCATAGTCACTCTGTAGAGGCCTTTCACTCTCAACAGTATCTCCATCTCTGCTTTCCATTCAAATAATTTAAATGGAGTCAAGATGATCTTCTGAGACTGATCCATAGCTCAGAAATTGTCCCGTCGGTCCGCAGAATGCTCCCAGTCAATGATGTCAAACCTACAAAAGAAATTGGAAGGAGAGAAATCAATCTACAGAGGCTCTAATACCATGTGGAAATTGAACCCAGGTGTTATAACAATTACACTCACAACAATTGCCAATTACACATGCAAATTACTCATAAAAGGAGACTGAATATGGCGCAGAACACTAATCTGTATTGAATAAGTGTACAATAGCCAACCCTGTGAATTCATAGGCTGCCACAATAAATAATTACATGAGATATTCGAATGCATGAAGATGTCATTCTAAGTTGGTCAAAAGAAGGCTTACTAAATCTAAGCAAATCCCCCATAGGTGCATAAAGCATTTTTCCAAATCTGTCTAGGAGCTCACAAATTGGAAAAATCAATTAGGCAAGCTAATAGGTGGTGGAAGAACAAATCATACATGCTTTTCATAGGAGAAAAGGGTGGAGGATGTTGAGGACAAAAAACAAGTTAACTTCACCTAGTCAAACTTTCCCAATTGCCTTAAAACTCAAAAAAAGCAGGCAATAAAGCAGAAAAAGCAGATATGCGCTAGGGAGGCCAAGAATAAAGCAGATTTGATTCCAAGAGGTTTCCCAAGTGATCCATGACTCAAATTTAGCAAGTTTGACCACTATGGATGTGTGGAGGACAACTTGCATAAGATGGAATATAGAAACTAGGCAAATAAGACAAAAAATGGATTAATTAATGTCTAAGGTAGCTAACTATGGGTTGATTATTCTAACAGTTTCCTTAGCAAAAGGAGCAAGTGATGAACAGGTTCCCTTAGGAAAACTTGCGAGTGGGTCAAAAATCCATTATTTAGGGTATTTCCAAGCATTTTCAGTGGTTGGTTTCTTCTAGAAAGTTTTTTCTTGGTCTAATACCTTTCCAATGGTCTAGAGAAGAGGTTAAGGAGTTATAGAAATCTAGATATGGCTCCTACATTCACAGGTGTCATTTAAGGGACTGACAGAATTTTTCATGAAGTGTCATCATAGAAGTGTTGTGAGGCAACGAAAACATGTAAAAGTCGTCACGGACGGAGAAGTGTTATTTGGGATATAACAACTGGTCACTAAGAATTTATCTTGAACATTTTCTCACGCATTCAACCTAATCTATGTAAGAATATTCTTCTTGAGCCAAATTTTTCAATAATGTCGAGCTCCAAGGTTATCATCACATCCATCAAGCAAGGATCCCAGGGTGACTCCTCCACAAGAAAATTAGTAATTATCGAATGCTACATATTAAGCCATGTGCTCCTTCAAGTCCAAAACACCTCCATGCATTATCTTCAACCCAAGTGTACTCAAGTTAAACACAATTCCCCATGTAAGCATCCAAGTAACCCCATTCTCCTAGTGCTCAATGTTTTCCTCCTAAATTCCCAATAGTTCATAGGTTCCCCTCCTAAGAAAGCAATCAATTCCTCAATGTGCACCTCATGAAGAATGTGAGCATGCCACATAGGATTCCAACCCTCTTAGAAAGTTTGCCACATAAGCATCAATTCAAGGTATAGAAATCCATGATTAAGCTATCTCCAATTTGCATGTTCACTAAGATACAACTAAGGGTAGGCATCGCAACATGCTTTGCACATAATAGGAAGCACCCTAAAATATTTATGCAATTTTTTTGGTGTACCTATAAATTTGTTTAGGGATTAAAATACAAATATGTAACTTAATATCTCCAAGGGTTTTCTCAAGAGGTCATGAGATAAACCTAACATATATCCCTCAAAATTTGGGGAGTTCATGGGTTTGTATCTCTTGATCCCCTCGAGGTTAGGCTCTGTAATAAAAGATAATTGTTTATGCCATTTACCATCCACGAATCATGTAGAAGTACTTGGAGGGTTTTCCACAAGATTGTTCCTTGGAAAACAAATATGTAATCTAAAGTAAAGCTAAAATGAAATATAAAGCATAAAAATCAAATGAAAAATAAATGGTTATCTTTTTCTATTTTGTGGGAAAGTTCAATTTGGTTTTTTTTAAATTTTTGGGTTAATAGGGTTTTGGGTGTTGGTTGTGGACCCTGATCGTTCTGATTCACAGATTTCATTTTTCTATCATGTTTGTACCTTATTTTTACTTTACATTTGTCCCGATAGGGGGGTGCAGGGGGGATTTGTCCCCCACAGTGGTTTAGGGGGAACCATCCCCCTTGGATAGGGGGTCCAGGGCTCAATGGTCCCCTGTGGGGGTTCAGTGGTGAATCCCCTGAAAGAAATTTTTTGGGATATTTGCTGGCCAACAATTTACAGGCACTTGATATTGGGTGATCCATGGTAATTTCCCATGTTAATTCCCCTATAAAAGGAAAGCATTGTAATACGGTTGTGTATTGTATTCTATTGTAGCATTTTAAAAATGATATTTTTGATTGTGTGATAGAAACTGCGAGAGAGTGAAGAGGAAGTGCAACAATTTTTTTGTAGGTTGTATCCCTTCATTTTGTTGGAAGGTATATAATAATAAAAGGAAATGTAGCCCATCTTGGGTGAACCACATTATATTGGTGTCTCTCTTGTAATGTGTTTATGTGTTTAATTTTTGCATCTTGTTTAATGTTATTTCTTTGTGGTCATGTTTTCTAACCATTGGTATTATATCCAAAAGTATATTTGGCTCGTAAAATCACAGGGAAAAAAGGGTTCCTGCTTCGAGTGGGAGAAATGGTAGAAGAAGGAAATTTTACGGTCGAGAAATTTAAATGCCAAAAATACCAGTTATGGAAGATAAAAATGGAGGACTATTTGTACCAGAAGAATCAGTTCCTACTGTTGGGAGGAAAATCAAAACAACTAAAAACTCTAAAAGAATGAAGAATGGGAGTTTCTTGACAAAACAACACTGGGAACAATACGGTTGTGACTCAATTTGTTGGTGGCTTTCAATATTTCAAAAGTAAAGACAATGGAGAGTGTGATGAGCGCATTGACTAAGTTGTATGAAAAACCCTCAGCTTCCAACAAGTTATTTCTAATGAAACATTTATTTAATAAGAATATGTCAGAAGGTGGATTTTTTGTTGATGATTTAAATGAATTTACTATTGTTACTAATCAATTAAGTTTTGTAGGAGTGGACTTTGATAATGAGGTTAGGTATCTTCAAATCTTGTGCTCATTGCAAAAAAGCTAGAATGGCTTAGTCATGGCCGTAAGTAACTATGTCTTTGGTTCAAACACTCTTAAATTTGATGATGTTGTTATTGTTATTCTTAGCAAGGAAATGCGAAGAAAAAGCACATGTTAGACATCAAGTAATGCGTTGACCATGGAAATCAAGGGAAGACAAAGGGAAAGAGGAAAGAGCCTAGGTAACAACAATAAGTATAAAAAGGGTAGATCCAAGTCCATAATGAAAAAAATAGAGTGCTAAAACTATGTTAAGATAGGACATCTGAAGAAAGACTCCATATATCCAAAGAAGAAAGGAGAGAAGAAAAACTATACTACACAAGAAGCTAATGTAACCGGTGATGTGTTACAAGATGATTTTGTTGATTAAATTGACATTCCTGGCAACATAGATCAACACAGAACTGCAGAGTTTGCAGTTGGTTCATTTAAATAGAGAATGATGGGGAACAAGTCCATGAAGTAAAATTGCACATGAGATAGAGGTATTCAAATACAAAGTAAATTTTTCGCAAGGATCATAGATCGACGGAAGAGAAGGAAGTCGAAAGAGCTCAACCACTCACATAGGATTCTGCAAGAGAAAGTGTCTGGAGTTCAATTGCCAGAACAGATTAGGAGTTAGAAACAAAGGTTAAAGTTCACCATAGATCATGGATCCAATGGTCAATAGAGACTGCAAAAGGACCACTTGTAGATCTGTCTGTTGTAAGGAGTTGTGGAAGACAATTTGCAGAATCCTTTTTCAAGAAATTTGAAAGGAAGCCCCGCAACCTGCAATTGCAAAAGGAAGGAGCTCTCATAGATTGTGGAAATGGAAATTGCAGAAAGATCATTGTGGAAGGAGTTTTCGGAAGGAGGATGTGAAAGTTCACCAACAATTGCGGAAGGAAAGCATGCCCGAAAATTGCAGAAAGACAGTTTGTGGATATGCAGAAAGGTAATTGTGGAAGGATTTATGTTCGACGCTCCAAAATCTTGCAAGAAATTTCTGAAGAGTCACAATGAAGATACATGATAGTTAGATGAAGTGGCACATCTGAAGGTATATAAGAAAAACTGTAAACCTTCATACAAGTGTCTCTATACATTCAATTGGAATATCTAAGGGTGTACAAAAGTCAGAGGTCAAATTATCATAAGAGGGAGGTTGGAAGGTGTTAGGAAGGGCTATAAGATTATAGGGGGTCATAGCCACAATAATATTGTGTGTTCTGTGTTCATTGTTGATTTTTTTAATTGATAAAAATTTAAATAGTTTTCTTAATACTGATTCATCCCCTATCAATATTACTTGATTTTATAACAATTAGTATCAAAGCGAGATCTTCACTAAAAGTTTAAACACTTAAAGCGAGATATTTTATCACTATGGATCAACCAGTAAAAACGTCCTCTGAGGTTCCAATATTCAATGGAGGATATTATTCTTTCTAGAGCATTAGGATGAGAATCCATATAATGTCTATTGGATTAGATGTTTGGATGTTTGTAGAAACACGGTATATATATCCAAAATATCCTCCCATGGATCTTGAAGGAATAAAATGATTTGGAAACAATGCTAAAGTTGTCAATGCAATCTTAGTTGGATTAGCCAGAACCGTCTTTGCTAAAGTGATGCACTACAAAACAACAAAGGAGATATGGGACAAATTACAGACCATCTATGAAGGAGACACCAAGGTAAAAAGGGCCAAACTCCAGAATTTTAAACTCAATTTGAAAGTATAAAAATGAAGGAAGAAGAAAACATTCCAGAACAATTTGAGAGAATTGATGAAATCGTTAATGGATTTTAAGGGATACGAGCATAATTGAAAGAAAAGGAAATAGTTGAAAAAGTACTAGGATCACTTCCAATGAGTTACAATTAGAATATTTCCACCCTAGCAGATAGAGAATATCTTGACGAACTCACCATGGAAGAACTATATGGGATCCTCATAGCTTATGAAATAAGGATTGGGCAAGATAAATCTCAAAAGAAGGAAGCATATTTTAAAGCATCTAAGGTAGCTAAGAAATCTAAAACAAAGATTCAATATGAATATTCTATGATGAAGAAGCACTTCTTGTTAAAAATATTAAGAGAGGTACTGGTAAGTACAAAGGGAAATTACCCTTAAAAATTTTAACTATGGGAGGATTGGTCACTTTTCTTCCAAATTCCCTTATCCCAAACAAGAAGATGATGATGAGTTCCCTGAATATTCAAAGAATAAAAAAATTATTTTTAAGAAGAAAAACAAAAAGAAGACCTTTTATTCAATGGATGAGAACTGCTCAAATGAGTCTAGTGAAGATGAAGATGTTGAAGTCCTATTCATGGAAATAGAGAAAAAAATCCCTAAAGAAGAAGTAGAAGTTATGGTATATCTTGAAGTAGAACTTGTAAGTGATCTTGAGGAATTAGGGAAGAATAAAAGGATGTACACAAAATAAAAAATTCATATGACAGAATTTGAGGAGAAAAACAATGATGCATAAAGAATTATTGTTGACTTTAAAAATCAGCTTCAAGAAGCCAAAAAGGTTGAAAAAAAATCTAGAACAACAACTCAAGAAAAGAGAGAAAGAATTATAAAATTTTGAATCTAAATTGATCTTGCTTAGAAAGAATACAAATGAATAATCCTTTCAATCAAAGTTTAAGCGCAGTTCAAAAACTCTAGATGGCATCTTAAGTTGTCAAAGGTAATTTAGTAATAACATTGGACTAGGTTATGGCAAAGGAAATATTACAGAACAATCTAAGAGTGTAACATCATAAATGACAAGGCGAGATCCTTTACATTGTATCTCCTGAAGAAGTGTTGAACTAGACTTCCTGAAAGGTCGAGAAATTATTTAATTCACCACAGGATTCCACTAGCTTCAACATGTATACCTGTGAAAGCGCTAATAAAAAAATAAGTTATGTTGATGCACTTAAGAGACTAGTTGTAAATGAATACAACCAAAAATTTTCTCTCTCTCAAAATGAAAGAATGATAGATAATGTGTCAAGCAGACATCAGCAACTCTTTTTGGGAAATTGTTATGCCTGTAACAATTTTGGCCATATAGACAGAAATTGTAAACTAATGGTTCCTATTTGGAAAGGAATTACATCACAGTCTCCTTTCTATAAGAATAATGTAACTAGAAGCAATCCAAAAGGAAGAAACTATAATTGTTTTAATCCTCTATAGAGTTATAGTATGGAATGTTACAAATGTGGTAATCAAGGACACATTGCTAGAAATTGTAAACTAGTGATTCTTATGGAGAATGGAACCACAAAATCTCAAGGAAATGAGGAGAAGAAGGTTCGGAAGAACAAGGATGATGTGGAATGTTCAATAGATCTATGTGCAATAGAAAAAAAATATATGACATGTGTACAATGGATGTTCAAAACACATGAAAGGAGACCCAACTAAGTTTATAATCCTAAAAATAAATCAAAAAGGAAAAGTCACTTTTGGAGATAATATATCCTTTAAAATAATTGGGAAGGGTAGAGTGGCTCTCAGATACAAGATGAAAGCTGAAAACGTTTTGCTTGTAAAGAAATTAAAAACTAATATTTTAAGTGTGAGACAAACATGTGTTCAAGGAAACATATGTATATTCGATTCCAAGAAGTGTGAAATCGAAAGAAAAGATTTAGTAAAAACTTGTTGGGACTAATGTGAGAACTCCAAGCAATGTGTATATTCTAGGAAATGAAGAACAATGTTATATGAGTCAAATTGATGAAAGTTTGTTATGGCATAGAAGGATGGGGCACTTGAACTTTGACAATATTTCAAAATTTAGTAATAAGGGAGTTGTAAGGAATTTGCCAAAGATCATAAAACCACAAAATCATGTTTGTAGACACCATCTTCATGGGAATAAAGCAAGAACAAGATTCAAGGTCAAAGAGCATACAACCTCTCAACCATTAGAAATAATTCACACTGATCTTTGTGGACCAACAAGGACTAAAACATTTCAAGGTAAACATTACTTTATGTTATTAATCAATGATTATACAAGGATGACTTGGGTGCCATTTCTTAAAGAAAAATCAGAAGCCTTTATGAAGTTCAAAGCCTTCAAAGAACTTGTTGAAAATGAACAAAATATCAAGATTAAATGTCTAAGATCCGATAATGGTGGTGAGTTCACCTCAAATAAAATCAATGAGTTTTGTGAAACTCATGGAATCAAGAGGCGATTTTCAGCAACAAAAAATCCTCATCAAAATGGAGTTGTTGAGAGAAAGAACGGGACATTCCAAGAAGTAGCCATAACTATGCTTAATGAAGAAAATATTCCTGATGGTTATTGGAGAGAAGCAGTATATACAACTGTCTATGTACAAAAAATAGGAAATATTAGAGTGAATAGTGACAAAACTCCTCATGAGTTATGGTTTGGAAGGCCAACTTCAGTTAAATATTTTAGATTTTTTGGAAGTAAATGCTTCACAAAAAAAGATGATTAAAATCTAGGGAAGTTTGACTCTAGAACAGATGAAGGCATATTTCTTGGATATTCTTCCACCAAAAGGGCATACAGATGTTATAATCTAAGATTGCAAAAGATCATAGAAAGTGAAAATGTAACTGTTGATGATACTAAACCAAGGATAATACATGTTACAGAGAGAAATTCCTATGGCTTGGGGTACCAAAACAGATAGATTAACTCCAGAAATCAATCCTTTCCTATATGCAAGAGAAACCAAACATCTAACACTAAAGGATCTCGATTCATACCTTATTCCAAATGATTGATGTAGATCCACGTTGAGCTTTTCCACTATCACTTGTATTAGCAATTTTCTTCCTCAACATTCAACAAACAAGACAAGCATGCTATATATAATTGTGTTAGACCTACTCTAGCATATATAATCAAGAACATATAAGCATTTAAAAGCATCCATGGATCAAATACTCATTTAAATACACATTATTGGACAGGAAAAGATATTTCTATTGATATAAAACAGAGATTACAATAGTGACAACCTCTGTCGGCATGTCTGTGAATCGGAGAAACTGAGTCCCCCACTTGGGCCTCCACCACTTCAATCCTCCATCTCTCAATAGCAAGCTCACAAGCAAAAGGAAATCTTGGGAAGAACACAAAGTGCTCCAAGGGACAAAGGGATGCAGACTCGAGTATAAGCTCTGGCAACAATGGACTATAGTTTTCTTGCTCTTCAATTCCCATCCCTTTAATGTATCCAAAGGGTTCCTTATATAGCTCTTTAATGGGGTAATGGAAGGTTGAATCCAAGCGATCTCAAGGAATATGGAAGGCCAAGAGACAAGTGACTCGGATCCACATCAAGGAAAACTCCAAAATCACTTGGCCTTTTGCACACATCCCAATGTACGCGGGTTTGAGGTTCAAATCTGTGTATATACGCGAGAAAGGGATTAAAATTCATGTATGGAAATTATTGCATGTTTTTAGGGATGATCTTGGAAACATCAAAGGTACAAATATGGTCCATGGGGTATAAAGAGTCTGCAAAGGGACAGGGAAGGCCATAAAGGTGTGGTCCACCATGTGTGGTAAAATCAACTATAACAGATGCCCCCTAATGTGTGAGGTCAGAGGGGTCATACAATGGCCAAAATACATTATAAGTCCATCCCAGAAGTGGAGTGATGAAGAACCCAGTGGAAGAACTAGCCATTCAATCAATACAATACAATGATCAAAACTCTGCACATAACTGCAAGTAGATGTAGCATTCCCAGATACATAAGAGTACAATGGCCATGAATAGGCATGATACAAAATATGACATGTGTGGTCATCACCATGTACAATATAGATAGTTCAGAATATCCATGATGAAGATATACACAGGATCATGATCTCCATGAAGGGTGAAGATATATACTGGATCAAGATCTCCATAATGGCTGGAAATATTTGACATATACTGGAATCAAGTCAGGAGAGCTGAAATCTCATGAACACTAGCACGATCAAGGAGGTAGCATATATGAGATGCCACCAATCTAGAAGTTCTTCTACACAAATCGCTACTAGTATATGTCCTACTATGTGAATAGAGGTGTCGAGGTCGAACATAGTAGTCCATCGTCTGATTACCGGTCATTGATGTATACCGCTAACAAACGTGAGATCACCCACCGATAATGAAAATGGGAATCAAGGTACTAGAGAACAAACTAACAAGTGTGAATAAATGTGTTGAGGTCAAACACTTGAGAGAATCCATCGATCAGGGGACACTGATGTATTCCCAAAAAACTGTCGATGGTGAGAGAACCTACCATTGATGACTGCAAGTCTCAAGGCACTCAAAAATGACTCTAGATTCCTATCCCAGAATAAATGATCTGAAGTCGATGGGATGAAATCCACTGGAAGGAGGGAATTAAGGCATCCCCCATCATCCAACATGAGGTACTCAGAAAAGTTGTATAATGTGGAAGGAATCGATCATAATGTGCATGAACCAGTAACTGTACCGGGAACGATCGACATGCAAAGTCAAGATAACCGAGGAATGGCCGACTCAGGTTTCAACTTCCTTCGAACAAGAGCATAAAGGAGAATGGTGACTGAATATAGGTAGCATAAACTCGATATACAAAACTGGGACATCTCTGCGACACAGGAGGAATTGACAAAGGCTCCATAGGGGCTAAAAGCTTAACCAGTCGGTGGAGATAAACTCAGAAAAATGAGTACAGCTCCTAAAGTCAAACTATTAACCCAACCAACAGATGTGATATATAGTGCTCTGTTCGAAGGCGACACGACTTGACTGCTGCCAAAGATAACATCTTTTCTTCTCTGGATTTTTGGTTTTTTGATTTTTTTTTTGGACTTTTTCAAATATTTTGAAAATCTTGAAAAAGAATAAAAGTGCTTAATGATTACAGACTAGGAGGATATGAGTGTTAAGGTACAAACAAACTAGTTCCAAGCAACGGAACATACCTATGCTCAATGCAAGGATACACGTGTAGGATAGTGACACTTGGGGGAAAGTCCCCTCCCGGTAAAAATAGGGAATCAAGCTACAAAGGATATACAAAATGGCTATGCATGGCTAGACATGAGACAAGATCAGGATATATGGTCGATACTCAAAGTCAAGGAAGCTGGCATAAGGCTCAATGAGGCAAGAAAAGCTCATGATGATGCAATTACAAATTGACAAAGGAAGTCCTGAGGAAACAGGCCAGCAAAATGATCAAGAGGAGTATGAGGCTCTTTTGAAATGACATGGAAATACTATACAATGGACTCCCACACCCTACAGGACAAACTATTGGCATGGGCGCCAAATGCAAACAAGGAGCTAACTAGGGCACCCATGTAAGGTCAAAATCTACCATTCACACCATGTCACTTCTAAAACAACAAGAAGGTTCCATAACAGGATAGAATGGGTTCGTACCTAAGGTTATAATGAAATGGTCATAAGGTCATGCAAAATGAAAATGGAGGTGAAATCTAACCTATATGTCAGTTTAAACATTATACCTAAAACCGGCACGAATGGATCAAAATAAAGGTCGAAACGACGCTCAAAACGGTCTCCTACATCATCATATTAGTCAAAAACAGTCCAAAAGGGTCAGAAACGGTTCAAAACTATAGAAAGGGGGTAAAAAATTTCAAAAATTTGAAAATTTTTCTATAAATAGTAAAAAATTCATAACATTATATAACATTTGAAATTTTTACCCAATTGAGCTCAGAACTTCAAACGCGGATTCTGGGAGTTTCGTCCGGCGAAATCCGACACCATTTTTTCCAGGTAACTTCCCATGCCCTGCTCTTCCATTTGCATGTAAATTTTTTTAATTTTCATGGTCAAAATCAATTTCTAGGCCATTCTAAGATAGTTGCTTCAGCCCACACAGAAATCAGGGATTTTTCCACGTATAGGGCTCGCTATACGCGGAAAAATGGCCCAAAGTTGCGTACATACATGGTTTTTTTGTAAACAGTCGTGTATGTGTTCGTGTTTAAGGTTTTTTAAGACAAATAATGACCAAAACTTAATGTAAATGTGTAGGATGGTTCTATAATGGAGGGAGAGAGAACATATGGATGTAGAAGAAGCTGTACGGGGTGATCTAATGGCTCAACAAGCTCTTCGTGCATGTGGGCTATACAAGTTTTGGTGTCTTGGAGGCTTAAGGGCTAAACCAATACTATTAGAGACGCTAGTAGAATACTGGGATCCTGACTCAAATTCTTTCCATATCGACGGGATGTCCCTCACTATAGAGGTGGAGGACATATACTTCATTACAGGATTGTCCCGACGGGGAGAAGTGGTGAACCTACGTTCTCACGAGCCCAGAGGTGGCCTCACCATTGATGAGTATATTGTTGTATACTATTATCCAGACATGGAGAAGGTTGGGAGTTAGATCCCAACAAACTCCATACAAGTACTAGGCCTGAAGGCCATACTACTGACACTTGGCAGGATAGCAAGGCTAGCCTCACTCCACAAGGCCTCAGGGCCCTTGATGTTCTATGCAGTGGAGTGCATGAGACCCACAGTTTATGATTGGAGTAATACGCTGTTGAGTAACATGAAGCAACAACTCAGCGACTGTAATATGGGTAGGGTATGAAACTTCGGTTTCAGCAGTATATTGAACACGTTCTTCTTCAAGCGTGTTTCAGGGCTCAGCCTTAGAGTTGGCGTTCCTCCTCATGGGGTTCAATATCCAGCCCAATGACATTGGTAAAATGCGATGCCCAGACTAGGTGGAGGTAGGGTGTCTAACCCCTACCCAGCTGATTTCGATGATTACCCCTATGCAGGGATAGATTTTCAAGGAGATCCCAACTTGCCCCTACCACCAGGATCAGCATACAGTGACATTGGTAATGAATCCCAACCCTCTTTTTAAGTTTTTTGAATTTTTTAATTTTTTTTGTGTTTTTTGATATATTGAACCAAAAGACATGTTTTTGTGTGACGACACATAGTGACAATCTATCATATGTATGCAGATGTAGGACCACGGTGTCCTAACAGTTTCCCTTTTCATAGACAGAGGGGATGAGGAGATGACATTATGGGTGTGGATGTGGAGCAGATGCTCCAAAGCATCCACACAAACTTTGTGCGGCTAACACATAGGGTACTCATGGCGTAAGACGAGGACTTTCCTGAGGCCATGCAGTGTCAGGTGGTGGGTGTACCACAAGCATGGGTGTAGTTGTTTCGATAGCTAGCTAGAGCCGTGGTGACTTTCCACAATCAGAACCCCCCTCCCCCCCCCCTAGTCTTAGATACTTGGGAGTGACACATTTTTGTACTACCATGTATTATATTTTGGTGTCTCGGAAGCCCCATTTTTGTATTATGACACTTATGTATTATGACATCATATTTTGGATGTTTAATGAAAAACTTTTATGATGAACGATTTTATTTATTTTCATGTGTAAAAATGTATGTTTGTGATGAGCTTATGGACAGTGAAACAAATGCCAATCTAACACATAGTTAGCATATGAGTCAACAACTTGATTATAAATTCTTGGAACATGTATGTATATTATGTTGTCAAATTGTCATTCTAACAATCTCACACGTAAGAATCTTCGTAATAATGTTGGATCCCTAACATGATATAAGCCATTTAGCTGTGACACTATTAACTGTGAATCAAGATGTACCTCAAGAGAGAGAACAACATGTGAAATGGCATCCCGTAGAAGCTTGATAACGGCACTATACTTAGCAACATTGTTTGAAGAGGTCCGTAAACATACACCTCCTGAAGACAATACCTGACCCATAGGAGTATAAATCACCCAAGAAGCAGAGGCTGAGTGTTGAGTGTGATGGCTAGCACCATCAGTGAATCCTATATAGATGGAAGACTCCATTGACATCTGCCATAAGAAACGAAAGCTAATCAACAAACCCAATCACCATAAGAAAAACCTAACTATGCAAAATACTGTATAATAATATACAATAATCAGCCTTGGTTGAGGATCGTGCATGGTACTTTTTAAGATAGAGCCCATTTCTAGGCTCCGCCAAGGTTGTCCCCTCATAATCTACTAGCTCATAGGCTCCCTTCTCTAACAAATGTTTGACAACGTAAGGACCATGCCACATGGGGTTAAACTTTCCTGCCCCTAAGGGTTCTTTAGTTTGATCCCACAAAAGGACCAAATATCCTTCACTAAACTTCCTTATACAGATGGATTTATCATACTGGACCTTAACGCGACGCTTATTTACTTCTAGAGCTACTAAGGAATCTCGGCACTGCTCATCAAGCTGCTCTAAGTGGACCAAACATTCCTCCAATGGGGAAGTGTCTGGTAAAATCTCTATGGCTAGCTTCAATGAAGGGATTCCGCATTCAATCAGCAAGACAGACTCCACTCCATGTACAAGCTGATATGGAGAAAAATCGGTGGCAGTCTTAACCGTGGTTCTATAAGCCCACAAAGCAGGATATAACATGATATGCCAGTTGGTCTTGCTTTGTGCAATGGTTCATTGGAGAATGGACTTAAGTGATTTGTTCACTGCTTCAACCTGTCCATTCACTTGAGGGTAATAAGAAGAGGAATACTCCCACTTATACCCTAGCTTCGAGGCCAACTCTTCCATCATTCGATTCTTAAAGTGCCTACCATGGTCAGTGACAAGCTCCTTCGGAATACCAAACCGAGTAATGATCTGGTTGAATACGAAATCCACAGTTGTCTCACCGTAGGATTTAACCGTGGGCATAGCCTCAGCCCATTTCGTGAAATAGTCAACAGCCACTATAATATGATGATTCCCCCCAGCTGAAGTTGGGTTGCAATCCATGAAATCAATTCCTTGCTTAGTGAAGGGACCGTCGATGATAATTGAATGTAACAGGGCAGGATGTGAGCACATATTGAGTGCAAACACCTGGCAAGGGTGGCACTTATTGACCACATTGACACAATCTTTAAAGATCGACAGCCAGAAATAACCCGCTCTCAATATTTTTTGGGTTGTAGAAAAGCCGAATAAATGACCACCACACACCCCTCCATGGAAATCATTCAGCACAAGCTCAGCCTCCTCATGAGTTAAACAACGACGTAAAATGGAATCTACCCCACGGCAGTACAATGTGTTATCCACTATAAGGTAGTTCTTGGATACGTGATGTAACCATCGTCGTTCATCCCGTGAAATGTGAGTAGGTACCTTCAATGTTTGTAAATATATGATGATATCCCCATACCATGGATCCAAAGTTGAGATCAGGAAAATGTGCTCATCGACAAACGTATCTTCACAAACTTCCTCCTCCTCCTTGCTTGGGAAATCAGATATAAGCTTTGCAAAAATCAATGATTTTTTTTATTTTGCCGAAACAAACTCAAGGTCGAATTCTTGCAAGATGACAATCCACTTATTATACTTTCCCTCGATCATCCTTCTAGTGAGGACGAACTGAAATGGATTGACATGGGCTACCACCAAGGTCTGGCGAAGGAGAATGTAGTGTCTCAATCTTTGAACCGCATGAACAGCAGCTAAGGCAAGTTTCTCCACATGGGAATAATAGATCTCCACATCTACAAGGTTTTGGATCAAATAATATACGACATGCTCATGGAGCTCCTCATCCTCTTGAACCAAAACCATATCAATCGTCTCCATGGACGCGGCCACATAAAAAAAAAATTCACGGCTATAGTCAGGTGAACTAATCACAGGGGCTAATGCTAAGGCTCATTTAAGTGCATCAAAGGACTCCTATGCTCGCTCATCCCAGAAAAAGGTAGTGTCCTTCTTCAAAAGACGCATAACGCCTTTAGTCAAATTTGCAAAATTGACCATGAATCTCCGCAATAAATTTTCCATGCCTTGCAAACATTGAAGATGTCTAATGTTTCTCGAGGCACACAATTGAAGTATTGCCTCAACCTTTAAGGGATCGACTCTTATACCCTCCTTGGAGACAATGAACTATAACAAGCAACCAGACTTCACGCAAAAGATGCATTTATGAGGATTTAACCTAACCAAATAAAGGTGGCATCTTTCAAACACTAATCTCAAATGGTAGGAATGATGCATCCTCTGACGAGAATGAGCAGCAAGGTCATCCAAAAAGAATTCAATAATCGATTTGAGATCATGGAAAATCAAGGTCATAGCCTGCTGAAATGTGGCTCTGGCATTTTTAAGGCCAAAAGGCATCTTTCGATATGCAAAGGTACCCTAAGGACAAATGAAGGCAGTTTTATGTTGGTCCTAGGGTTTGATCTGGATATGATTGTATCCAGAAAATCCATCCAGAAAGGAAAATACCTTGCTTCCCGCACACTCATCCAAGATTTGATCAATAAATGGTGTGGGAAAATTATCCTTAGGAAAGGCACGATTCAAGTCATGGAAATCAGTGCATGTACGAATCGCTCCCTGCTTCTTATCAACTGGAATAGAGTTTGAAACCCACTTCGTCAAGGGAATAGGATAGATAAAACTAGCATTTAACAGTTTTCTATCTCATCCTTAATCGCGAGTGCTTTTCTAGGATTCACTGCATGCAAGCGTTGTCGAATAGGCTTAGCATTGGGATAAGTTTTAATTTCATGTTCAACAATGCAAGGGTTGATACTGGTAGTTTTTATCAATCAAGCTAGCATTATGTTAGGATATTTAACTAAGAGAACAACAAGTACAACAATCAAACATAAGAGACAATGAACATAGTGTTTTTCCTCGGGGAAACCATAAATGGCCCCCAATCCCAGACAAGGATACCTAGTAACTATGTAAAACCCCAAGTAAAACCCTCAGAGATAGAATAAGCACCAAAAGTAAAACCCGCAAAACAGTAAGATGATCTCCCGACAGCAGTAACCTCTTTCTTCCTTGCCCCAGTGTCTTTCTCTTCCTTAGCTATGCACTACAACTATGTGTGAGTGAGTGTGTGCTAAATAGAGAGGCTAGCTCTCTATTTATACTAATTCCCAACATGACTAAACCCTACTAGGGCTGACCTCTCTAGGAGATTCTAATAACCCTAGTGCCCCAAAACTGCGGGGACTTTAACCCTTAGACAATAGGAGGGTTACCCACAATAACTTGACATGACTTGTTTACATTATAGATCCTCCCAATAGGAACATTGGGGCATGACATAACTCAATTATATCACAAATACATCCTGAAATAAACATTGGGTTACAATACATAAGAAATACAAGTGAATACATTCTGATGTTAAATATTCATCAACACTCCCTCTTAACTAGGAAGGTATTCTCTCGACATAGTTTTTCAGCACAAGTCTTCTTCTCTGTATCATCTGGGTCATCGTCAAGTTCTTGTCATATTCATATTCAATTCATCTTCATCTGGATATGGATCATCACTCGACCCGGATCATCACAAGGTCATCATCACTAGATCTGGATCATCATCACTGGATCTAGATCATCACTGGATCTGGATCATCACTCGATCTAGATCATCAAAAGGTCATCATCACTGGATCTGGATCATCATTGCTGGATTTGGATCATCACTTGATCTAGATCATCTCAGAGACATCATAACTGGATCTGTATCATAGCTCGATCTGGATCATCACTGGATCTAGATCCTCACTCAATCTGGATCAATACCATAGGTTCTATCTGATGATTCTTCTCGTCACAGGAAGTTCTACAGAGCTATCCCTTTTTCATGCTAGTTGTATGCCTACCTGCTCATAGGTATTTGATAGCCCTTATATCTAACCTACTCATCAGAATGGCCATCACTCACATCTGACCTATTCGTCAGAAAGGCACAACACTTACATATGACCTACTCATCAGAAAGGCATGCACTCACATCTGATCTTGTAGGAACCAATCCTACAGTCACATCAAAATGGCCCCCAATCCCAGACTAAGCTACCTAGTAACTGACCAGGTACCTCCATTCTCCCAAAGAATGGAAGTAGCCCCTACATCTGACCTACTCGTCAGAATGGCCAGCACTCACATCTAACATGGAAGGAAGCAATCCTCTCACCATGACAGAATGGCAACAACCCTTATATCTGATCAAGTGGGAACACATCCCTCAATCACATCATAATGGCCATGCGCTTACATCTAATCATGTAAGACTACATATTACAATCGTCTCAGAAAGGCCCTCAGTCCCAGACCAAGTATTCCTGGTAACTCACCAGGAAGCTCCATTCCAATAATGGCAGTAGCCCTTATATATGATCATGTAGGAACCAATCCTACAGTCATGTTAGAATGGCTTAGCACTCATATATGACATGGAAGGAACCAATCCTCTCACCATGACAGAATGGCTCAGCCCTTACATCTGACCTACTCGTCAAAATGGCTTCCGGACTCGTCACTTCCCCTTGGAAGGGATCTCGATCTAGAGAACACCAAGCTTCTCCCTAAAGTACTCAAACTTCACTCTATCCAATGGCTTTGTCAACACACCAGCTATCTGATCATCCATCGCAACATACTGGAGCTTCACTACTCCCCTCTACACCATATCCCTGATATACTGACACTTGATCTCGATATGCTTCGACTTGTCATCGAACACTGGATTCTCTGACAACTTCACACAACTCTGGTTGTCACAATGTATACAAGTAGCATCCATCTGGAGATCAAATAAATCAGATAGTAGCTTCCTCAGCCATACTACCTCACAACTAGCTGAACAAGCTGTGACATACTCTGCTTCAGCTGTACTCAGTGCCACACAGGATTGCTTCCTGGTAAACCAAGAGATCACACCTGATCCCATACTGAAACAACATCCTGAGGTGCTCTTTCGATCGATGGCACCACCTGCACAATCTGAATCAACATAACCCTCTAGGTTAATCTTCTGATTCACCTCGAACTTGAGCCCATAATCAATTGTACCCCTCAGGTACCTCAAAATATTCTTTGCAGCAGTCAAGTGAACATGTCTTGGATCTGTCAGGAACTAGCTCAAGGTGTTCATAGCAAAGCAAATATATGGTCTCGTGTTAGTCAGGTACATCAAGGACCCAATCATCTGACGATACATCATGGCATCAACCACTTCTGATGAAGCATCACTCAATAGCTTCAGGTTCAATGCCATAGGTGTGGCCATATCCTTGCAGTCCATCATCCCAAACCTCTTCAGGATCTCTACTGCATACTTCCCTTGTCCAAGGGAGATTCCATCCGCACTTTGCCACACCTCCATACCTAGAAAATAATGCATCATACCCAAGTCCTTCATTTTGAACTCTACAACAAGCTTTCTCTTCATATCAGCAATCAACCCATCCATACCTGTCACAAACAGATCATCTACATACAGTAGAAGCATCACTGGGTTGCCATCTTCAACCTTGTAGTAAAGTTTGGAATCTACTTTACTCTTGGTAAAGCCCAAACTGGATAGAAAGTTGTCAATTCTGTCGTACCATGTCTTGGGTTCCTGTTTCAAACCGTACAGGGATTTATTCAATCTGCACACATGAGACTCCCTATCATGTGTCTCGAAACCGAGTGGCTTCTCTACATACACTTCCTCATCCACTACACCATTCAAGAAAGCAGTCTTGACATCCATTTGGTGTATCTTCCATTTCATCACTGCAGCAAGAGAAAGTACTGATCTGATGGAAGTGTATCTGGCTACAAGTGCAAAGTTTTCTTCATAGTCTATTCCTTCTTTCTGGGAGAAACCCTGAGCAAAAAATCTTGCCTTATATTTCTCTATGCTACCGTCTGCAGCATGCTTGATCTTGTAGATCCATTTGGAAGTTACAACTGACTTCCCTTCTGGTCTTGGGGCAACATCCCAAACATCATTCTTCATGATTGATTGATACTCTTCGATCATAGAATCCTTCCATTCTTTCCGTTCTGCTGCTTCTTCATAATTGGAAGGTTATTTCTCAATGAAATCACATAGAAATGCTACATACCCAGATTAGGATCTGGTCCTCTTTCTTTCTCTATGATTCTTTTCTAGAGCCCCATATCTTTCTACACCTTGGATAACTTCTCGTACCCAAGCAGGTTTCCTCTTATGAGGATTCTTTTCTGGAGGTGGATCTATAGGTCTTTGTGGTTCTTCAAATTCTTGAACTTCTTCTTGAGTTTCTTCATTCATGGCTGTATCATGAATTATGGGTGCTTCCAATTCTTCAGGAACTTCAGTAGGCCTCTTTCTGGATTTTTTGTAAGTTGTGTCTTCATCAAATGCCACATCCCTAGTGATGTCATTCTTCTTGAATCCTGGGAAGTATATTCTGTAAGCCTTCGAGCTTTCAGAGTATCCCACAAATATACCCTTCTTTCATGAAGGATCTATATTAGTCCTCTTCTCTTTTGGAATGTGTATGTACACTGGATAGCCAAATATTCTGAGATGGATGACTTCTGGTTTCTTGCCGAAGAAGAATTCTTCAGGAGTCTTGTTCTTGAGTACTCTATGTGGAGTACGGTTTTGTACTTACACCATTGTTCTGGTAGCTTCCGCCCAAATATGCATAGGAAAATCTTGATCATGAAGCATTGCTCTTGCAGCTTCCATGATAGTTCTATTCTTCCTTTCCACAATTCCATTCTATTGTGGATAATAAGGAGTGTATAAATCCCTCTTAATCCCTGAGTCTTTACATAGCTCTTTGAATTCATTCGAAGTGAATTCTCTGCAATTATCTGATCGAAAGGTCTTGATCTTGATTTTCTTCATTCATGGTTGTATCATGAATTATGGGTGCTTTCGATTCTTCAGGAACTTCAGTAGGTCTCTTTCTGGATTTTTTGTAAGCTGTGTCTTCATCAAATGTCACATCCCTACTGATGTCATTCTTCTTAAATCCTGGGAAGTATATTCTGTAAACCTTCGAGCTTTCAGAGTATCCCACAAATATACCCTTCTTTCCTGAAGGATCTAATTTAGGCCTCTTCTCTTTTGGAATGTGTATGTACACTGGACAATTGAATATTCTGAGATGGATGACTTCTGGTTTCTTGTCGAAGAAGACTTCTTCAGGATTCTTGTTCTCGAGTACTCTGTGTGGAGTACGGTTTTGTACTTACACCGTTGTTCTGGTAGCTTCCGCCCAAAGATGCATAGGAAAATCTTGATCATGAAGCATTGCTCTTGCAGCTTCCATGATAGTTCTATTCTTCCTTTCCACAATCCCATTCTATTGTGGATTATAAGGAGTGTATAACTCCCTCTTAATCCCTGAGTCTTTACATAGCTCTTTGAATTCATTCAAAGTGAATTCTCTGCAATTATCTGATCGAAAGGTCTTGATCTTCTTTTCAGTCTAATTCTCGATCAAGGCTTTGAATTCCTTGAACTTGTTGAATACTTCATCTTTGTTCTTCATGAAGTAAATCCATGTCTTCCTAGAAAATTCATCAATAAAAGAAACATAATATACATACCCGCTTATTGAGCTTGATGACATAGGACCGCATACATCGGAGTGGATGACTTCCAAGATTCCTTTTGCTTTGCTTTCGCTACTTGGAAATGTCTTCTTTGTATTCTTTCCTTTCGCACATCCTTTGTAGACCCCATCATGTTTTGCTTGAATTTCTAGAATACCTTCAACAACTTTTCTTGCCAGTGGTAGTGCTCTGTAATGCACATGTGCAAGCCTTCTATGTCGAAGCTCATTTGGCTCTACTGTGTCATGGACCAAGGCTTGTTCTGGATGGCCCTTTAATTTGTACAATCCTCCTTCTTGTTCTCCAATTACTACCACATCATCAATAGTCTTCCATTTTTGCCACATGATGACTTGACCATCTATAAATGCAACCCTCATGCCATTTGCATCTAATGCAGATATGGAGAGAAGGTTCTTCTTGAGACCTGGTACAAACAATACAGCTTGCATCTTCATAGACTTTCTAGAGTCTAGTTTATAGGAGGATTCCCCACTACCTTTTATTGGATATTGGTAGTCATCTCCAAGCTTCACCTTGTGAGGTGATTCATGTTCTGAAAGTTTTACAAAGGACTCTTTGAATCATGTCATATGTTTGGAAGCCCCACTGTCTATAATCCAATCATTGCTTCCATGTGTGATGTTTCCCATTAGAGCATAAATCAAGACATAGTCTTCTTCACTAGAGGAGTCTTCACTTTCATATCTGGTTCTCTTCTTGGATGGTTCATCATCCTCTGCAGCATGAGCATGATGTCTTGTCTTGTTTCTCTTTTTCTTATTCTGTATTTTAGGACAATCTCTTGCAAAGTGTCCTACTTCATCACATGTATAACATCTGATTCTAGACATGTCTTTTCTAGAGTTATTTTTAGAGAAATGCTTACCTCTGGAGTGATGAGAAATTATTTTGGTTTTCTTGGAGTGTACTGTGAGAGCTTGATCTTCACTTCCCATCTTCTCTTCTCGAGTTGTTATTCGATCTTCTTCTTGAGAGCATTCATCCCATAGTCTGTTGAACTTGACTAACTTCTTTCTAGCACATATCCCTTGAATAAAGGAGTCCCATGATCTAGGGAGACCATTCAAGGTGGTCATCACAACCTCTACATTCTCTACTTCTTCATCTACTGCTTCCAATTGTTCCTTGACCTGAGAGACCCTTGTAAAGTAAGACTGGATGGTCTCGGCATTCTGGATCTTTACATTCTTCAGTTGGTTTCTCAGAGTCATCTTCCGATTTATGTTCTTCCCTTCAAACAATTTGGTTAGGGCATATAACATAGCCTTAGGTGTCTTTAGGGAGGACACCTATGGTATGAGGTGATCCTTGATTGAATCCGCAATGATCCTCTTTTCCATAACCAATTTCTTCTTATGTAAGGCCTTATCCTGATCTCCCTCTGGAACTGGAACCTCCTCATTGATATAGGAGTCCAACTCATTTTCTTCCAGGACTAGGGAGATCCTATACTTCCAAGCTCAGAAGTTATCAGCTCCCTCAAGATTTTCATAAAGCTTGGTATGATGAGACATATTAACTAAGAACCTCAAATGGGAATACAAAATATTTAGATCTTACCAGGTCAAGATGTCGGATCTGGATTTGGAGCTGAAATCCTGCAGTGCTAGTTCAGGAGCAGATTAGGGTTTTGCTTTTCCAGAGTTTTGTCCACCCAAATGCTTTGAATTTGATCCCTAAATTCAATTTTGGGGAGGAGATCAATCCATTCCTGGCCTCACTGAAAAATTCCTCTTCTGTGAAAAGCCCTAATTTTCAGCAGTAATGTCAGGTCCAAAAATGAAAAACCCCAGAATTGGATTCTGCTTTGACAAAAAGATGTGCCCTAGGGAGGAGAGTTATTCCAACCTTATTTTGCTGAAAATATATGGAGAGAGATCCACAAAGTAGGAACTCTAGTTCCCACAGCTGCACAGTGTCTTCTTCTCAGGTTAGCTCTAATACCATGTTAGTTTTTATCAATCAAGCTAGCATTATGTTAGGATCTTTAACTGAGAGAACAACAAGTACATCAATCAAACACAAGAGACAATGAACACAGTGTTTTTCCTCAGGGAAACCATAAATGGAGAAAACCCTGCAACTTCCTCAGAGATAGAATCAGCACCAAAAGTAAAACCCCCAAAACAGTAAGATGATCTCCCGACAGTAATAACCTTTTTCTTCCTTGCCCCAATGTCTTTCTCTTCCTCAGCTATGTGCTACAACTGAGTGTGAGTGAGTGTGTGCTAAATAGAGTGTCTAGCTCTCTATTTATACTAATTCCTGACATGACTAAACCCTAATAGGGCCAACCTCTCTAGGAGAGTCTAATAACCCTAGTGCCCCGAAACTGCGAGGACTTTAACCCTTAGACAATAGGAGGGTTACCCACAATAACTTGACATGACTTGTTTACATTATATATCCTCCCAATAGGAACATTGGGGCATGACATGACTCAATTATATCACAAATACATCCCAGAATAAACATCGGGTTACAATACATAAGAAATACAAGTGAATACATTCCAAAGTTACATATTCATCAACAGATACGTGGAATTTCCTCGTATGACCAAGCAAATTTATCATGAAACTCTTTGAACAACTCAGTATACTCCTGAATCTCAGCATGGGAACATTCTTCCCCAATATAGACATTCTCAATCTTGCCAGGATCGTGAGAGATATTGGTAGGGATGGTAGGAGATATATTCGCCATGTTTCCATTAGCCATCAGACCAGGAGAGTGCAATGGAACCACAAGACTACCAATTCTCTCACTAAAAATCTCCCTAAAGTCTTCACACTCAAAATGGTCAAGCTCGGGAATAAAATAAGATCTATGATGTAACTCTTCCCAAGATGGCTCAACCCCAGACATGGCCTCAATAATAGCTTCATCTGATGGAAAAACACTATCAAGGCAATCATGTGCATGAGAAGACTCAACTACCCATGTAGACAGCACATATGGGTCCTCCTCCTCCGTCCATGAAGAGGAAGGACTAGGCTCTGCAACACATTCAATATTTGCTTGATATGCTATCATTGTTGCAGGCAACGACATGTCCCTTTCGATAGGCTTACTCGAAGGACTCGGTGTAAGAAGGATCCAAGGATCTTCCATATGGGTAGTGTGAAAAGACACAGAACTCAATGAAGATGAAGCCCCACCAAAACTAGACCCGATCATAAGAATGGGTGCAGGACAACCAAAGGTTTCCATAGAGGATGGATACATGCCAACACCCACACTCCCAGTTTCTGACTAAGAATGATCGATAATCGACATAGAAGCTCCTGATGATGCAGTAACACTCGGATTTTTTAATGATGTCTGATCAATCGTAACAATATTCCCATTGAATGGAAAGCATACAACTCGAAACAGAGAAGAATCTACGGCTTGCATACTATACATCCAATTCCTACCCAGTAATAGATTGTAATCAAGGGGCACATCAACCACCTCGACCTTGATAGTGACAGTCTTCCCTCCCAAACGGACCTTAAGAGAAGGAAGAATTACGTGCAGCCGAAAAAATCTACCATCAAAAGCAGTCAACATGGTATCGGATTTAGACAACTCGGGGGAACCCAAACCCTTCCAACACGACAAATACATCACGAAAGCAGCAACGCCTTCATCAATCACAGTGCATTTGACGGTCATGTTAAGACATTTTACATGAATCAAGAGAGACACATAGTAAGGCAAGCGAGGTTGTAGTCCCATGGTTTCAAACTTTATGACGGAAGAAAATTTATCATCGTTAACACCAAGAGAAGAAAGCGAAGCCTTCCTTTACGAAGGACAACTCTGAAGTACTTCAAGTGTAGACATCGCACAAGGAGTGTGGCCCAAATCCTTGACAACTGAATAGTTCTAGGTGGCTCGGGCATTAGGATTGTGTTCTGAACGCTTTAGGACTCCCTTAGGAATGTGAGATGCGACTTCAGGTTTATCCACAGGTTTTTCAATATGCAAAGGACTCTCGGGTGGAGCAGGTTCCTTTCCAAGTTCTGGTTGTGACGAACCATAGTCCTTCGCACAAGTCATAACCTTAGTAGCATGCACCATGTTGATGCAACCATGACCACTACTAGCTTCCGACAGATCTTGATCTCCACCAGACTAATCATGGGTACTCGAGTTCATGTTTTTATTATGGGGTAAAGGTTTGGTTAGCACAGTTGGGCCCTGTGCTATGAACCTCGAGGCATCTTCCATACGAGGACACAAGTGAGTGAGGTGGTCATCCTTACACAACTTGCAAGGAAAATTAACCTTACATTTAGACTGCTTGTCCCCCCCAGCATTGTAGGTTTTCTTGTCATTAAAATTGGCATTTCATTACTATTCCCACCCTTACGATTGTTCTTACCGTTTTTCTTATTCCTTTCAGGTTGCTAGTTACCCTTCTGGTCTGACGATTGTACCGAAAGCACATTCGTCGTTTGGATGGGTTGAGATGAAGTTGTAGCTTGTCCTGAGGAAGATTGGTTGATAGAAAATTGACTCACCTATTGCACAACTAAATCCGCAGGTTTGGTACTCATACAACCAACAATGCCATCGGCATGTGGTCTAGGTTTGACCTTAGGGCCGAAACTAGAACGTGGAGCGTTGGGAATGATCTCATATAACAATATGAATTGAGCATAAATAAAATCCAATTCCTGTGCCCTAAAAATGGCTTGTTCCTCATTCTAAACTTCGGACGTAGAAACATCCTTCGCTATATAAGGCAGTAAGGATTTAAGGAACCACTCGAGGAGAAACTCCGGTGGTATGAAAGCTTTAATCAATCTCTTCCATCTACGCCACTCTTGGATATGGTCCGAGATATGCGTGGCTTTGTCTTGCTGAAATGTTGACAAGAGTTCTATACCAACGTCATAATGCACTGGTAGTTGGAAGTGATTGATAAAATCCATAGCTAGGTCATCGTACAAAACGAATGCTCCCCTAGGTAACTCTATGTACCATTTCGTTGCAGGCCCGGTGAGGGTGCGTTGAAACAACCTTAAACAGATCAAATCATCGTTTAAGGAATTAGAAGAGAACTAAAGGTGAAATGTAGTAACATGTTCACTAGGATCTTCTCTTGGTTTTCCCTCGAATTTGGGAATGTCTGAGGGAAGCTTGGTAGGGATAGCCAACCAAGCCGGGACATGAGATACTGGATCATTTGTTAGTCTCGACAAGTTAGGTAAATTTAACGTTGCGAGGAAAGGGATCCTAGGTTGAGCAGGTCGATGCCATGCTCCCTGATAGTTTTGGTTCACATAAGACTGACTACCGTAACCACAATGGCCATGGCCATAGTATCCTCATCCTGTTTGACCCGTGTAGGGTGGCATGGAAGCACCGTAATGTGGTATACCTTGACTATTTGGAGCTACAAAGCCATAATTCAGGGAGTAAGAGGGTTGTTGATACCCATACCCATAATGCGAATAACTTTTTCCATACTGTAGTCCATAATATTTTCTATGAGAAGCTCCATAAGATGTCCCATGGGATGTCCCATGAGAAGCTCCATAAGATGTCCCATGAGAAACTCCATAAGTAGGAATATGGGGAACTCCCTGCGATAGACCATAGGATGTTCCAAAAGTAGGAATATGACCTCTTGAGACAACAGGAGGTACTTGACTCTGAGACACGACTACGCGAGTAACAGCAGTACGAACATGACTAGTAGCAACATTCCGGCCCAAAGGACCACATGAATGAGGGGGAGGAATAGCATTCGAAGAACTAGGAATAGAGGATGAAGGGACATGTGAAGTGATATAAGCGGTATTCCCTATAGTCACTCATATCGGTTTCAGTATCTGAATAGGACTGCTAACACCAGGTCTAGGATGAACATGTGATGTGGCCTCCACCATCGGGATGGAGGGTGCAATGTGACTCGTGTTCCCAAATCTCTCCACACATAAAGGAATAGGAGTGCCCCCAGGTGTAGTGTTAGGTTCAAATTCTGACTCAGCATGTTGTACCGGATCATGTGTAGGGATACCAGACATGCCATAACTAGTGCTCACAGGTTCATGGTGAGTCTCGTCACCCGGAAACCAATATCGGGGACCTGTGAATGAGGGATCATACCCAGAGTGTGTAGGTATATTAGGTGAAGGATCATAATAATAATAATAATAATAATCTATTTTTAAGGTCACCACCAAGCGAGACACCAAATTGGTGTATGAGACCCCCTTGTTTGTGGGACAAAGGACCCCCCTCTACACAGCGATTTAACAGCTAAAGTCTACAGAGTTTTACATACACTACCCCCCTCTGGATTTGAACCCATGACCTCCTAAGAGGAAACATATATAGGAGTAGGATCTTCTTCCCCAACCTTGTGAGGTGGAGAAGACAACTCAAGAATTTCATTTTCATGATCTCCCATCGTGTGTGAATCAATGTGAGAATTAGTCCACCTGGACTGTCTATTTCTCTCTCCCAAAGGAGGAGGAGATGTAGAAGGCGGAAGTCCTGCTAAAAAATGAGAACGACGAAGTGCCGCACCCGAATCCACAATGATTCAAAAAATGAAAAAGAATATTCTAATTACGTAAACCCTAAGCAAGCTAGCATGCTTAAAGCATACACCTATATAATCTAAAGCTAATCACAAGCAAACAAGGGTAGGATATGTGAGCTCCCGAATGAAGCAGGAATGTCTCTCCTAGGGGAGGCTTGAGAATCCCATACACAACAAGTGGAGGTTTGTAACCAATTATTGTGGCCCTCAGCTTCAATGCAAATAGCGACTATGCTGTCCGACCCCAACCTGGCCAGGACACCTGCAGAATAACCCCTGCGAAGTACCCCCTCGATAACCTAGGTAAGGCAACTAAGGTCACCTCAATATAATCAATGCTCAAGCGGACAGTTGCAGGCGGGATTGACCGTATGGGTAGGGTACCAAAGCCCAAAACTCTCAAAAGAGCCCCCAGATACAAATACAATCATGGTAATATCTCCGGTGCTACTCAGTTATGACTAGGGGTCATCCCAATCAATAACTGCTCACACTGCCTCGTGCCTAACTCCCTTTTAAGAGAAGGATCCTGAGAAACACTAATTATACCAAGGAATTTCACACTCTCACCTGGACAGACACATACATGTTGTTGTTTAGTGGCCTTGGAGAATTTACTCACAATGAACTATTCCAAGACCCTAAGACCTAATCTTGTTGGTGTACCCTATAAAAGAAAATAGTGTAATCCATTTTAATTAAGCATTGATTTTATTTGTCTTATTACTCAAAAAGGTAGATGATCGTGCAACCAATGGTGTTATGACGCAACATGAAGTAAAATGCACACCTAACAATGAATGCAAATGCATTATGTCGAATGAAAAACAGGGCATGCTACTATGTGAAATGCAAAATTTTCTTCAAATGACAGATGCAATCATTCCTAAATGAAAGCCTGACTAATACTTCTCTAAGCAAACCTAGTTCAAGTACCATGCAAAATGCAAAGTGCAATGATGCATAATGATGCAAAGAAGCAAATACTTTTGGATTTTTTGAATAAAAATGAGATAATAAAGCAAAAGAATGACCCTACCAGCCCCAGAATCTGCAAGCATTATCAAACAGGACCCATGCAAATCACTAAGGTAAAATATACCTAATGCACTAATCCCAAAAAAAAAAATCAAAAATGCAATGACAAGAACATTCTTAAAAAAATTTACACTAAAAAACGTCTCTGGTCAGAAACAGAGGTGTATACAGACTCTAGAAGCATGTAAGGAGACTCAACAATCATGAAAAATCACCCAGCAACACTTAATATTCCTCTAAAAGGAAAAATTCAGGTCATATGCGACTATGCAGAAAACATGCGTATATACACGGATATCTCAATCAAAACCGCATGTACACGCGACTGTGAGGGAAAAAATTACATATAGGAAGAAAAAGAGATAAAAATGAAGGCAAACAGATAAGCCAAGACAAAATTCACTCCTATCAGACACTACCAAGAAAACATTCCCCCATACCCAACTCAAAAACAGAGAAATCAAATCAATTCAAGAACATTGAATGCCGATAAAAACCCCCAAAGGAAAAATGACTAGGAACTCCCAAGCGGAGTCGCCAATTCTGTTACGGAAAGAAATTCCTATGGATTGGGGTACCACAATAGATATATTAACTCCAGAAATCAATAATTTCCTATATGCAATAGAAACCAAACATCTAACACTAAAGGATCTCGATTTGTACCTTATTCCGGACGGTTGATGTAGATCCCCTTTGAGCTTTTCCACTATCACTTGTATTAGCAATTTGCTTCCTCAACATTCAGCAAACAAGAAAAACATGCTATATATAATTGTGTTATACCTACTTTAGCATATATAATCAATAACATATAATCATTTAAAAGCATCCATGGATCAAATACTCATTTAAATACACATTATTGGATAGGAAAAGATATTTCTATTGATATAAAACAGAGATTACAATAGTGACAACCTCTGTCAACACGTCTGCGAATCGGAGAAACTAAGTCCCCCACTTGGGCCTCCACAACTTCAATCCTCCATCTCTCGATAGCAAGCTCACAAGAAAAACGAAAGCTTGGGAAGAACACAAAGTGCTCCAAGGGACAAACAGATGTAGCAACAAGTAGAAGCTCCGGCAACAATGGACTATAGTTTTCTTGCTCTTCAATTACTCTCCCTTCAATGTATCCAAAGGGTTCCTTATATATCTCTTCAATGGGGTAATGGAAGGTCAAATCCGAGTGATATCAAGGCATATGGAAGGACAAGAGACAAGTGACTTAGATCCACATCAAGGAAAACTCCAAAATCATTTGGCCTTTTGCACACATCCCGATGTACACGGATTTGAGGGTCAAATCCACGTATATACGTGAGAAAGGGATTAAAAGTCACATATGGAAATTATTGCATGTTTTTAGGGATGATATTGGAAACATCAAAGGTGCAAAAATGGTCCATGGGGTCTAAAGAGTCTGCAGAGGGACAGGGAAGGCCATAAAGGTGTGATCCACCATGTGTGGTAAAATCAGCTGTAACAAGATTAAATGTCTAAGATTAGATAATGGTGGTGAGTTCACCTCAAATAAATTCAATGAGTTTTGTGAAACTCCTGGAATCAAGAGGTGATTTTCAGCAACAAAAAATCCTCATCAAAATGGAGTTGTTGAGAGAAAGAACGAGACATTCCAAGAAGCAGCCATAACTATGCTTAATGAAGAAAATCTTCCTGATGGTTATAGGAGAGAAGCAGTATATACAACTGGATATGTACAAAACATAGGAAATATTAGAGTGAATAGTGACAAGACTCCTTATGAGTTATGGTTTGGAAGACCAACTTCAGTTAAATATTTTAGAGTTTTTGGAAGTAAATGCTTCATAAAAAAGATGATTAAAATCTAGGGAAGTTTGACTCTAGAACAGATGAAGGCATATTTCTTGGATATTCTTCCACCAAAAGGGCATACAAATGTTATAATCTAAGATTGCAAAAGATCATAGAAAGTGAAAATGTAACTGTTGGTGATACTAAACCGAGGATAATACAAATCCAAGAAAGTGAGGATTAGATCAATGTTATGAATGATGAAGTTGATCAAATAGAGAAGAACCAAACTTGGGAACTTGTCCCAAGAAATAAGGGAATGAATGTTATTGGAACCAAATCGATTTTTAAAAACAAGTTCAATGAGCATGGTCGTGTGACAAGAAACAAGACCAGATTAGTATGCAAGGGCTATGCTCAATTTTAGCAAGGGGTTGGGGCGAGTGAGTTGCACAGCATCGTAGCAACTGCGCAAGCTCACACCGCACCGCACAAGGGTCGTTTAGTGCGATAAGTGGAGAAGCAACCAATTTTTGAATATTTTATATATATGTGGACCTAATTTTGTTGTAATCGGTAAGTAGCGGTTAGAAATTAGTTAATAGTGGACTCTTGAGAGGAAGGCGTAAGCCTATTTATAGATCCATTTTTGTAATGATAGAGAGACATGATTTGGGCATTGTAATTGTCACTTTCAGTACCAAGGATTGCTCTGTCATCGTTGTGATTTTGTCTGGATCTCTTTTGATGAACTCTCCAGTTTTGGAGAAAGATGATGTAACGTGGTATGTTTGTGCAAGGTCAATATAAGATGTGGTTCAATCTCTGTCTGAGTTTTGTTATGATGCGATAGTACTGCTTTTTGTTATGATGATACAATGCGATATATGTAGATCTGTGTGATGCTATGATTCTACTTCTTATACAATGATGTGATTTAGTTTCTCCTTGCTCTGTTAATGTGATCTATTAAATCTCTGCAATTGTTTAATGTGGTATGATATTTCATGATTAATGTTGTGATAATATAGGATGATCGCATAAGTCATGGTTTTCTCCAGTCGGATCCCTATGTCCTCCTTCCCCACTGTCAAAAACTTGGTTTTGAAAGCTCTCCCTTGAACGCCTCGGGTGAGACCTCATCTACTCTGTAGACATTTCCAGGCAGGGTAAAACCTATTTAGGTCGTTGCTCAGGGAGATCATGCTATAGGGCATCGACAGAGTGGGAACCCCAATCGACGAGGCTTTGTTGGTGGATCACACCAACAAATGGTTTCCTTTCCAGGACCAAGTTGCAATTAGGAGGGGGATATGTTTTGGAATCCGACTCAATCAAAGATCAAGGATTGGTTTGATCAGAAGTTGTGGGATTTTGCTGAATCCGAAAACCAAAACCTAAAACTGTCGACAAGTCAATGGCTGGCTAGATATATCCATGATGGTCCTCATGAGTGGTACTTTTGCAAATTTTCAGTACTCTTGCAGGAATGGTTGACTAAATTTGCTAAGTGGAATACAAATTTACAAGGAGGAGAGCCGATATCCTAGACCCTCAAATTGATCCAGGCGCTACAGGAAACTAGCAACAAGGCATCGCGGGCAGTTGAGGTATGGTTGGATAGTATCTTGGAGGAATACATCACTGAATTTGTTGTTGATACTAATAAATCTTTTAGCAAAGTAGAAAGGGAATTTTTTAGTGGACCTCGTGGCCAGTTCTTATTGTCGCTACAACTGTCGATTAAGCACCTAGTCTATGAAAAAGGTATCCTAAAGATGGACCAAGAGTAGTGGACCTCTTGTGTGCAGGGGATGTAGGCACTGCAACCGAAAGGGAGGAAATGAATAAGGAAATAAGGGGTATATGGGCATGATTTCTGGTGAGAATATAAAGGTCATTGAAGAAACAAGTGGTTGTACGAGGGGAGGAGCAAGGTTTCGAGAAAAGAGGCAGAGGACGGGAGAAGGTCCTGCTGAAATCGAAGTGCGATACCATGAAGAACAACCACATGGGATGAAGCGACCTTTCTATGATGATGAGGATATACAAGCCCAGGCTACACCCAAAAGAATGGTAGGATCGAACCCTAGCGGTAGCATGCCTACCCCTCCGCGCACTACTCCACCACAATGAAGGCATGCACATTCTACATCAACTTTCCCGACGTGTCAACAACATCCTAGTAATAGAGCACCAACAGGAGGAAGAAGGCCCAGGATGGCGGGCGACGAGATGAAGTTGCCAATATTCAATGGAAATGGCACTGATGATCCAGAACAGTACTGGTTCTTATGTAAATCTATCTGGATTGCTCGACAAACCACTGATGATGATGTCAAGAAAATTCAGCTAGCCACCACTCTTAGGGGCTGTGCATTGGAATGGTTTATGAGATTCATGCGAGTGCCTCAGGGAGGTACTGCAAAAACATTGGATGAGATCAGGATAGGGCTCTTTGAGGAATTTAAGAAACCAAAGTCCGAATCTCAGTACATTACTGAACTAAAGGAGATCAAACAATTCCCCAATGAAACCATTTGGGATTTTGATCAGCGATTTAAGACGTTGATGGATTGGGTCAGTTTTCAGATGAGCAATGTTTAGCACAAGGAATGGTTCATTGCAGTGCTTGTACCGCATATTCGACAACCATTAATACAACAAAAGATTGCAACACATAGCAAGGCTCTTGAGACTACGATGAAAATAGAAGCATAACCAGTAGGAGAAACTGCTGTTGTGATGAATCAGATTCAGGCACAACTGGCCAATCTAACGTTGCAGCTGCAAGACGTCAAGAAGGCTAAGGAGGATTGTGAAGATATTTGGTGTACTCGATGCCATGTAGGTGGATATACCAAGGATACATGTCTGACATTTCAAAATTATTTTCTATCAGAAGCCCCTAATCCATTGAGCAGAGCTGGTGCACCTTGGTGTCATATCTGCCGGGTCGATGGGGATCGACATGAGAACTATGACTACATGTAGAAGATGGTTACCAAAGTAGAGAACTTGTACTATACATTATGTCGATCAGTTGGAAATGACAACATGGACTTCGGTGCTTATGGTTTGCTCCAAGAAAGGACATATGATTCATACTTCATGAAAAGGGAAGAACCCTGGATAGCACAAGCACCACCGCAAGTAGCGTAGCCAACAGCACAAGTATCGTACACGCTGCCACCTCCATTACAGTTTGTCCCTATGCAACCTCAGCCACATTTTGCGCCACAACCAAAAATAGTTGTACAAACATAGTATAGCCAGATGCAGCGACCGTAGTATAGTCAGCCACAGGCCGCGCAATATGTTCAACAACAAATTCCTCAACGGTAGCAAGCTCAACAGCAGTTCCAACATGGAGGAACCCGAGGAGGATTCTGGGGAGGATTTAGGGGTCACGGTGGAGGATTTGTTCGAGGAAGTGGCCGAGGTTAGGAATCCATCCAGTGATACACATGTGGGATATTCGAGCACTATCAGAGAGAATGTCCTCATGCGCAGTGCACTTACTGTGCAGCCAGTGATCATAATGTCAAAAATTGTCCTTAGTTGATCGCGAAATGGAAGGTACAGAATTAGCCACCCCTGCAAGGTTGAATCCCACCGTAGAATCAGACTCTGACTCAGAATCCACCCTAGACTTAGAATATACCAATGAATCAAGCTACGAACCAGCTAGGAGCTCAAGCCCATAACTTGCATCAAGGACCTACAGTTACAGCAAACCATGTGGAGCCTAGGATGAAGGATGTTGATGTTGGTATTGTCACTTGTGTTGGCGTGAAAACTGGTGATGATGGACCATGGAAACCTGTTCGACTTGCTGGAAAGAAAAAGGTTGTGTTTGATATTGCAACAGAAAAAGACACTTTCTTTGAAGCAAAGCAGGTGATTGGAAGGAATCCGGGTAAGATGCCAATTATTGACATGCCATTTGTTTTTGAACCATCTATAGAAGCAAGACCATCGCGGAAGCATGGCACTCTGTGTAATTTTTTGAGAGTTTTCTATCACTGGTAAGGAACTCAGATGCCCTTGTCAAGCTCGAGACATTATTGCACCTTATGAATAAGACAGTGAAGGATTCTGCTATAAATTCCTTGCAAAAAAGAAAGACAGGCAAGGAAATGAGGATGAATATCCAGATTGGGGATTATGAGGTTGACTCGGTCATTCTGGACCTTGGATCTGATGTCAACATTCTGACAAAACAAACTTAGCAGTCGATGGGGAAGACAATTCTAGGATGGTCACCAGTACAGCTGCGATTAGCAAATCAGGTGAAGGTTCATCCCATTGGTCGGGTTTCAAATTTAGTTGTCGACATTGAAAGTATGAAAACATGTGCTGACTTTGATGTGATAGAAGTTGTAGAAGATGGTGGTTCCTATCCAGCGCTACTAGGAATCGGGTGGGCTAATGACATCATGGCATTTATCAACTTCAAAAATTGAGTTATGATGTTTGAGAACCAGGATGTTAGGGTCATTGCTCCTATGGACCCTCAGGAAGGACGGTGCTATATTGAACCTATGAAGGATGAAGTCGGGAGAAGCTAGGATCATGCATACAACATCTCCAAGGATTACATCCATCCCACTTTCGATGGAAAACTTGGATAGCGTAGTACAAGTTCCGCATCTTCAGATTCGGATGATGCTCTAGAAAATTGGCAGAATCGGTTGCATGAGGTATCATTTCAGAAGTGTGGGTTAATTACGCAGTCTCTCTGACATGTTGCAACTGAGATGGTCAAGTTTCCCATTTATGAAGGACTAACAGGTCTCTGTGAGTTATTTCAAGAATTTGAAAGGAAAGTGTTGGAGCTGCAAAGGATATTGGCTCTTGACGTAGCACTAAAGGCCACCCCGGCCCGTTGGTGGGCGACACACAAACAGACGATCCACAACTGGGAGCAGTGTTGGAGATTGATGATGGTCCATTTTGGTGATGTAGAGGTTTACCATGCCAAAATATATGATGGATAGAATGACCCCACTCGTCATTTTATCGAATGTCAGACGTTATGGTCATCGCGACCCAGAGATGAGTGGGTTCACGCTTTTTTTCATACTCTCGAAGAAATGCCACGGTCCTGGTATGTAGCAGCAGAGTTGCACAAAACCATTACCACATGGGAGGAGTTGTCAGTTTGCTTCATGCAGGCATTTAACTTCCAGGACGCTGATGCTGAGGTATGTAATGCTTTACACCTTATCCAGGACATAGTACTAAAGGTCACCCCTATCGCATACCCAATTGATCCCCATTCAAATTGCTCCGTCCAATCCATGATGAGGTGCTACAACTTATCTGGGGACCCTGAAGATGACAACGAGCTGTGCAATGTCAATATCCCAGAGTCTGAGGGAAGTCACGGTGTCCCAGCTCCCGACATACCGACGAACTCGATGAACCAACTGCTGCACATTAGAAAGGTTGACATTGGGACGACAGAAAATCCAAAATTTGCCAATGTTGGAGACTATTGGGGTGAAGAAATGATAACCAAAATCACAAATATCCTGCACAAGTTCCAGGATCTCTTCCCCACATGGTTCTCTGAGATGAAGGGGATTCTTGGCGATTTAGGAGAAATGAAGATTCCGCTCAAACCGGATGCGAAACCAGTCCGCCAGATGCCATACAGACTGAACCTACGATATAAATATCGAGTGAGACCTGAGCTTGATCGGATGCTTGATGCTAGGATTATTGAGCTGATAGAAGAATCAGAGTGGATAATCCCAATGGTCATCCAAGATAAGAAGACTGGATAAATCCGCATCTGTGTTGATCTATGAAAATTGAATGATGCATGTATGCACGATCCGTTCCTGACCCCTTTCACGGATGAAGTCCTGGAAGGTGTAGACGGCCAGGAGGTATATTCCTTCACAAATGGTTTTTCAGGATACCACCAGATCTGTATTGCGAAGAAGGATTGCCATAATACTACATTTGTCACTGAATGGGGCTGTTTCCAGTATACGGTTATGCCATTCGGGCTGAAAAATGCCCCCGCCGTATTTTCTCGTGTTGTTATCACAATTTTTAAGGATTTTATTTAGAAGTTTCTGCAAGTCTATATGGATGATTGTACTGTCTACGGTTTGGCTAAAGACCACCTAGACAACCCACGACTAATGCTGGAACGGTGTCAACAACATCAGATTGCCGCTGAATTCCAAGAAATGCATTTTCTGTGCACCCTTTGGTATATTACTTGGGTACATCATATGCAAAGAAGGTCTGTTAGTAGATCTAGAAAAGATTGTGTTGATCCTCAATTTACCACTGCCGACAAATGTAAAAATTCTCCGAGCAACACTGGGCCACATAGGCTACTATCGCAAGTTTATCAAGGGATATGCTGCGATTACTACTCCTATGGAGAAGCTACTAAAGAAATATGCTGCATTTGAATGCACTCCAGAATGTCAAGGCAGCTTCGGCACTTTGAAGGCCAACATGGATTCTGCACCCATACTGGTTTTTCCTGACTGGAATAAGGAATTCCATGTGCATGTTGATGCCTCTTCTACTGCGCTGGGGGTTGTTCTGGCGCAACCAGGCGAAGGTGACTTGGATCATCCCATAGCATATGCTAGTAGGAAGTTATCATTTGCTGAATGGAATTACACCACGAATGAAAGAGAAGGCCTGGTGATGGTGTATGCTTTGTAAAAGTTCAGGAACTATTTGTTGGGTGGACACTTTAAGATGTTCACTAATCATTCAGCTTTGCAATACCTAGTAAATAAGCCTTTGTTCAGGGGGAGAATCTACAGGTGGTTGGTTTTGTTCCAAGAATTTGATTTTGAGATTAGTGGTCAAGCCAAGATGGTTGAACGCTGGCCCCTATCATCTGTCACGTATTGAGAATGGTGAAGAACCCACTAATATTAAGGATGGGTTGCCTGATGCGCAAGTATTTCGTGTTGAAATTGCAGACAATTAATATGGCCCTATTATTCATTTTTTATCTACTAGCCTCGCCCCTGCAAACATGTTGATTAGCCAAAAGAAGCAGCTGGTCATCAAGGCTTCTGATTTTTCACTCATTGCAAGATAGCTCTATAAACTTGGACTGGATGAGATATTGAGGCGATGCATTTTACCACATGAGAAAGGCCCTATTCTAGAGGAAATGTATGCAGGTGTTGCAGGAGGTCACTGCAGAGGCCGTGCCACTGCCCGGAAGGTGCTGCGTGCTGGGATTTGGTGGCCCATATTGCATAACAATGCCACAGACTATGCCAGAAGTTGTGATGTATGCCAATGGGTTGGTAAACCATCGCGGAGAGATGAGATGCCACTGGTACCGCAGGTGACTTTGTATCCATTTAATAAATGGCTCGTCGACTTTGTAGGTCCCATCAATCCGCCAGGTAAGCACACTAGTACCCATTATATTATCACTGCAACTAACTACCTAACTCGGTGGGTGGAGGCTACACCAGTCATTGATTGCACCGCCACGGTAGCGGTACAGTTTATTGTTGAGAACATTGTGACACGCTTCGGGTGTCCGCGCATCTTGATGAGTTACCAAGGTAATCGTTTTATCAATCAAATGATAAAAGCTCTAACCGAGGAGCTTCGGGTACAACATAAGTGGAGTACTCCCTTCCATCTGCAGGGCAATGGCACTGTTGAGGCCTTCAACAAAATTTTGGAGACTGTACTAACCAAGGTATGTAACACCAACCACGATGACTGGGATTTGAAAACTCCTGCAGTTTTATGGGCCTACCATACTACCTGCAAACAGCTCACAGGTCACACACCATTTAAGTTGTTTTATGGGAAAGAGGCAGTCACGCTAATGGATTACATCGCTCCCAGCTTGTGTATTGCTACAGAAATAGGCATGGCGGATGCAAAGGCATTAGATGAAAGTGTTCCGCAGCTGCTTCAGCTCGATGAGGATCGCTTGATCACAGGATTCCAGCAGCAGGTTATAAAAAATCGACAAAAGGCATATTTCCACATTAGGCACAAACAGTTCGTAGTAGGTGATTTGGTGTTGTTATATGATAGTAAGTTTATCAAGCATCCAGGGAAATTACAAATGCACTGGCTGGGTCCCTATCTTGTTCAGTCTATTACCTCTGAAGGTGCTGTGTAGTTGCAGCAATTTGATGATGCTATGTTGCCAAAGCTGATTAATGGGAGTCACCTGAAGCCCTATAGAATGGGGTCGACGATGCGCACCACCTGAAGTCAAAAAAAAAAAAAAAAACATTTCTAAGTTCAGCATGAAGTAGTGAGCCACGGAGCTAGGCTGTGCAAAGAAGATATAGTAGTTGGCAGTAGTTGGTCGACCATTCGCAACATTCGCCGCCCTATGGGATGGACAAATTAGGTAATTAATGTAGGTAGTTAAACGAGTTGGTTGGCGACGCTTGTTGAAGTGACCTGCATTAATGGGGGATCCGACCGTTAGCCGCATCAAATCACCGGCGGATTCAGCGTCATTAATACCCGGTTTGGAAATAATGGTGCAGTTATATTTGGTAATGATGGATTTGGAATTCAAGAGATTATAAAACACCGTGCGAGAGGCATTGGTTGGAATTATTCAGTTGTGAGAGCCGAAGGTGAAGGTGAATTCGGTGCAGAATATTGAGCTAAGTGTTAAGTAGAGTTTGTGTTGTTGAAGCGTATCTTCTGGTTCTCTGGGGTAAGGGATGCTGAGTGGCCTTGACGCCATTGAAATTTTGAGTGAATACGAGTCCCCTGTTCGGCCCATGGCTGTGGAAGAGGAAGTTATGAGTATGCCAATGGGTTCGTCATCAATCCCAAACTAGAAACAACAGGCTCAGCGACCCAGTCCGACACCCCCTGAGAAGCGACACACTCGCACCTCTGTGCGAATGCAGGGATAAGGCACTGCCCAGACGGGGCCATCGAGCTCAGGAGCTGTTGATTCCATGGCTCCCTAAGGTATCTCAATGAATGATATTTGGGATACATTTCTCCCACGCATCCAGGTGCTAAGCCACAGCAGCTGTTGAAGAACCAAAAGTACCCACCCAAGTTGCCATCGCTGCCAGAAGGAATGAAATGCTCCGTCGATATCATCCCTGCGTTGATTCGGCTCAAGTTTGAGTATCATGACTTGCTGCTGCTAAAATATGTCCAGGATGAGCCCTACAAGTCCATCATGGTAGTTCCTGGTGGTCCCATTCAGTGAATCTGAAGCCATGGGCCAGTGGCTTAGAGAAATATGGATTGCTGGGACTCATCAATATGCCCCACTTTGGCTGGTTAAATGAAGCGCATGCATGTGTGAAGCAACTATTGGCATGCTTCCATGGAGGGACACTCTGGCTGACTATGTCGATCCCTGTTACCGTCGACTTGATTGCTAGTATTACTGGGTTTCCTAAGGCTGGGGAGGACCCAGCGTAATATATGCGTGGGCGAGATATGGACAAAAGGCTTGCAAAGCAGTTGAAGGAGTGCTTCGGGTTACAATGGGATGGTCGTGCCTATCGTATCGACAATATCAAATCACAGGCAGTGCGAATTGGTGCCATAATTCTGGCTAGTGAAGTTGTTCACGGAAATCGACCGATGCAATGCAATTCGAGAGTTGTCACCTGTGCTCAGAAATGTGTGGAAGGAGTTCATATGAATTGGTTGTTATTTCTATTAAATCAGTTTCTTGATGATGAGCTTGCTGCTCAGAGCAGGCACCCTTTCTCTTATAGTTGGATTTTGATTCTCATTACCCTAGTTTCTTGGATGGATCTAGAGGACTACCAGCCAATGGCGGTTGAGGCCACCAAGGTTTGCCATGGTGCCTGATATCAAAACTTGTGGTGGGTTGAAGAACCTAGTCGTCAAACAGATTATGCGATTCATTTTTGGATCTATTGGGAATCCCTACAGGTGGCCGCTGTAGCAGTTCCAAGGATTTATCCCTACACTGTGGCCAAGCACCAGAGGATTATTCGATTTGTTTTTAGCCCCCACTCCATTCATATTCAAGCAAGGAGGGATCCCGATAAGCAATGGCTACCATTGCCTTACAAGATCACCACGGAATATTTGGACGTGATTGTGCAAGATTGGCTGGGAAATTGGCGTGTCCCAGTAAGTCAAGAGGAGTTAGATAAGGAGACACCCCCGGAAGCACTTGAAGACCCTGCCCCACCAGAATTAAGCGACCATTACTCTGATAATGAGTCATCCACGGACCCGAAATATGCAACACAGCGGATGCAGGAGGAGACTCACACCAAATGGCAGTAGGAGTACGAGGCTGGTAGTGGTACTACATCCGGCTTAGAAGATCAATTGCAGTGGCTTATCAAGGCCATCACAGATTCATCCACAGCTGCGACTAAAGAAATCCGTTAGTCAAACCAGGCAAAATTTGGTATGATAAGAACTATGCTCGACTCTATTTTTGGTATTGTTTCCAAGCAGCCATTGGCACATTCTCTATTGTAGGATAGCCCATCGATCAGCACTGAGCCCCGAGTTCAGAACATGCAAGTTCCCCCGACTGCGATCGACGAGGTAAATGTAGAAGGTTCTCAGCAGTTGCACCCAATCCAAAGCGTGACTCTAGACCTGAACAAGCTGTCCACTACAGAATTGGTTGAGTTATAGCATGGCACCACACTGGAGTTGGCGGACTGACAGCAGGCATTGATGGAAGGATACACTGAAGCCCGAGATTCTGCAGAGCATCTAAAGAAGGATGTCGCGGAGCTGCACTAATTCCGTGTGCAGTTAGCCGAAGAAAAGTTGCAAGAAATCAACACGCTTAAGGAGACACAGGCTGAGATGCAGTGGAATGCTGCTGCAAAGATTACAGATCTCAAGAAGGTGTAGGATTGCCTAATTGTGGAGCAAGCGCAGCTATGTGTGCGGTATATTGAATTAGAGCAGGCTATCTCTGCGGCCTGTTAGGACATGGTTGACACACCCATCGATATCACCCCAGTCGAGAAGGCCCAGCGATTGGGGTTGTGGCTAGGGTTTTACCCCTAGCTTGTGCAAATGAGCACCTACTAAGGAGAAGGGACTCCTTAGTAGCAGTTCAATAAGTGTAAATTAAAATGCTAAAATATAAATATAAACTACTCTAAACATGTGCATGAAACAGAAAAAATGAGATATAAAAATGGTTTTTGTATTAATATTACCTCCAATGTGAAGGTTGGTGAAGCCCTTTGCAGTGATCCAAGAGGGTTGCTCCAAGCTCCAAATTGCTCCTTCTCTTTCTCCAATGTTGGAAATGGGCCAAAAGGGGCTCTCGAGGTGAAAGTAGCTCAAGGGTGAGCTAGGGTTTCAAGAGTTATTTTGGCAGAGTAAGGGTGCTTATGATTGTGGATGTGAAATAAGGGGTCTCCATCACTTATTTATAGTTTTTCAGTGGTGGAGTGTTGGCCCATGGTTTTGGAAACCATATGATTTAGGGCAGCTGTATAGGGTTTTTTTCTTCCTTTTCCTCATTATTTTATTTTTCTTCCCTTTTTAGGGGATTTTGGCTATTTTAGAGGAATTTTGGATATTTTTGGAGGAAAAAGAGGTTTTATGGCCTTTTGGAGGCATTTTAGGCCTTTTGGAGGCTTTTTAGTGGGATTTTCAGGGTTTTCAAGGGAAATATGGTAGAAAAATGGACAAATGAGCCATGTAGTGGGGTAGATGAGGTAGTGAACACTTTTTGGGTGTTAACAGATTGCCCCCTGATGTGCGAGGGCAGGAGCTCATCGTATGGCCGATGGACATCATAAGTCATAAATGGTGTTCCTAGGGTGTGGAGAAGAGAAGAAACAAACTGAAACCTAGAACAATGATCTCGAACCAACTGCAAGAACTAAAAGTACATAACCTCAATAATGGATGAGGAATCATCTAATCATATGGACGAGGCAGGCATTCCCATGCTCGTATCAAGATATAACATAACAATGGGGTCCAAAATATGGGGACCTGACATATACATGGCCTCAAATATTGAATGAGGGAGAATCTCAATATATGGACAAGGCGGGCATACCCATGCTCGTATCAAGATACATAAACATAACTGTGAGGCCCAAAAAGAGGGACCTATAGAATACATAAAAAACCACTGTGTATATCATAAGGGTCCAGAAGGGACACAAATCTGGGACATACTGCTGGGTTGATCATGTCTAAGCTGAAAAACTAAGGCACTGGAATGACAGCAGTGCTACTGAATGTGATACCAAAGGAACTGATGAGCTGCTGGATCAGAGTGACAAGGGTCATACTCACAATGGTACACTGAACTGGAACTGAAATGGGTACTCAAGGAAGCATGGAACTGAAGGGCTTTCGAATACAATCGCCAACGCAGCCTGGACATCCACGGGAACATATAACTAGGCGTTCCAAAGTGACTCACCAATGTGCTAGAGTCGGGGGAAATCCGGGGTCTTCGACAAATAATGGAAGGGATATAAATCCTACGCGATTCTCAATGATGCGATCAAGGTGCTGAATTCGAGCATGTGAGAAACAACCATTCAGAAAGGCAATGATGACTCCTCCCAAAATGGTCCGTAGGCACTCACCACAGATGGTGATGGGTCCAAGGCGTAGGGGCCTCTAGGTCTATCCTCTGGAATAGAGGGGCTGTCGTCGACAGAGGGAGACCTACAACTATCAAGGCAATGAGGTTTCCTTGACAGGAGCGCGAGGTGGAAAACCGAAATGTGATAGTACTGATGGCAGGATTGATAAACTGGGGGGAATAAC
>LPNX011144253.1:180331-252731 GCA_001517045.1 Pseudotsuga menziesii
CTGAAGTCATAGAATGGTACTGTCGTGTGGACTTTACGAGCCCAGGACAGTTCATTCTCGTGGTTGCTTTCAATTTTAAGGAGTCTGAAAGCAATAAAAAGACTCTGAAGGAATGGAATGGTACTGTCGTGTGGATTTTACGAGTCCAGGACAGTTCATGCTCGTGGTTGCTTTCAATTTTAGAGAGTCTGAAAGTGATAAGAAGACTCCAGGGGGGTTGCTTTTTCGTGTGTTAGTCTCCAAGGCCCGAAGAAGCATAAAAGGATGCAATGAAGAACTCTTCTAACCGGTGTGACTAGAGTATTCCTTTTTCGTAATTAGTCTACCAGGTTCGGAAAAGGGTGAAACTTATACCAGATAGACGCCCTTTCAGGTACTTTAACGAGCATGAAAGGAAGCAAGATTGCTTGGTGATCTTTTCATTGTTTTAGGAGTCAGAAAAGAGCTTAACAGAAACTCCCTAAGTGCCTTTTTCGTATAGGACTTTGTCCGGCCCAAAAAAGGGATAAAAGTATACCGAACAAAAGGAATGGCCAGGCAAGGAGGAAGTGTTCAATCAAGGAACATTTATGATGACCAGGAACAAGGGTGAGGGGGAAAACTGGTGGGCCTCCTTGCGAGGTGAATGAATGGTGGAAAAATAATGAAACATTTTGCAGTATGACAGGAGTGGATGGCTCATGTTACCCTCCTCGAAGGCGTCAGGAGCAAGAATAAGGTCCTTGAACCAGTCGACCTTGGGGGGAAGAAAGTCTTTGGATTCAACTGCAAATTGGGTAGCAGTGTTAGAGGAGGATTCATCTGGGAGGAAGTAGGAACGATGGTGCATGTCATCCCAGGGATACTCCGAGGCAGTGAGAGCCTCGAGGATTTCCTCATCAGTACGGAAATTTTGCGTCGTCAAATCGGTTGACAAGGGAGTAGGGGTAGAAGAGATCATATAAATGGTATTATCTCTCCGGAAGGGGAAGAGACCGGGGGGTGGATCTCCTCAATGGTGGGTGGTACCGTCTCAAGATCCAGATTGTTCATCTCATAGAGAGCTGCTCTGTAATCGGGGAGATCGGGACAGTGAACGGTGTAATGCCCGTAAACACCTCATATGGCACAGGGGTGGTTAGTGCACAGGGATTTGTCGCGAGGCTTAGGGGTTGGATCAAGTTGGACAACCGGTATACTGGGGTCATCGTCAAGCATTTGCATGTGTTCATGTACTGCCGGTAACTGAGGACATTGGTGAGTCGCATGGCCCAACTCATCGCACAGCGAGCATTTGGGAGGAGCATGAAACACAGGGGGGTTTTTGACTATTTTGGGAGGTGGGACAGCAGGGTAAGGTTGGGGGCCTCTACCCCCAGTTGGTTTGGTAAGAGGAGTGGGGGGGTTCGTGAAGGACGACAGGGTAGCGACACCGGGAGGTGGTTGAATAGTAGTGACAATGGGTTGCACTGGTTGCAGGACGACATCTAGTGTCGACGGGGGAACGGGAGGCGAAAGATACCAAACGGGTAATCCTAAGGTTAACCCAGGGAGGCTGAGGGTAGCCATGACCGGGGCGCTAACTACTCCTGAGGGAGGGATGAGGAAAGGAATGGTATGGATAGGTGTAACACCAATGTGACTAGGTACCAAAGGGGGTTTAGGCAACAAGGGCGGTTGATGAGTAGGAGTTTGCGTGCTATGGGACAGGGTACATAGGTCAAACACGTTAGTGGCGGGTGACGGGGGTGGAATAGATTGGAAGGTCGAGGTCATTGGCGTGTCTGAGTAAACTACGGGCCCCATAGAGGAAACAAATGAGGTGGTGGCACCCGAAACAGGTTGTTCAACCATGGGGAGAACATTTTTGGGTGCTGCGGGGGCATTGGGATCATAGTAGGTGAGTCGGTCGACCTTGACCACGCGTCCCTCATGGGGGAACATCACGGTACGAAAAACTGAAGAAGCAACTGCCCGCATGGCGTACATGTAGCTGCGGCCAAGTAAAAGGTTATAATCAAGCTGTGCATTAATAACCTCGATGTTGATGAGGACGGTTTTGCCAGCCAGCTGGACGGGGACGTTAGTTAATAGGCCTTGTGGTTGAGCCGAACGGCCGTCGTAGGCTCGCAACGCAGTAGTGGACTGTTGGAGAGGGGGGGATCCCAATTTCTGCCAGATGAAGGTGGACATGACACATGTAGAGGCACCTTCATCAATAATGCATCGATGGATGACAAAATTCTGAACGGAAACAGAAACTTGGAACGCTAAAGTGGAAGCCATGCGGGGTTCGGATTGGTCCAAATCAAATGCCATTAAATTCGAATCATTTGGATCGATAGCCCCAATGGCTGAGAGTAAAGTCTTGTGCTGTGAAGGGAAGTTTTTTAAGACTTCTAAGACAGACATGGCTACGGGAGATTGGGCTAAGTCATCGACAATGTTGTAGTTTGACGCAGCCCGCGCATTGGGGTTATTGTTGATACGGCGAAGCGGGAAACGAGGTGCTTTGGGAGCACCATCTAGTGGAGGTGGAGGTATACGTAACACCTGATCAGTGGGATGAGCGTTAATGGGTTTATCGGTAGGAGGGGCTTCAGAGGTGGAGCCATATTGGTTCCGCCGGGTCTGGAGGTTGACCTCATCAGAGGACATCATCAACAAGTGGTGGGTACCTGAGTCAAACATGGGTTGATCAGGAGCAGCGTAAGTGATTTGTTGTTGGGTTGGCGCGTTGGCTTGAGGGGGAGCTAACAGTTGAGTGTTCACTACGCCTTGGTTTGGTAAGGGGTTTTGCAGCACCAAAGGTGGATGCTGAGGTTGTGGGGGGTTGGGTGGTGCTTGGGGAGCCGCATGCCCTTGGCGGTGGGCATCATCAACCCAAAGTTGCCGAGCTCGCTCCAAGTGTGGGCAAGTATGTGTGTAGTGGCCATAGACCCCGCAAATAGAACAAGGATGGTTTGTTCGCAAATTGGGGTTTTTAGCCTGCTTGGGTGGGCGATCAGGGTTTTGATTAGCAGGGGCCACATTATTATTATCGGGGGGATTAGGGGGTTGACCAGCTTGGTCTGTAGGCTGGTTGTTTCCACGATTTCGGCCCCTGCCGCAGTTTTGTTGGCCCTGGTTGCATTGGTTGTTCTGGTTTTGCTGCAGGTTTTGTTGGGCGTAAACTTTCCCTTGGGCAGCAGGTGGGTTCTAAGGTTGCGCAGGTGCTGGAGCAGGTTGCGGTGGATGATATGTAGGTGGGGGTTGCGCAGGTGCAGCAACTTGAGGGGGTTGCTGATAGGGCTGCGGAGCGGGTTGTGGGTTTGCCGCAGGGGCTGCCTGTGGCAGGTAATAAGCGGGTTGGTCTTGTGAAGGTGCAGGAGCTGGTGCAGCCTGCTGGTGGTAGTAGGGCTGAGGTGCGACCGGGGGGGTGTAAGTGGGAGTCGCATGACCGAAACATTGAGGTGGACATGAGGGTCCATGGGAATGGTGGTGATGTGTCATGGGAGCATACAAGTTGGTTGTTCCAGATTGTGAGGTAGCCTGCGAAAGGTCAGGGCCAGGGGTAGGACGTGCTATGGAAAATGGTTGAGGATGCAAAGAGACACGACCAATGATGCCGTTGGCAGCGTGGGATGCCCCCGGTGCATCATGCTGGGAGGAATCACCACGAGGGGCATCAGGTATAATGGTATAGAGATAACCCGACTGGGTGTAAATGAGGTCGAATTGTTGGGCCTTAAGGATGGCCTCTTCTTTAGACTGGGATCTTTCGGATGCCACATCCTTAGCAATGACAGGAAGAAGGGATTTGAGGAACCAATCTAGGAAGATACGGTCATCTAATTTGATCTTGCATAAGCTACGGCGTCGACGCCACTCATGAATGTGGTCCGTGATGTGGGTAGCCGTGTTTTGTCTGCACGATAGGAGGATCTCAACGCCCGCATCATAGCGGACAGGTAACTGGAAGAACTGCAGGAAGGTTGAGGCAAGGGAAGCAAAGGTGGCATGGGTTCCATGGGGCTGCTCGATATACCACTTGGCTGCAGAGCCAGTGAAGGTGAGCTGTAAGAGATGGAGGCGAATAGAGTCGTCCACTATGGAGTTGGAGGAACACCATAGATGGAAGGACATAATGTGGTTTTGTGGGTCCTCACCTGCCTTGCCCTCAAACTTAGGGATGTCAGAGGGGAGCTTGGTGGGCATGTGAGGCCACGCAGGGTCGTGTCGGATGGGGTCGTTGGTCAATCTGGCTAGGTCAGGCAGGTTGAGGCTAGCCATGAATGGCAAACTGGAAGAAGGATGTGACACAATAGTGGATTGGACCAAGTTGAGGCTAATGCCCCCAAGTGGAGGGGTAGTGTTAGGGAGGTTTCCCCCAAGTGGGGGAACTAAGGTGGTATAGGACGGTCCTGCACCACCATGGGTAGTGTGAGCCACTGATGGAGTGGAAATAGGTATTCCCGCTGCGGGAATAGGTGCCATGAGGGGAACGGTAGATGGGGGCCCCATGGAGGGCATACCCAAGGCAGGTGTGGTAACTGGTGTAGTGGTGGATGTGCCACCAATGGTCTCTACCAAGATGGGAGTGGAAGTCACGCCAGCCATGGGGCTAGTAGGGGCAGTGTAAATGGGGTTCTCAGACTCTGGCTCAGAATCGGAGGTAAAATAAGGGGCGTCAATATCTGGTGACGGAGTCCTATGCCGCTGGCGAGTGGAGTCAAGTGAGAAAGCTCGAGATCTATGATAAGTGGTATCAAGTGAGGATGATCTGTGTCGATGACGGGTGGTGTCAAGTGAACCGTGCTGTGGGGGTTTTCCTCTGAGGCGCCAAGAATGTCTCGGAGACTCAATGGTGACAGATGGTGTCAAATCTTTGTGGGTTGAGGTGGGTAAAAAAAAGCTCAAAAACCCTAATGCAACCGAGTGTACAGAAGGAGAGCTCGAAAAATAGGGCACTCAGGCCAACAACCAACTCAAAACACCCACTGTAACAGCTGTGCTACAATAGGTGGAGTGTCAACAGAAATGGTCAGAATACCAACAAGCAGCAGGTTTCCTAAAAATAAAAAATGGTAGACTCACTAGACCAAAAGGAGGTAAGGGAGCATGCAAACGCTTAACTAAAAGTATTCTGACTCAACTAGACATATCCTCTGCAAGGTGATGAAATCCAAGTCAGACAATATGAATAGGAAAGCCAAGTGGCTAAGATATCCCCCTACCGGGAGGGACACCAAGTAGTCAATCCTAGAAGAATGGCAACTAAGATACCCCGTTCATGACACGTCCAGAAAGGTGAATCTGCCGTTTGGTCCTTTTACCGCAATACCCCTATATAGGGATATCCTGAGAACTGCGAAAGGTAGCCCTTCAGTTACTGAATGGAGTGCGGTATTCCACTCAGGCCTCCGGAACCAATCTCATGACTTCAACCCTCCTAAGGGAGAGGCCCTCTGGTAAACTGGTTGTGACCGTGCCAAAAAGTACTAGGGGATTTTGGTTCCCTAATTGGACAACAGCTATGTCTCAAGTGTAAGTAACCGAGGGGTGTTATTGGAAGCCTATCCCCCCGATCCTACCTAACTACAAAGATTCTTTTGTGTTCCCCAAGTGGGGTTAGAATATTGGTTGAGTTAAGTAGTTTTTTAAGGCTCACTTGAATTATGTGACAGAGTGTGTGCTAGTGAGGTGATGAACCCAAAATAGAAGTGCCACACAAGGCAGCAACTTTCTATCTAACAATAATACTGAATTCTCAACTTTAACATGCAAAATTTTCTGAATTAAAATGCTGAAATTTTAAACAAATTCTGTAAAAAGGGAACAGAAATGATGTTGCAGAAAAGGCTGTAGGGAAGTAGGGCTGCAGGTAGAACAGATGGCTGTGCAGATGCAGAAAATATTGCAGCAAAGGGGCTGGGTTCAAAAATAGGACCGCGGTTCTGTGGCGAAATCGGGCGGTCGGACCGCGGGTTTGAGGGAAACAGGCGTAGACAGGTCGCGGCTTTCTGGCCGAAAGAAATAGTCGGACCACAGGAAATAGGGAAAAAAGCGCAGTCGAATCGCAGGAAAAGAGCAGATAGACGTGGTCGGGTCGCAGCTAATGGGATGAAAGTCGTGATTGGGATGCGGGAAAATGGCCGACAGGCGCTGTCAGATCGCAGCAAACAGGCTGATTAGCCGCGGTCGGATCGCAGGTAATAGACTTGAATCCGTAGGCAGGGTGCCGAAAACAGTCTGAGAGCCACGGTCGGATCGCAGGTAAAGGCCTGAAAGACGCGGTCAGGACGCGACTGTAGAGGGAAAAGACGCGGTTTACGGCGACCGAAAGGGACAGCTGAAAGGAAAAACGGGAAATTATTGCAGAAAACTAAACAAGCAGCGGAGTCGCCAAAACTGTGGCTAGGGTTTTACCCCTAGCTTGTGCAAATGAGCACCTACTAAGGAGAAGGGACTCCTTAGTATCAGTTCAGTAAGTGTAAATGAAAATGCTAAAATATAAATATAAACTACTCTAAACATGTGCATGAAACAGAAAAAACGAGATATAAAAATGGTTTCTTGTATTAATATTACCTCCAATGTGAAGGTTGGTGAAGCCCTTTGCAGTGATCCAAGAGGGTTGCGCCAAGCTCCAACTTGCTCCTTCTCTTTCTCCAATGTTGGAAATGGGACAAAAGGGGCTCTCAAGGTGAAAGTAGCTCAAGGGTGAGCTAGGGTTTCAAGAGTTATTTTGGCAGAGTAAGGGTGCTTATGATTGTGGATGTGAAATAAGGGGTCTCCATCACTTATTTATAGTTTTTCAGTGGTGGAGTGCTGGCCCATGGTTTTGGAAACCATATGGTTTAGGGCAGCTGTATAGGGTTTTTTTCTTCCTTTTCCTCATTATTTTATTTTTTCTTCCCTTTTTAGGGGATTTTTGCTATTTTAGAGGAATTTTGGATATTTTTGGAGGAAAAAGAGGTTTTATGGCCTTTTGGAGGCATTTTAGGCCTTTTGGAGGCTTTTTAGTGGGATTTTCAGGGTTTTCAAGGGAAATATGGTAGAATAATGGACAAATGAGCCATGTAGTGGGGTAGATGAGGTAGTGAACACTTTTTGGGTGTTAACAGGGGTATACTTTGATTTAACTTCAGGACCATAACTTGCTGCTTTAGGCTCAAGCACATCCCACTACCCCACCGGAGCAGGTTGCAAAGCGTAAGGCCTCCCTAGAAGAAATTGCTACTCATTTTGGCCACATGGAGCAAGAGGAAAAATCTATTATGGAGGAAACCACGCAGCTTTGGCATAGTATTGTTCAGGATGAGCAGCTGGACCAGCTCACTGTGCAAGTGCAAGAGGCAGAGGGTTAATTGACAACCTTGAAGTCGGCACTTAAGGCCATGCCGCTGATGGTGCAAATCACCCGAGACACCAAACTGAAAGATCTCCAGCAGCGAGCTACTTGTGCCCAAGAGCGTGAGCAAAAGCACTGCAAGCAGCTTGATGAATTCCAAGATATTTGCGGCCAATTGGCTGTGAAAGCTGTTGCCACACTTCAGGATTTTCAGGAGAGTCGACAAATGGTTGACAGCAAGGCTACTGAGGAGCACCTGGTCTAGCAAACAGTGAGCAATCGTCAGAATACCATTGCTAAAGTGCAGCTCCAAGTTTAGGAATTTACCTAGTAATTTGTCGATTTTAAAGATAAGACTGTTGCATACACCTTGTCAACTTGACGTGGCTCGAGGGCGAGCCACAAAACTGTGTTGGGGGCTGTTGAAAAGGGGTTGGGGCGATTGAGTTGCACAGCATCACAGCAGCTTTGCAAGATCACACGGCACCACACAAGGGTCATTTAGTGCGATAAGAGGAGAAGTAACCTCTTTTTGAATATTTTATATATATGTGGACCTAATTTTGTTGTAATAGGTCAGTAGCGGTTAGAAATTACTTAATAGTCGAATCTTGAGGTGAAGGCGTAAGCCTATTTATAGATCCATTTTTGTAATGATAGAGAGACATGAATTGAGCATTGTAATTGTCACTTTCAGTACCAGGGATTGCTCTATCATCATTGTGATTTTGTCTGGATCTCTTTTGATGAGCTCTCTGGTTTTGGAGAAAGATGATGTATTGTGGCATGTTTGTGCAAGTTCAATATAAGATGTGGTTAAATATCTGTCTGAGTTCTGTTATGATGTGATAGTACTTCTTTTTGTTATGATGATACAATGTGATATATGTAAATCTATGTGATGCTATGATTCTGCTTCTGATACAATGATGTGATTTAGGTTCTCCTTGCTCTATTAATGCGATCTGTTAAATCTTTGCAATTGTTGAATGCGGTATGATGTTTCATGATTAATGTTGTGATAAGATAGGATGATCACATAAGTCATGGTTTTCTCCAGTAGGATCCCCATGTCCTCCTCCCCCACTGTAAAAAACTCGGTTCTGACAGCTCTCCCTTGAACGCCTCGAATGAGACCCCATCTGCTCCGCAAATGTTGCCAGGCAGGTTAGAACCTGTTCGGGCCGGTGCTAAGAGAGATCATGTTGCAGGGAGTTGACAAAGTGGGAACCCCTGTCGACGAGGCTTTGTTGGTGGATCGCGCCAACACTCAAGTAGAAGGTGTTGACTTTGAAGAAACTTGTGCACCTGTGGAAAGACTAGTCATAAGGATGTTTTTAGCTTTTGCATGCTACAAGGAATTTAAAGTGTACCAAATGGATGTAAAATATGTGTTTCTTAATGGAGAACTTGAAGAAGAAGTTTATGTTGAGCATCCTGAAGGTTTTCTCTTGTTAGAAAATAGAAATTATGTTTGCAAACTTAACAAGGAATTCTATGGCCTTAAATTACAAGCTCCAAGAGAATGGTTCTCAAGAATTTTGACAATTATTTAAAGCAGCAAAGATATAAAAGAGGGGCCACTGACAGTAATTTATACATAAAGTTTGAAAACAAAAATATGATCTTGTTGTAGTCTACATAGACGATGTCATATTTGGAAGTGATCTACAAATTTTGACTGTAAACTTTGCTTCATAAATGAAGAAGGAATTTGAAATGGCAATGTTAGGAGAACTAACATTCTTTCTAGGTTTACAAGTATCTCAATCAGAAAAGGGATTTTCATCTCTCAAACTAAGTATATCAAAGAGATGTTCAAAATGTTCAAAATGGAAAAATCCAAACCTGTTAGTACTCATATGGTCACTGGTTGTAAATTGAGAAAGGATGATGAATCTTTAGAATTATATCATAGAATTTATAGGTCAATGATTGGTAGTTTATTATATGTAAGAACTACAAGACCAGATGTAATGCAGGTTGTAGGTTTGGTTTCTAGATTCCAATCAGCCCCAAAAGAAACACATGTGGTTGCAATAAAAATAATTCTTAGATATCTAAAAGGTGTTGTGGATTATGGATTATGGTATCCAAAATGAAATAACTTCACTATAAGGGAATTCACTGATGCATATTTGGAAGGAAGTATTGATGATAGAAAAAACACTAGTGGAGCAACATTCTACTTAGGAGATTGATTGGTGTCATGGCTAAACAAAAAGAAGTCTTCCATTTCACTATCTACTATAGAAGCTGAGTATATTGTTGTTACATCTTGTTGTACACAAGTCATTTGGATGAAGAAAATACTGGAAGATTTACTTGCAAAATATGAGGAATCATTGTTATACACTACAACAATACAAGTGCTATAAACATATCCAAAAATCATGTTATGCACTCTAAGACAAAACATATTCCAATCAAATATCATTTTTAAGAGAGCAAGTGTCTTAAAAAGTGGTCAAATTGGAGTATATTGATACAAAGAAACAAATTGCATACATTTTCACTAAGCCATTAACTGGAGAATCATTTTCCTATCTTAGGAAAAAATTGGGGGTTATCCCTCATCATTAAAAATTAACTAAAAGGATGAAACCCCAGTCACATGAAGAGGATAAATGTTGACATGAGGGGACACACTCACAGGGGGAGTGATTTTCAAATCTATGGTCCATTAGTAAATAATTCTAAGTGGTTTTGATCATCTCAAATATGGATTGATGTTGTTGATATGAAATTATAACAACTATGATTTTTGTTGCTACGTATTGAAATTATTGTGTTAAAGGTTACGGTCCCTGGAAGTAAAATTTTCATCTTCGGGTCATTGAAAAAGAACAGGAAAACGAGATAAACTTTCAAAGAGAAATGCAAGTACACTTTGTTTTGTTTCTTATGTATAATTACAAAATATAATATTCTGTAGATATATAGAAAAATGGAGCAAAGTTATAGGGGGAGTTTCATTTCTAAAAGTTGTCATTGTTGTCAAAGGGGGAGAAAAAACTCCTTTCTGATGTCAAAGTAAGGTGTTTTCAATCAATGCCAAAGGGGGAGATTGTTGATTAAATTGACATTGTTGGAAACATAAATCATCACAAAACCATAGAGTTTGTAGTTGGTCCGTTTAAATAGAGAACAATGTGGACCAAATCCATGAAGTAAAAGTGCACAAGAGATAGAGGTCCACAAAGCCAAACTAAATGTTCTGCAAGGATCATAGATCGACAGACGAGAAGGAAGCTGCAAGAGATAAACCGCTCACATAGATTTCCGCGGGAGAAAGTGTTCATATTTTAATTGCCTGAATGGATGAGGAGTTAGCAATAAAGGTTAAAGTTCACCATAGATCGTGGATCCGACAACCAACAGAGACTACGGAAGGACCATTTACAGATCTGACGGTTGTAAGGATTTGCGAAAGACAATTTGTGAGAGACAATTTATGGAAGCCTATTCCAAAAAAGTAGAAAGGAAACCCTGCAACCCGCAACCTGCAATTGTAGAAGGAAGGAGTTCCCGCAAATTGTAGAAAGGGAGATTTCAGAAAGATCATTGCGGAAGGTTAATTGGGGAAGGATGATGTGAAATTGCACCCACAATTATGAAAGGAATGCACGTCCAAAAATTGTGGAAAGACGGTTTGCGAAAAGGTCGTTGCAGAAGGATTTATATTCGACACTCCAAAATCACACGATAAATTTATGAAGAGTCATGATGAAGATACATGACTGTTATATGAAGATGCGCGATTGGGGTTATATAAGAAAAACTTTAAGCCTTCAAACAAACGTCTTTGTACATTCAATTGGAAGATATAAAGGTGTAAAAAAATTAGAGATTGAATTATCATAAGAGGGAGGTTGGGAGGTGCAAGGATGGGCTGCAAGCCTATTGGTGGTCATAGCCTCATCTCAGTTGTTGCCAGTAAACAGGGTGTTGGTGCATCCTTTAGTTGTAGTTGAAAAACTTGGGTGTTGGTGCATCCATCAAGTTGGTTCTTGCAAACTATTTGTAAATATAATTTTGCAGTATTAGAAAGTATTGGTGGTTTTCCCAATTGGGGTTCCACGATAGTATTATGTTATGTGTTCATTGTTGATTTTGTTTTAAGTGATATAAATTGATTAATACCAATTCACAACCCCCTCCTCTCAATTTTACTGGATTTTCTAATAGTTTTGATTGTTGCATTAGATAATAATAGTGATTATTGTGTAGTAGATTCAAGGGCTTCATTCCACGCTACATCCGATAGCAAAATTCTTTCATGATAATTATGTTCCAGGTGATTTTGGACATATTTTATTGGGGGATGATGAACCATGTAAAATTTTCAGAATGGTAAGGTAAGTATTAAGTTAAATAATGGAAATGAATGGCTGCTAAAATATTTAAGGCATATTCCTACTATGAAAATAAATATGATCTCAACAGGGAAGTTGGGAGAGAGTGGATGTTTGTCTACGTTTGGAAAAACATGGTGGAATATCACTAAAGGAGCACTGGTAATCGAAAAAGGATATAGGATAGGTATGATGTATTTATGTCCTCATAATATTGATTATTCGACTATATCTGTAGCTTCCACGAAAATAGGTATAATGTTGTGGCATCATAGGATTGGCCACATGAATGAGAAGGGGATGCAGATTCTCCACTCAAGGAAATTGCTTTCAGATATGGAGTAGTTAAGTTTGGAATTATGTGAGAACTAAGTTTATGGAAAACAGAAGAGAGTCATATTTATCAGGGTTGGGAAACAGAAGAAGATTGAAAAGTTAGAGCTTGTGCATACATATGTATGGGGACTGACTCAGGTACAACATCTTGGTGGATCTCGTTATTATGTTACTTATATTGATGATGCAACTAGAAAAACTTGGGTTTGTTGCATTAGACAAAAATACGATGTGTTTGCTACTTTTAAGAAGTGGAAAACTTTGGTTAAGAATGAAACAGGAAAAATATTGAAGTGCCTCAGATCTGATAATGGAGGTGAATAATGCAGCAAGGAGTTTGATAGTTATTTTTCATACCTTGGGATTCATAGAGAGAAGAAAGTACCAGAACACCACAAGAAAATGGTGTGTCAGAAAGGATGAATAGGATTATCATGGAGCGTGCAAGGTGTATGAGATTACATGCATGGTTGCACACATAGTTTTTGGTTGATGTTGTAGATATCGTTGTTTATTTAATAAACAGAGGGCCTTCAAGAACTTTGTATGGTGGGATTCCATATGAGGCATGGACAAGTAAAAAGGTAAACTACTCGTTTCTGAGAAATTTTGGTTGTGAAGCATTTTTCCATATTGATAAAGAAAATAGAACAAAGTTTGAGACTAAATCCAAGAAATGTACCTTTATTGGATACAGGGTTGATGATTTTGGTTATCGCTTTGGGATTATGAAAATCACAAAATAATTAGGAGTAGAGATGTAGTATTCAATGAAAATGTTATGTACAAAGATCAGTTTTAGGGAAATAAAGAGGAAAAGGAAAACACAAAGTACATACCATTGGATCAAATAAAATAAAATGAAGCTCCAAAGGTATCAAAAATCAAGAAAAGAAACTAGTACCTCAAACTCCTGCAAGTGTAAGAATATCTTCCAGGTTAAGTAGACACCCTGAACAATTCTCTCCAGTGTATTATTTATTGGTGACTGGCTCTGGTGAACCAGAATGTTATGAAGAAACAATGCAGGTGGAAACTAAAAAGAAGTGGGAGAAAGGCATGAATGAGGAGATGGATTCATTGGTAAGAATCCATACTTGGGATTTGGCTGAGTTGCCTACAAGTAAAAGAGGATTGCAGAATAAATTGGTTTATAGGTTGAAGGAAGAAGAAGGATGCAAGAATCAATACAAGGATAGACTTTCCGTAAAGGGGTTTGCACAAAAGAAAGGTATATATTTTGATGAAATAGTTTCTCCTATTGTTAAAATGACTTCAATTAGGACTATTTTAAGTCTAGTGGCAGTAGAATATTTTCATCTTGAACAGCTACACGTAAAAAAGCCTTTTTCCATGGGTATTTGGAGGAAGATATTTATATGAAACAACCACCGGGGTATGAGGTCAAAGGGAAGGAGAATTTGGTTTGCAGGTTGAAAAAGAGATTGCATGACCTGAAACAATCTCCAAGATAATGGTATTTGAAATTTAATAAGTTTATGACAAAAAAAGGTTATAATAGATCCCATCCTGACCATTGTGTTTATTTCAATAGGATAGATAATGGAGGATATATTATTTTGTTATTTTGTTATTGTCAGAAAATTCATCAATGACCTGGAGAAACTTACTAAGTTCATCATCATTTTCAAATACTTTCCAAAATTTCACATTATTAGGTAGGGATGGCCTGTACTTGAATTGGATTTCATAGTTCAATTTAGGAGGAAAAGGAGGGATGAACATACTGGCAAAGACAGCAAGAGAATCATCTAGGTGGTTCATAGCTCTAGGTATATAGGAAATGTCAAAAAACATGAAAGAGTCCCTGAGTTTCCATACCTCATATCTGTATGCCTTTATCCTGACATTCTTTGCTTGAAAAGTATTGTTCACCTGCTGTATGATGAGGTCTACATCTCCAAATATCTGTAGGCACATGATTTCCATTTCCTTGGAAGCCTTTACTCCCAATAGAAATGCCTCATACTCAGCTATATTGTTAGTAGTCTTGAAATCAATCTTATAAGACAAATGAATAGTCTCCTTTGAAGGAGAAATCAGAACTACACCTGCACCTGCTGAGGCTTGATTACTGGCCCCATCAAAAAACATGCTCCAGACAGAGGTGGTTACTTCTTCAAGTTGCTGATAGGTGGGCTTTGTAAGCTGCATGGGTATTGGCTGGGAATCATCTATCTGTAGAATACATGCCCCAAAGGCTATTTCTACTGCATAGATGGGATGGTTTACAGAGTTCTTTTCATTACTAATGATGTAGGAAAGCTGATTTTCTCTGTAGAGTCTCTTGGTCTCTCCTCCAAACATCAGGATTGTAGCATATGTAAGATCCATCTGTAAGGTGCCACCTATCCTTTTACTTCATAATCGATACAAGACGAGGCCAAGCTTCAGTGGGATGCCAGCAACTACTATGTCCATCACTATGCTTTTGAAGACACCTAGGAGAGGTTTATGACAAGGTCTTTTATGAGGCCTGGGAATTTGACCTTCCTAGAGTCAAAAGAGAAAATATCATGGTAGGGTTTTGTAATGTTGAGGCCAAGCTCATCCATCACTACTTTTGGCATTCGGTTGTGGGATGCTCCCGAGTCAAGCAAACAATTGTGAAGGATCTTTTCATGGATGTTCCAGGATATGTAGAAGGGTGGACAAGATTCGTTTATCTCTTCAACCATAGGACCTAGGGTTACTATGGGCTTATCATCTTGCAAATTGATGAAGTCAGCATCTATGGGTTTCTTTGGTTAAAGAGATTTCAATATAGATGACTTAAAGGAATCATTTTTCATCAGTTCTATCAAAGGAAAAGGGATTTTCAATTTCTGAATTTCTGACTCAAGATTGAAAGAACAATATAGCTTGTCAGAAGTTCTTACCTCTTGTGATGGAGCTTTGAGCTGAATAGGATCATCGACTGATGGCTCTAATGGCCTTGCAGCTATTTTAGAGGAGCAACCATCTTTTTTGGTGGATCAGCAATCTTTTTAGCAGGAGGAACAGGTACCTTTGTAGGAATACGACTCTTATTTACAGGAGCAACAATCCTGGACCTTAGATTGTAACCTCCTTGATCATCTTCCTGATACAAGGCTTCTTCAGTTATCTGCTCATTCATGAGGGATTCCTCATAGTCTAATTGTGTCAAGAAGGAGTGATCAACTTCATCTTCCATGTAATTAATGTTGTCTTTTGCATCTCCTTCTTCTTGAGTGACCTCTTGTTCTTCCTCCAGCACAGCATTTTGGAAAGGAGCTCTGATTCTTTGATCCTTAGTTGTGTTCCTATTCCTTTGAAGGATCTGAACTGGTGGGTTATTTCTTCTGTAAGGGAAAAAATTAGGGTTTCTGGGGGCAAATTTATTTGGCCCTTTACCTCTCACAGGTTGTTGCCCTTGATATTTAAGTTTAGACATTTCAGTTGTTAGGCTCTCCAACATCTTGGCCATTTTTTCCATTTTTGACTCTGAGGATGAAGGACCTAAAGGTTCTAAAGATTGCTTCTTCCTTTCCAATTTTCCCTTAATTTTCTGAGATGCAACAATATTAGACTCAACTTCAAGGGAAGCATCTTGCATAAGTGTTAAAGAATTAGATCTTCTTTCTCTGAGAAGAAGACAAAACTCTGAATCAAAAGCATTTGCATAAGTGATTTTGGCTGAAGTATCTGTAGGTTTGATCACAGCAAGGATTCTACTAAACATCTTGTTGAATCTCTTTTTGAATTTGGACACAAACTCACCATTTTCCCTCCTCAAATTGTTGAACTCTGTGATATAGTAAAGGTGGTCTCTTCTTTCCCCCCAATGCTTCAAGAATATGTCATTTAGGGCTTCAATTTCAGCTATTGATCCAGCAGGTAACTCTTTGAACCATTTCCTAGCCTGAACATCTAATATTTGTACAAAAACCCTAGTCCATACATTCTCTTGTTCAATATTGATATTTTCAGCATAACTATAGAATGCCTCTAAGTGTTCTTCAGCTGTAAAATCTCCCTCCCTAGTAAACTTAGGCATGTATTTTTGATAATCTCCTGTATGAATAGTAGAAAGGGGGTTAGGAAGATTTAGAGGGGCATATCTGGAAACGACAATATTTTCCATCTTGGTCAGAGGGGCAGCCATATTGGATGTGGGTATGGAAGGGGCAGAAGGAGATGTTGCTGGTTTGGATGGTAGCTGAGGAAGTATAGGTGGTAGATATACCCTAATGGATTCACCAGGGATTGGATCTACACAAGAAACAGTGCTTGAAGATTCCCCAACCCTCAAATTTTCTAATTCACTTATAAATTTCTGAGAACTAGATGCTTCAGTAGAATAAGATTTAAAAGGAGGCCTATTTGATACAACAGCAAAAATACCTCTGGAAATACCTGATGTAGATCCCCTTGTAGATCTGGAAGTCTGTCTTTGTGAAGCTCTTCCTCTCCTTATAATCTTTTCAGGATCTGAAATAGGTGTCACTGGTAGCCTTTGAGGATTTTCTCTAGTACTTGGTCTTCTCGAAGCCACCTTATTCCAATGGAGTCACCAGATAGATGATTACAACCAAAACAGTGTCCAAACTTTGTCTATCATCAAATTTGGATCTATGTCATTCCCCAGTGAAGCTGAGCTTCAATATCTTCTCCCCGGCAACGGCGCCAATTGATTAGCTCTCCAGGAAACTCTTCTAGGTTGTAGCTCGAAGATGCCTGGTAACTTTAGTATTTTCTTAATGATGGGTAATATGGATCAAGTTGGATGACTTAATCAAAAATCACTCATTCAAAACATGCATAAACACACTCAAATAGATAAGGCTTTAGACCACTACTGCTCAGAGGGTTTGTAAAAGGTGGATGTATGTAGAAATCTTATTATGCTAGCAGAGTTATAAGCAAAGCATATATAAATGGCTAATCACAATAAGTAAATGGTACTTTCTATTCAGTTCATTAATACAACGATAGGATGACAGCTATCTGGCATTAGAAAAATAGAACAAACATGAAATAAACATTCAGGTGCAAGTACAGAAAGGTAGAAAATGAAATCTGAACATAAATGGAAAAAGAAGCTTATATTATTGGCATGAAAATGAGAAGTCTGGGAGTACAAGTATGAAAAAGTCTCCAAATTCAAACCCTTTCTTCTACAGTAGTCACAGGATTTATAGCCTTTACAAAATTTATTCCAGATCCTAAAAAATTTGATTGAATTTACTAAAAATGGACTATCATAACTATTTGCTAAAAATAGGTAAAGATCCTATCTTTGATTGCCAATCTACCTAAATCCAAAAATCTTCCTACTCCTTGAACCCTTTAATAGCTGTAGTAGACACTGAAGTAGAACTCAAACTTGCCATTTGGCAAACAAGTCACCCTTTCATTGCCAATCTACCTAAATCCAAAAATCTTCCTACTCCTTGAACCCTTTAATAGCTGTAGTAGACACTGAAGTAGAACTCAAACTTGCCATTTGGTAGACAAGTCACCCTTTGTCAAAGTAGGTAGGATATGTGATCTAATTCACCTCCCTGGCACCTTCAAAAATGAAATAGAGCTAAAAAATTGATTCCTTTAATTATTTTCCAACCTTATAAATCATCCATGAGGTGTTTGGATCAAAAAAAGTTGGTTCTGTGCAAGAATATGCTTTTCTGCACTGTTATGTGCTTTCAGTGGCTAAGGAAGCAAAACTCTGGGCCTGTAAGCTACTAAAAGCTCTGTTTTCGGTGGCTAACGAACAGCTGTGGTGTTCGCCTAAGCCATCGAAAACTCTGTTTTCAAACTTTAATCAAAATTGTCATCACACTTTATCCTGATGCTTTAACCCTTCAATGCTAACCCTTTGGTGTCTCTACAGCCTACCTAGGGTTTGGGATGGAAGCAGTATCACAGGCTACCTCTGGGTCACAAAGGCTCATTTCTACTTCTTCTAGGGTTTCCAGCTTCTTGTGATCTTGAGACTCAGGGATTGAATTCCTTGTTTGCAACTTGGAGAGCCTTATTTTCCTGTAGAGCCTAGTGTTTTCTTTCCTTAACCTGATATTACTCTCCTCCAGCTTGGTATACTTCCTTTTTATCTCCTGGAGAGAGTCATACAATTTAGCATTCCTCTTGGTTAACCTCCCAATGGCTCTTTTGATTTCCCTCTCCAAGCCTTCTAGCTCATACACCTGCCTCAGCAGCTGATTGATTTTTTTGGATCTAGGTTTGCTGGATGAAGCCTCTGGCACTGGTTCACCTTGATCCTCCTTTGGTGTAGGTGATGGAAAATCCTCCTACCCTATTGTAACCTAATCTGCTAGGTTAGTTCCCTGTTCTTCTTCATCTTGATAATCAGAGTAAGGTAGGTTGAGGATATTTTTTTCTGGTGCTAAAACCTCCTCTGCCTTTCCATTGAAATCCAGGTTCCTCTTAGCCTTCTTGGTCTTAGGAGCGAGAGAGGCATGATCCACTTCCATTGGAGAGATGGCCCTCCTATTCCTCTTACCAATTCTGGGAGTGGAGGAATTTTTTGAAGAAGACTTCATTTTGTCCTCTGGCTGCATTTTTGTCTCAAACTCGTTCCAAAACAGGAAGTATGTCCAGGCCACGTTCCTTCTTTGCAGCAATTCAAGGACAATTAGCTTGATCAAGCCATGATGGGATAGCCTGCCTACAATCTTAGTGGGCTTGGCTTTAACTTGATGGGCCATTTTAGTCAAGATTTTGTATAGGTAAAAAGGAAATTTCAGGGGGCTCCTACCAGTGAAATGGTTCATTAACTTGAAATGGTATATCATTACCCTATTATGCCTGCCCTCAAAAGTTATGTAGACCAGAATTTCCTTCAACAAGTGCTACCATTTTTCCTCAAGCCAGGATGTAGGAATGCTCTTACATGCATGGTGGTTCGATCACAGACATGGGACAGGTGGAGGATTCTGATGAGGCTCGCAAGCTAGCCAGTGCAGGGAATGTAATCATTCAAACTGGAAACCAATGCTTCGTGGTGGTTCGATCATAGACATGGGACAGGTGGAGGGCTGAGAGGGTTTGGTTTTAGATAGGTCACTTCAGTTTCATAACAACCCCTCTTACCAACTCATGATTTATTGCAGGTCCTATATTTTCGGTGGTTAATGGCTTGATGGTGGCGCTCTTCTTGCTGACGCTTACTACGTTTGATGGATGCGCCAACCGTTTTACCTTTATTGAGATTTTGGTGGCTAAGGAAGTGTTGAATTCTATTTTTAAGCTATTGAAAGCTAGGCTTTTCAGTGGCTAATGAACAGTTGAGATGTTCGCCTAAGCCACCGAAAGCTAAACTTCAATTTTTTATGGGAAAAAAAACTTTATTAAACACCAAAATATTTCATAATGTTTCCTGAAACCTTCATCACTACACAAAATAAATTTTCTGAGTCTGATGTATTGAAGACTAATTTATTTAGGAGATAACATCTAGCTCCTACTTAGGGAGGGGAACCTCCCTGTGAGGTCCCAAGAACCCCAGACCAGTACCTTTCCTGAAAAAACAAAAATTAAGCCTATCCTCTGGTGTTCCATTGGGCATGGAGTTATTTTGCAAAAGTAAAAAACAAAAATGATATTTTACAATGACAAGGATTTGAAGCCTTAAATGAAATAGAGTTTCAGAAATCGCCCATTGACTGGGCCATCAAACACCTTCTCACCTTCCATATTTTGCATTTTGAAAGTGTTTTTCTATTGTACCTGAGCTATCACAAAAGGTCCTATCCATAGAGAATCAAATTTACCGTGCTTTCCCTTATATTTCCTGACAACATCCCATTTCAGAACCTAGTCTCCAATCTGAAAATTGTCCACCTTTTCCTTCTTGTCAAAAATACTTTTTATCTTCTTTTGGTGAGCTTCTGATTTCTCCACCAACTGTTCTCTAACTTGTTGCATCTCAACCAGATCAAGCATTCTTCTTACGATGTAATTTGGTTCATCATGTTCCTCCTAAAAGAACTTTGCTACTGGTAGAACCAGCTGAATGGGGAAAATAGCATCAATACCATATACCAACTTGAAAGGAGAAGTCCCTATGTATTTTTTGTTGGTCACTCTGTCATCCCAAAGAGAAAACTTTAATTTAGAATCCCAGCTCTTCTGATTCTTCTCCAATAGTTTCCCGATGATTCTAACTAGGCTCTTATTCGATGACTTAGCAAGGCCATTTCCTTGAGGGTAGTAGGACGTATAATGCACCAAATGAATGCCCATTGACTCACACATGTTAACCAATGCACCAGATTTAAAAGCTAGTGCATTATCAGTCACTAGCCTTTCTGGGCAGCTAAACCTGATAAAGATTTTTTCATATAGAAACTTCATGATGACTTGGTGAGTAGCATTCCTTGTGGGGACTGCCTCTATCCACTTAGTGAAATAATTAGTGGCTACTACGATCCACTTGTGCTTACCACTTGATGAGGGATTAATCTCACCTATGAAATCAAGACCCCACTGCTGGAAAGGGCCATTTACTACAATAGGTCTGATGGGAAAAGACCTGAGTTGTTGCTTTCCTATGAATCTTTGGAATTCATCACATACTTTCACAAAGGTACACACATCAGAGAAAAGGATAGGCCAATAGTATCCAGCCCTTAGAACCTTGTGGGCTGTAGTTTTCCAGTAATGATGGCCTCCACATATGATTGAATGGAACGGATGCATGACTTGAATTGACTCTTCTTTATCTAAAAATCTCAGCAAAATACCTGAGGGATCTTTATAATACAACATATTTTTAACTATGCAAAATTTAACAGACTTGAGCTTAAGAGTTTGTTCTTGGGTCATGCTAATCCCGAGGGGAACTTCTAAATTTTTCAAGAAATGAATAATACCCGAGTACCGCTCACATGAGGAAAATTCTTAGCCACCTGCTGACTATCGTGCTGCTCTTCTTCTACTACCTCCGTCTGCAAGTTTGTTGAACTTATACCAATGAAATTCATGCTTAGTAGATCACAATTTTCTTCATCCATCAGCTTAGATAGGCCTTGTCCTTTCACTAGCTTGGTGGGATTTACTTCTATTTCAAACCCAATCAGCTTTGCAATCCATTTGACTCTCTTTCCATCAATTTCAAGCTGGGTCAAGACATCCTTCACAGTAGCTGAAGGGACATAGGCAAGGACCTTTGTGTGTAGAATGTAAATTCTGAAGGCTTTTAGTCACTTAATGAGAGCATAAGCCTTTTTTTTATAGGATCATACTTCAATTCAGCATCCCTCAATGTTTTGCTGAAGAAATAAATGGGGTGATCAAGACCTTCATCATCTTTCTGTAACAAAACTATTGCCATTGTGTCATAGGAAGCAACTTGGAGAAAATGTAGAATCCCTTGGTATAGTCTGGACTAATTAGAGTGGGAGATTCCATGATAGCCTTCTTAATGGCTTCAAAAGAGTTTCTTGCATGTCCTATCCATTTGATTTTAGCTTCCTTCCTCAACATATAGGTTATGTGTTTTACTAACTCAGAAAATTTTGGGATAAACCTCTTGACAAAATTTATCTTACCAAGGAATGACTAAATATCCTTTTTTGACCTAGGTATGGACAACTTCTAGATTGCTTCAACCCGAAAAGGTTCAATCTTCACACCTTTTGCTGAAACTATGTGACCCATGATTTTTCCCTCTCTAAGAGCAAATTGAGACTTTTTTGGGTTCACAGATATCCCAAACTGTATACATTTCAGAAAAAAAAACCCTCTTTAAGTGTTGCAAATGTTCTTCATGGCTGTTGGAGTAAACAGTTAGGTCATCAAGATATATGAGAAAAAAATTGTCCTTTAATCCCCCAAAATCTATGTTCATGGCCCTCTGAAAAGTGGCCCCAGCATTCATTAGCCCAAATAGCATCTTGCATACATGAAGGTACCCCAGGGAGTTGTAGATGCGGTTTTTTCTTGATCATCAGGGTGTATAGAAACTTGATTGTAGCCGAAGAATCCATCTAGGAATGACATGACACAAGCTATTGAGACTCTTTGCAATAGATGATCCATATTGGGTAAGGGATAGTTGTCTTTCTTGGAGCATTTATTCAGGTTTCTAAAATCAACACATAACCTAATCTCACCATTTTTCTTCCTCACCACCACGAAATTTGCAATCCATTTAGAATACCTGAGTGGGATTATGATTTTTGCATTAAGGAGATTTTTTATTTCTTTCTCAATCACAGGCAGTAAGAGAGGACTGATGGCTCTTAGATTTTGTTTGAAAGGGATGGTGTCGTTTTCCAGGGGAATCATGTGTTGGATGATATTTGTGTCATATGTTTTTAGGTCACTGTATTCCCAAGAAAATATATCAGCAAACTCTTTCATACTGACTGCAAAATTTTGACCTCTGATCAGCAGTCAACTCAGTGGACAAACTTATAAATTTTGTATGACTTTGGCTACCTATATTGTGCTCATGGACAGCAGGGTCTTTCTCCCTTTTCACAGATTTAAAGGGGACATCATTATGATAAAAGAGCTCTTCATGGGGTACTAGACACCGAGGTATATAATTGCTAGGAAACTGAACCATATTTTGTTTACCTATTTTCTCTTTTAATCTGGGCCTCTGGGATTATTCCATATTTAGGTTTTCTTGGTCAACATGCATATACGAAAATTCATCAACGAGCTGGAGAAACTTACTAAGTTCATCATCATTTTCAAAGACTTTCCAAAATTTCACATTATCAGGTAGGGATGGCATGTACTTGACTTGGATTTCACAGTTCGATTTAGGAGGCAAAGGAGGGATGAACATACTGGCAGAGACAGCAAGGGAATCAGCTAGGTGGTTCATAGCTCTAGGTATATAGGAAATGTCAAAAAACATGAAAGAGTCCCTGAGTTTCCATACCTCATCTCTATATCCCTTTAGCCTGGCATTCTTTGCTTAAAAAGTATTTTTCACCTACTGTCTGATGAGGTCTACATCTCCAAATATCTTCAGGCACATGATTCCCATTTCCTTGGTAGCCTTCACTCCCAATAGAAACGCCTCATACTCAGATATATTGTTAGTAGTCTTGAAATCAAACTTATAATACGAATGAATAGTCTCCTTTGAAGGAGAAATCAAAACTACACCTGCACCTGCTGAGGCTTGAGTACTGGCCCCATCAAAAAACATGCTCCAGACAGACTTGGTTACTTCTTCAAGTTGCTGATAGGTGGGCTTTGTAAGTTGCATGGGTATTGGCTGGGAATCATCTATATGCAGAATACATGCCCCAAAGTCTATGTCTACTGCATAGATGGGATGGTTTACAGAGTTCTTTTCATTACTGATGATGTAGGCAAGTTGATTTTCTCTATAGAGTCTCTTGGTCTCTCCTCCAAACATTAAGATTGTAGCATATGTAAGATCCATCTGTAAGGTACCACCTAGCCTTTTACTCCATGAGCGAGACAAGTGGAGGCCAAACTTCGGTAGGATGTCAGCAACTATTATGTCCATAGCTATGCTTTTTGAAGGCAGCTGGGAGAGGTTTATGAAAAGGTCTTTTATGAGGCCTAGGCAATTGACCTTCCTAGATTCCAAAGAGAAAAGATCATGGTAGGGTTTTTTAATGTTGAGTCCAAGCTCATCCATCACTGCTTTTGGAATTTGGTTGTGGGATGCTCCCGAGTCAAGCAAACAATTGTGAAGGATCTTTTCATGGATGTTCAAGGATATGTAGAAGGGTGGACAAGACTCGTCTATCTCTTCAACCATAGGACCTAGGGTTACCGTGGGCTTATCATCTTGCAAATTGACAAAGTCAGCATCTATGGGTGTCTTTGGTTGAAGAGATTTCAATATAGATGTCTTAAAGATATCATTCTTCATCAATTCTATCAAAGGAAAAGGGATTTTCAATTTCTAAAATTCTGACTCAAGATTGAAAGAAGAATGCAACTTTTCATAAGTTCTTACCTCTTGTGATGGAGCTTTGAGCTGAATAGGATCATGAGCTGATAGATGTAATGGCCTTTGCTACTTTTTTGGAGGAGCATCCATCTTTTTTGATGGAGCAGCAATATTTTTAGCAGGAGGAGCAGGTTGCTTTGTAGGAACAGGACTCTTCTTTACAGGAGCAACAATCCTAGACCTTATATTGTAACCTCCTTGATCATCTTCCTAATGCAAGGCTTCTTTAGTTATCTGCTCATTAATGAGGGATTCCTCATAGTTTGATTGTGTCAAGAAGGAGTGATCAACTTCATCTTCCATGCAATTAATGTTGTCTTCTGCATCTCCTTCTTCCTGAGTGAGCTCTTGTTCTTCTTCCAGCACAGCATTTTGGAAAGGAGCTATGATTCTCTGATCCTCAGCTGGGTTCCTAGCCCTTTGAAGGATCTGAGATGGTGGGTTATTTCTTCTGTAAGGGAAAAAATTAGGGTTTCTGGGGGAAAATTCATTTGGCCCTTTACCTCGCATAGTTTGTTTCCCTCGATCTTTAAGTATAGACATTTCAGTTGTTAGGTTGTCCAACATCTTGGCCATTTTTTCCATCTTTGACTCTGAGTATGAAGGACCTAAAGGGTCTAAAGATTGCTTCTTCCTGTCCATTTTTCCCTTAATTTTTTGAGATGCAACAATATTAGACTCAACTTCAAGGGCAGCATCTTGCATAAGTGTTAAAGAAGAAGATCTTGTTTCTCTGAGAAGAAGACAAAACTCTGAATCAGAAGCATTTGCATAAGTGATTTTGGCTGAAGTATCTGTAGGTTTGATCTCAGCAGGGATTCTACTGAACATCTTATTGAATCTCTTTGTGAAATTGGACATAGACTCGCCATTTTCCCTCCTCAAATTTCTAAACTCTATGATATAGTAAAGGAGGTCACTTCTTTCCCCCCAATGCTTCAAGAATATGTCATCTAGGGCTTCAATGTATGCTACTGATCCAGCAAGTAACTTTTTGAACCATTTCCTATCCTCACCATCTAAGCTTTGTACGAAAACCCTAGTCCATACATCCTCTTGTTCAATATTGATATTCTTAACATAACTATAGAATGCTTCCAAGTGTTCTTGAGCTGTAAAATCTCCCTCCCCAGTAAACTTAGGCATGTATTTTTTATAATCTCCTATAGGCATAGCAGAAAGGGGGTTAGGAATATTTAGAGGGGCATATCTGGCAATGAGGATCTTTTCCATCTTGGTCAGAGGGGAAGCCATATTGGATGTGAGTATGGAAGGGGAAGAAGGAGATACTACTGGTGTGGATAGTATCTAAGGAAGTATAGGTGGTAGATCTACCCTAGTGGACTCATCAGGGATAGGATCTACACAAGCAACAATGCTTGAAGATTCCCCAACCCTCAAATTTTTTGATTCACTTATAAATTTTTGAGAATTGGATGCTTCAGTAGAATAATATTTAAAAGGAGCCCTATTTGATACAATAGCATAAATACCTCTGGAAATACCTGATGTATCTCCCCTTATAGATCTGGAAGTCTATCTTTGTGAATCTCTTCCTCTCCTTTTAATCTTTTTAGTATCTTAAACAGGTTTCACTGGTGGCCTTTGAGGATTTTCTATGGTACTTGGTATTCTCGATGCCACCTTATTCAAATGGAGTCGCCAAATAGATTATTACAACCAAAACAGTGTCCAGACTTTGTCTATGATCAAATTTGGATCTATGTCATTCACCAAGGAAGCTGAGCTTCAATCGCTTCTCCCTGGAAACAGCACCAATTTGTTATCTCTCCTAGAAACTCTTCTAGGTTGTAGCTCGAAGATGCCTGGTAACTTTAGTATTTTCTTAATGATGGGAAATATGGATCAAGTCGGATGAATTAATCAAAACTCACTCATTCAAAACATGCATAAACACACTCATATAGATAAGGCTTTAGACCACTGATGTTCAAAGGGTTTGTAAAAGGCGGATGTATGTAGAAATCTTATTATGCTAGCAAACTTATAAGCAAAGCATATATAAATGGCTAATCACAATAAGTAAATGGTACTTGCTATTCAATTCATCAACACAAAGATATGATGACAACTATCTCGCATTAGACAAATAGAAAAAACATGAAATAAACATTCAGGTGCAAGTAAAGAAAGGTAGAAGATGAAATATGAACATAAATGGAAAAAGAAGCTTATATTATTGGCATGAAAATGATAAATCTGATAGTACAAGTATGAAAAAGTCTCCAAATTCGAACCCTTTCTTCTACAGTAGTCACAGGCTTTATAGCCTTTACAAAATTTATTCCAGATCCTAAAAAATTGGATCGAATTTACTAAAAATAGGCAGTCATAACTATTTGCTAAAAGTAGGTAAAGATCTTATCTTTGATTTCCAATCTACCTAACTCCAAAAATTTTCCTACTCCTCAAACCCTTTAATAGTTGTAGTAGACACTGAAGTAGATCTCAAAATTTCCATTTGGCAGACAAGTCACCCTTTGTCAGAGTAGGTAGGAGATGTGATCTAATTCACCTCGATGGCACCTTCAAAACTGAAACAGAGCCAAAAAACTGATGCCTTTAATTATTTTCCAACCTTATAAATCATCCATGAGGTGTTTTGATCAACAAAATTGGGTTATGTGCAAGAATATTATTTCCTACACTGTTATGCGCTTTCGGTGGCTAAGGAAGCAAAACTCTGGGCCTGTAAGCTGCTAAAAGCTTTGTTTTCGGTGGCTAATGAACAGCTACGGTGTTCGCCTAAGCCACTGGAAAGTTTGTTTTCAAACTTTAATCAAAATTTTCATCACACTTTACCCTGATGCATTAAGGATTCAGTATTGACCCTTTGGTGTCTCTACAGCATGCATAGGGTTTGGGATGGCAGCAGCATCACAGGATGCATCTGGAACACAAAGGATCATTGCTACTTCTGCTAGGGTTTCCAACTTCTGGTGAGCTTGAGACTGAGGGCTTGAATTCCTTGTTTGCAACTTGGATAGCCTGATTTTCCTGTAGAGACTAGTGTTTTCTTTCCTTAACTTGATATTACTCTCCTCCAACTTGATATACTTCCTTTTTATCTCCTGTAGAGAGTCATACAATTCAGCATTCCTCTTGGTTAACCTCCCATTAGCTCTTTTAATTTCCCTCTCCAAGACCTCTAGCTCATACACCTGCCTCAGCAGCTGATTGATTTTTTGGGATCTAGGTTTGCTGGATGAAGCCTCTCGCACTGGTTCACCTTGATCCTCCTTTGGTGTAGGTGATGGAAACTCCTCCTTCCCTATTGTAACCTGATCTGCTAGCTTAGTTCCTTGTTCTTCTTCATCCTCAGAATCAAAGTAAGGTAGGTTGAGGATATTTTTGTCTGGTGCTGAAACCTCCTCTTCCTTTTCACCGAAATCCAGGTTCCTCTTGGCCTTCTTGGTCTTAGGAGCAGGAGAGGCCTGATGCACTGCTATTGGAGATATGGCCCTCCTCTTCCTCTTACCACTTCTGGGAGTGGAGGAATTTTTTGAAGAAGACTTACTTTTGTCCTCTGGATGCAATTCAATCTCAAACTCATCCCAAAATAGGAAGTATGTCGAGGCCACGTTCCTTCTTTGCAGCAGTTCAAGGACAATTAGCTTGATCAAGCCATGATGGGATAGCCTACCTACAATCTTGGTGGGCTTAGCTTTAACTTGATGGGCCATTTTAGTCAGGATTTTGTATAGGTGAAAAGGAAAGTTCAGGGGGCTCCTGTCAGTGAAATGGTTCATTAACCTAAAATGGTATATCATTACCCTATTATACCTACCCTCACAAGTTATGTAGACCAGAATTGCCTTCAACAAGTGTTGTCATTTTTCCTCAAGACAAGATGTAGGAATGCTCTTGTTCCATACAATGTTCTTGTGCTCAGGCTTTAGGTAAGACCTAAATTCTACATTCTTTGTGATAGTGGTTTTGAACCATCTTTCCCTAGTCCTTGGGAGCTCTGTTACTTCAACTATCAGAGCCTCATCCACCTGGAATTCTTCTCATCCAATAACTGTTTTCGAGCCATCAAAGGAGAGAGCAAAGGCTTCTACCACTTGTTGATGGGATCCCTGAATATTTTCGTAGAACCTATAGCATCCTGAGTCTTTGAAAAGGTGGCATACCTCTGGGTGTGATTCAAGTTAGCCAATATCACCTAGTTCCTTTGTTAGGTCAAGTCCTCCTACTTTCTTCATTTCTTGGATTGTTCTTCTGTACCTGCAAAATTTAAAATTCAAAAACTGGAGAAGGCAATTACATCACTAGATTCAAGGGATCTTGGCTTAGTGCGGATGCATGTAAGAAATGTGGAATGAATTAAGGAGGGGGTGCTGATTTTGAGGGATTTGACTGGAAATTGCAATTTGAGCAAGGTGATGGTGTATTCTGATGAGGCCCACAAGCTAGCCAGTGCAAGGAACATAATCATTCAAACTAGAAACCAATGTTTCGTCGTGGTTCGATCACAGACATGGGACAAGTGGAGGATTCTAATGAGGCCTGCAAGCTAGCCAGTGCAGGGAACGTAATCATTCAAACTGGAAACCAATGCTTCGTGGTGGTTTGATCACAGACATGGGATAGGTGGAGGGCAGAGAGGGTTTGGGTTTAGATAGGTCACTTCAGTTTCATAACGACCCCTCTTACCAACTCATGATTAATTGCAGGTCCTATATTTTCAGCGGTTAATGGCTTGATGGTGGCACTCCTCTTGTTGACGGTTGTTGATTGTGATGGATGCGCCAACTATTTTACCTTTATTGAGATTTTGGTGGCTAAGGAAGCGTTGAATTCTATTTTTAAGCTACCAAAAGCTGGGCTTTTCGGTGGCTAATGAACAGTTGAGATGTTCACCTAAGCCACCGAAAGCTAAACTTTTATTTTTTATGGGAAAAAATAGAGTACAAAATGTTCCAAACTTTATTAAACACCAAAATCTTTCATAATGTGTCTTGAAACCTTCATCACTACACAAAATAAATTTTCTGAGTCTAATCTATTGAAGACTAATTTATTTAGGAGATAACACCATGGTTTGCACAAGATCAGATATTGCACATGCAGTGGGAGTTGTGAGAAAGTATATGAACAACCTAGGTAAAGATCATTGGAAGGAAGTACCGTGGATTATCAAGTATTTGAGAAGTACCACTTCTCATGCATTATGTTTTGTAGGTTTAGACATTGTTATATAGGGATATGTTGACGTAGATATAGCAGGTGATAAAGACAGCAGGAGGAGAATCACAGGGTATGTTTTTTATTGTAGGTGGAACAACAGTAAGTTGGATTTCGAAACTGAAAAAGGTTATTGCACTTTCAACAACGAAAGCAAAGTATGTTGTTGCTACAAAGGCTGGTAAAGAGATGATTTGGTTGCAGATATTCATGGAGGAATTAGGTAAGAAGTAGGAGAATAGAAGCTTGTATAGTGACAATAAAAGTTTCATTCATCTTGTAAATAACTCATCCTTCCATTCGAATACTAAACATACTACAAATTAAGTACCATTTCATATGATATGTTCTACAAGATAAAGTGTTGAAGTTGGAAAAGATACACACTAGCCAGAATCCTACAAACATGTTGAAAAAGGTAGTAACCAAAGATAAACTTAGCTCCTGGTTGGTTTCAGTTGGCCTTCATGCATGAAGGTGAAGAGGAAAAATTATCCAGGTCCAAGGTTCAGAGCATAGTCCAACAAGTGCAGCAACAGTGTAGTTGTAGTGATCGGTTTCCAAGTGGGAGATTGTTGGTTGTGGAGCTTGATCTTCCTGATTCATAGATGTTATTGTTCAGTCATTTTTGTGCACCATTTTTACTATAAACTCGTCCCAACAGGGGGGTGTGGGGGGGATTTATCCCCCCCGTGGGGGTCCACAGGCGAAGGCCTCGAAATAATTTTTCGGGGATATTTGTTGGCCAACAGTTTACAGGTCCGTGGTATTGGGTGACCTATGGTATTTTTCCATGGTAATTCCCCTATAAAAGGAAATCATTGTAATACGGCTGTGAATTCTATTGTAGCATTCTAAAAACAATTTCTGTGATTGTGTGAGAGAGATTGTGAGAGAGTGAAGAGGAAGTGCATTGAGTTTGCTATAAATTGTATTCATTTTTCTTGATAATATAATAATAGAAGGAAATGTAACTCGTCTTAGGTGAACCACTCTATTGTAATGTGTTTATGTGTTTAAAATTTGCATATTTTTTATTGTTATTGATCTACAATCATGTTTTCTAACATTGCGTTTTTTGAGTTTTTGCAATGTTTCCAATTAAATCTTTTTACGGTTTCAATGCTTCAAGATTTTATAATAAGTTTTTTTTTTAATTTCCATCATTTATAGTTTTTGATTAAATGTAAAATATGTTAAGGCTTTAAAAAATAATCGAAACATCACTACTTACCTCCACAACAATAGAACCAGTAATCAACTAACTCATTGACGATGAAGGGATATATAAATAATTGTATTTCTATTGACGAGTGTAAAATAAGTAATCCCTTTATAATAAATAAATAATTGTGAAAATAAAACATTGTCCTTCCAAATATTTACAATATTAAATAATTAAACACCAATTAAAATAAAATAAAATAATTTTTTCAATCAAATTTAATAACAAAACAAATTTTTCTTTCAAAACCATGGTAATTAATTTTTATCCTTATTAGGGCGACCAATGGGAGAGATTTTTCAGGATTTACATATTTTTAATCAATTAAAATAATAAAAGAAGGAAACGCACACACACACCAAGTTGGTGTATGATACCCACTTGTTTATGATACAAGGGGCCTTCTTCACGCAACAATTTGACTGCTAAAGTCTATGAAGGTGTGCATACCCTACTCCAATTGGGATTAGAAGCTCTGGCCTCATAGAATGAAACATGTGATCTTAACCATTAGGGCCACTCAAGTTGTATACACACACAATCAAATAAAAAAACAAATTTATATTAAAACTAAATAATTAGAGTGCGTAATATTCTTCTCATATGATTCATTAGATTTGAAATAATAAGACATTGTTTCTATGGTTTCACTGTTTACTTACATATGCATGAAATAATACTCAATTTCTTAAATAGTAGAGTCAATTTCTTAAACTATGTTCCTTTTAATAATACATAGCTTAATGTGTGAGATAATGTTGCTGGAAATTCTCACCTCTTACTGACAAGAGTCGTTTCCCTAGGTATGAATGGTTCAGATCTAGAACAAATGAATGATAACAAGGATGGAAACTTCCCCTAGAGTTTGTAGATATCTAGAATGAATCCTTTTGCTATCCTGTAGTATGATGTATAAGTATTCTATGGTGTTGTATCTCCACAGATGTACCTGCAATGAACACATCAAACAACAAGAAAGATCAAAAGTACTAGAAAATGATCTATATTTCTATATTAGTGACTAAGGAATCCAATAATAAAATGAATGATTATACCACAATACATTTTATGGGAAAGGAACCATATTTACATTAAAATGATGAAGAGAGATTATAATCATTTTCCTTAGTGTTGTGATGCTCGTTTGCATGCCATATTTTGTCCTCAAAGCTCCAACTTGTCTCTTCTATGCTCACCCTAGATTTGTTCAGAACCTCAGTGCGACAACATGACTTTTCTCTCTCTTCCCATGGAAGATGAGCTAGGTTTTATAGGCCTTGGGAGGATAGTGATGGTTGAGGAAAAGGTGGATGAGGTGGAAGGGAGATCCTACTAGGGGGGCTCTCGAGTCCAGGTGGTCCACAAGAGTAGGGATGAGGGTGCCACGAAGTCTTCCTTTGAGAAGCTTCATGAATCTTCTCTTTTTATCTTCAAAACTCGAGCACCACTCTTTCACTATGTAGACAGAGCGTCACCTAGGTAGAACCTCTTCTTGACCAAGGGGTAAAGGCGGTGGCACCGCTTATTGTCAAGAGACAATATTCATTACTGAAGAGGGTAACGCTTATTGCATTAAAGGAAGAGGCAATGTTGGACTCCAATATGAAAAATAGGAGTCTGGGTCAATGTCCAACTTCAAATTTTGGGATTTTAGGGAAATTTTTGATGATTTGGGACTCAACACATGATGGTGACAAGATTTATGTGTAACAAAATACTCCAAAAAGCATGAGTCTAGAGGGATAAGATAGGAGAGAGATTTGAAAGAGAAAGTTATCACTTTGAGGCAAGAAATCGCTTGATCAGAGATCCTCATCAACCAGGCTTCTACAATATATCAATACTTTCTAATCATATCCAATCATCTCCTCATCATGGTTGGAGACCAATACAAGGCAGATCCATGAGAGAGATAAATAATCATGGATACTAGAATACAGCGTAGATCCATGTGAAAAAGACTCAAACATGAACATAGCTACCAGACATACAATGTATATCTATGTCAAATGAATGCAAATTTTAGCATAGCCATGACCATACAAATGAGGATCCATGCTAGGACTTATACAAAATACTCCATCGCAACCTGGGGAAAGAAATGAGTGCTTAACAGGTACCCAGGGTCTTCGTCTCATCTTCCACAAAGTATGATTCTATCCATGTGATTAAAATGTTTTGATGTCGAACATGCTAGAAACCACTTGATAACTGGTCAATGATGAGAACTGTTAACAAGTGCGAGGGAAATCACCATTAATGGAAATGATTCCCAAGGTACCCTAGTACACTCTCTTGAATGTGAATAGATAATATGACGTTGAGCACTCAGTTGAATCTTTCGATCAAAGGTCAATGATGTGAACCTATGTTGAGAGCGAGAGAATAGTCTCGTCGAAGGAGGGCCATGATGAATCCCACATCGACGACACAAAACTAGGAACAAAATTCTGTAATTTTGAGTATGATGTAACCATAGGACTGAATCAAAAGGTACTGACATAGAGGTTGTTTTGACTACAGATTTAAACTCTCAATATGACTTCCCTTTGAACATCAGGAGGCACGACCAAAGACTTGGCGGCATTGACTTGACCAGGTGGATACCAAGACATAATGTAACGGTAGATGATGCATTCTTTGAAAGACGCAAAGGAGTGACATGACTCATGAAAGTGGATCGAATCAGAAGCAAGATGAATACCCAATTGACTAAATGAAATGTAGACAAGTGACATGTTCAAAGGTGAATAATAACTTCCATTTATTGTAAAATGAGATAGTTCCCTTCCCTTAATTTCCCCTTCATGATTGATGAGTGCCTCTTTTTGTTTTTATGAGTTAAAACAAGGTAACAAACACTCGTTGTAGATTATCCTAAGATAATTCCATTCTCATATGTTTCGCAAACCTGATAAAGGAGGGGTTCGTTCCCAAAAAAGGGTCTTTTCGTGTTTAATTTAACGAGTCCATTAAAAGTTAACTCGGGAGCCTTCAAGTTTAGAGAGTGTGAATGAAAATGGAAGAAGAATCCAAAGGGTCCTTTTTTGTATGATTTAATACCTAGGGCTTGAAAAAGTATAAAATAATGCCCAAGAGAACTCTTCTAGTCATGATTGGCTAGAGTATTCCTTTTTCATAACTAGTCAATCTGAACTGAAAAAGGGGTAAACGAAAAGATGAATCTTCAAGTAATTTTACGAGCGTGAAGAAGACAAGTTTACTCAACGATATTTTCACACTTAAAGAGTCCGAAAAAAGCTTAAAAAATACTCCATTAGGGTTTATTTTCGCGATGCGAAGGTTTAACGAGCCTGAAAAGAAGCGAAATTTGACTCTGAACTTTGGTACTGGGTTTAAAGAGCATGACCAAAATGTTAAAATTAGCACTCGATGACTTTTTCCTTTTTATGGAAGTATGAAAAATTCAAAAACAAACTCGCTCATAACTAAAATTCTTAACTTTCATCCCTGCAAAAACTTTAAAAAGGCTATTAGATCTCCAAAACATTGAAAAAACTAGTTTTAAATGACTATGTAAAAGGGCATTTTTAATGAAATAATTAAAAAGATTAAAATAATCCAATAAAACCCTAAAAAATTTCATATAAAAACTAACGAAATAGTAAAAACATATCATTTTACTATTTACCAAGTTGGAGAGCTATTTGGAACAAATTGTGTGCAAACTTCAAGTGAAGATTTCGAAGCCGTTAACCGTCTGTTTCTTGATCCATATATTCCATATAGGAACTAAAACCATCCTTATCATTTTCATAGTTGACTTTTCCTTTTCCAAGCACATTATTTGTATTTTTGAGGTTTTTACCCTAGGGTAAAAATCGCATTCAGGGTAACGCACTTTCCCTTTTTATGAGAAAGGAAATGCCCAAGAAAAACTGTGGTTTTCATTCCTAAACAGGTGGTGCCATCACTATCTCAAGGAAACAGAAGTGGTGCCGCAGAGTTCTCCCAAAATATGAACGACCTAGCCAAAATAATGCTTTTAAAGTATTTTGAAAGGTTGATAATGTGTTCTAATAATTCAATTTTTGTTTTTGGCAAGTCATTTTAGTCAAAATGGTTGTGTGGAAGGAAAGATAACATGAGGATGATGATGTCAGAGTTGGGGCAGATGCAGGTTCTATAGTTTCTTTATGGGTTTGTGGCCTCCTAAATTTTTTCCATGTTCCTAGCATGAGGTCTCATGTGAGACTACTAAAATACATACTGAGAATGTGGAACCCAGAGCAGTAGTTCTTCGAGGTGGGGGGCCATGTTATTACAATGGAAGTAGAGGAAATATACTTCCTTACAGGGTTATCCAGGCATGGAGAGCATGTCTCACTAACAGGTCCTAGGGAAGGAGACATCACGACACAAGAGCTTATCGATCACCACTGTTTTTCAAGCACTTAGATGTCTGGGAAAAAGATCCACATCAAGGAGGTGATGGATTTGACTCTCCATACAGTGCTTTTCACCATGCAGTGGGTTGCAGGGAGACAAGGGGATCACCAGGATTCTAGTGCTCACATGATTTACGCCTTGGAGGCTATGGCACCTACAATCTATAACTGAGTCGAGGCTTTACTGAGTGTCTTCAAGGATCAGCTAACTAAGTGTCGAAAGGGGGAGTTAAAGCAGTTTGGTTATGGGACCATCTTGGAATCCTTGTTCTTCGAGTGGATGCCTCATCTAAGGCCTCAGGTGGATTTCACCGAGCTAAGAGAACGGGACCCTCGCATGCTATGGTGGGTAGAGATCATGGCCCGCACTGGTGGAAGTGGGACCAAGGTCAAGTATGGGAGCGCATTTTTCCTTTGGTTAGATGACCAAGTTCTCATGGTGGAGGAATATGCGGATGGTGGTGCTGAATTTGGGGGAGTTCCTGATCTACCCTTACTAGCAGGTTCCCAATGGGGCGATATTGGTAAGAAGAATACTCAAGACTTTGATCATTTTTGCATTTTTGTGTTTTATAATTTTTATGAATGATAACGAGACTTAATTTTTTCATGTATATGTTGGAGATGCATGACCTGGGGCATCTTCCTTTATTAACATACGAGCGGGGGGGCGTTTCATTCATAGAGGGGATGATGAGTTGACTGAGTTGGAGGAAAACCTCAATCGGTTAACTCTTGAAATTCCATATGCTTCCATAAATGACCTACCTGGGAGGTACCAGAGACATACAGATAAAGTGTCAGGTCGATTCAGCCGCCTGCTATGGAGGGTAGCAAGAGATATCATGTGCTACCATGAGCATCACTAGTTATTCTACATGATGTATACACTGAAAGCTATCTAGCTTCAGTATTTTTGTCATTTTGTATATCTAAAAGCCAAAGTGCTTAAATAGGGGTCTCGTGACCATATTATTTTGTAAATCACTTTATATATATATACAGACTTATTTATGATGGGTTATATGTGTTCAAATGGAAAATGATATTTACATGAGTTTCTTATGCCTTCTACTGTTTATTTTATTTTACAATGAACCATGTTTTATTTATCAAAAGTTATGTATGGTAAATATACCAGTCCAAAATGTAATTGGCCAATGAGTCTGCAATAATGTTATAAGACCTAGGAATATTCCTACAAGTGATTGATTCAAATGACCTTTCTAACAAACAATCTATTCAAAAAAGATGAAGGAGTATAGGATTTCTGATGGCTTAAATGTGGTTCAAATAAAAAACAACTAGTTGTGAGTCCATGAATACTACCACGTCATGAATGTACCGAGATGCAGCCTCGGTCAACAAACCTATTACTGCTTGATACTCGGTGATGTTATTTGTGGCTGGACCTACACAAACTGCTCCTGAACTGACTAAGTCATGAGCTGGGGAATACAAAACCCAAGCATCTGAAGCGAGGTTCAAGGTATGATGACAAGCACCATCAGCAAAACCATAAAAATCCATTTGATATGCATAACCAAAACATGGTCTAAACAGCAATGACAAAAACTCAAAACCATATTGAAATACTTAAAACACACCAAAACTCCAATCAATATACATATATACAAGGTACCACACAGAAATGAATTCAAGCATAGTACCTTTTCAAGTACAACCCATTGCGAGGTTTCCCAAAAGGTATCCCATCATAATCTACAAGCTCATAGGCCCCTTTCTCTAAAAATTTATTGACGATAAAGGGACCATACCACATAGACTCAAACTTGCCCTTCCCTAGCTTGTCATGCCTCTGATCATAGGTCAAAACCACGTCACCTTCATTAAAGACACGAGGTTGAACAGACTTACAATACCTAGCCTTAACGTATTTTTTATTTGCCTTGTTATCCAAGGAAACATCTCTTCTACTTTCATCAAGGTTTGTTAAGTACAAAAATAATTCTTCTTCAACAGAAGAGTTCGGGAGAATATCTACTGCGGTCTTGAGTGACTGGATCTCACATTTAATAGGAAGGAAAAATTCTAGTCCATAAACCAACTAAAACGGTGTAAAACTGGTGTTTCTTTTAACTGAAGTCCTGTAAGCCCACAGCACGAAAAAAAGAGTTAAATGATAGTTGGATTATGATCTCCAACCATCCTACCCAGCATTGTTTTCAAAACTTTGTTAATGGACTCAACTTGACCATTAGCCTGCGGATAATAAGGAGTTGAGATTTCAAGACAAAAACCCAACTTAGCACTCAACTCAGCCATCATTTGATTATGGAAATGGGATCTGTGGTCAGTGACTGTGGCTTGCGAAACTACAAACCTAGCTATCACATGATTAAACAAAAAGAGGGCATCACTATTTCCATCCTCTGCATATGTAGTCATTACCTCATCCCATTTTGTAAATTAATCGACGGCTACGATGATGTAACCATGCCCCCCAACTGAGGTAGGATTGCAATGCATGAAATCAATTCCCCATTTGGAGAAAGGGCCAACAACAATGACGGGGTGTAAAGGAGCAGGGTGGGTGTGCTTTTTACGATAAAATAGTTGACAGGGTGGGCATTTCTTAACCGCCTCATGACAATCCTTGAATATTGAGGGCCAAAAATACCCAGCGCAAAGGATTTTCTAAGTTGTAGCCATCCCAAAAATATGACTGCCACATGCTCCAAAGAGGTAATAATTCAAAACTTGTTCAGCCTCTTCGTGTGTAAGACATCGTCAAAGAATGGAATCAATACCACAGTGATGTAACATATCATTTTAAATGAGATAATATTTCGCGTGGTGATGGATGCAATGACTATCGTCATGGTACATATCAGACTGAAATATTTGGTTCTGGAGATAGATGATCAAATCTTTATACCACAGATTAGTTGTTCTAATCAGGAACAAAAATTCATCCAGAAATGAATTATCAAGCTCAGCTTCCATCAGAGCACAAGAAAGGTCACACATTAACTTTGTGAAAACTAAGGACTTCTTGGAAGTAACCTTAGAAAACTCAAGATCGAATTCCTATAAGATGACGATCCAATGAGAATACTTTCCCCCTAGTACTTGACGAGTCAAAATGTAATACATGGGGTTTTGATCAACGAGAACAATTGTGGTGCATAGTAAAATGTAGTGACGAAATCTTTGCACAGTAATGATCGTATCCAAAGCTAGTTTCTCCACATGCGAATAATGAGTTTTAGAGTCAAGGAGACTCTTACTTAGGTAATAGATCACGTGTTCTTGTCCATTGAGATCCTCCTGCACCAGAACCATACCTATAGTAGTAGTGGAGGCAACAACTTATAGCAGAAATTATTTTGAGTAATTTAGGGGGTGCAACATTGGTGAATGTGTCAGAGCATGTTTCAAATCATCAAAATATCATTGGGATTATTCATCCCAAAATAATGGAGTGTCCTTCTTAAGGAGATGTATAAGCCATGTGTTTTTTCCGCGAAGTTGCATACAAAACGGTGAATAAAGTTTTCCTATCCTTGCAAACTTTGGAGTTCAGTAATGTTAGTCGAGGTGGGTAAGGCCAAAATAACAGCTATTTTCAAAGGATCAATCTGGATGCCATATTTGGAAACCATGAAGCCAAGAAGATGTCCAGTCTCAACACAAAATACACATTTGTGTGGATTAAGCTGAATATTATAATGGAAACATCTAAGGAAGATGTCCCTAAGATTCCCTGGATGGTCCTCTCGTTGTTGAGAATGAGCAGGGAGGTCGTCCAGATACAGATCCATTATGTGTTTAATATCATGAAAAGCATAGGACATGGTGCACTGGAATGTAGCTCCAGAGTTTTTTAAACCAAAGGATAACTTCCGATAGGAAAAGGTCCCCCACGGACAAATGAATTCCATTTTATGTTGATCGACGAGAAGAATTTATATCTGATTATAGTCAGAAAATCCATCCATAAATGAGAATATGACACTCCCAGCACAGTTATCAATGATTTGATCGATGTGTGGAGTAGGGAAATTATTCTTGGGACAACCTTATTTAAATCTAAAAAATTGATACAAAACCTAATAATGCCCTACTTCTTAGCTACATGGACAATATTAGACACCCATTTCGTCAACGATAAGGGATAAATAAAACCCACTTTCAGAAGTTTATCTACTTCGGATTTAATATTTGCATCCTTCCTAAGATGGACTTGACGTAGTTTTTGTCGGTCTGGCCTTACCGTGGGATAATTCTTTATTTCGTGTACAACGATGGATGGATCAATCCTAGTCATTTATTCATACATCCAGGCAAAAACATCTCAAAAATATTTGAATAAAGCTCTATTACTTTCAATTTCTTCTGTTGAACAGTTATGGCCTACATGAACAAGTTCAATAGTTCTAGGATTCACTTATATGTCAATGGGAGTTGTCTAAGTAATGTTACAAAGGTTTCCCTCTAAATTAGTTCCTTGTAATAGTATAGGCATTTGAGGATTGTTGACAATATCATTACTAATGAGAGACACAAAATCAAAGTCTACCAAACTAGCATTGGGAAGGAAACAAGATCTGTGGTGATGATCTTCCCATACAGGTTCATTCACACTCATGATCTCCATAATGGACTCATCTGATGCAAAATTCTGCGAGAGAGTCTAGAGTGGGGAGAGAGGGTTCTATCCAATAGGGTAGGTGGTAAGGATCTGATGCCACAAGATGAAGATCATTAGAATGGACACTGGAAGTAGATTGAATAGAATTACAGAGTGCTTCCTTCGTAAGGGCCTAGAGAAGATGACTCAACAACTTCTTTACCTCTAGGACTGTGGTCAGTCATGGAAATCATGTTCACAGTTGCCACTTCTGTACTAGGAGGGGTTCAGGGGAACACTCCCATAAGGGTTGTATCCTTCAACATTCCTACCCCAACCAATTGATAAGGCAGAGGGGATTGGCCTAGTATAGGAATATTATTTGCAGTGGGGGTGGTAACATCTGGTGAACAAAAATCAATTTGATCGATGGTCACAATCTTCCCCAAATGAGGGAATTGGAGAGTACGAAAAACTATTGAAGCGATAGTCATCATAGCATAGAACAAATTCCTCCCCAATCGAATATTGTAATCCAATGGAGCATCAACTACCTCCACTTGAATGGAAACAGTATTGCCCCCAAGATTGACCGAAAGGGCTGGTAAGAGACCATGAGGTTGGAAACCTCGTCCATTGAAAGATTTCAAGGTTGTGGTTGACTTCATAAGTTCGTGAGAACCAATGGCTCTCCAGCAAGACACAGACAGTACCAAAGTGGAAGCTCCTTCATCCAAAACGGTCCTATGGACCTTTTTTCCAACTAATCTGGTCGTGATATGAAATGCGAGCTAGTGGGGTAATCTGGACTTGTAATTGTCCACATTAAAATGAATCAAATTAATGTTTTCCGGGTCTAAGGACCCTAAGGTCATCAACAATTTTTTGCGCTGCGTGGGACAACTTTGGAGTACCTCCAGAGTAGACATCGCGCAAGGTGCTTGAGCCAAATATTCAACAAAGTTGTAGAATTGTGCAGCTCGAGCATTTGGATTGAAAACAGATTTCCAAAGAGTACTCTTAGGTGAGTGAAAAATCAAGTCAAGGCTAGGTTTCTCGATCGTAAGGGGACCATTAGACGGAGGTGGAGGAGTAGAACTAGTAGAAGGATATTTCTCGGGAGAAGGACTCTCGTCCTTCTTCTCTGTGGGTTTTTCATATGACTAACTATGAGTAGTCAAGATAATAGTTTCTGAGGACATCATTCTGATTTCTTCCTTAGAATTAGAGGTTCCTTGTGAAGACATGTGATCAATAAATTGTTGTTGAGACAGAAAGGGGGCACTAAGCACTGGCGGTGTAGGGTTACTTTTCAAAATTTACTAATTTCTTCATGATGAGGGTATTCCTTCGTGAAGTGGTCACCACCACACAATAGGCAGGGATACTTATCCTTCCTCTTTCCTTTATTGTCGTTCTCTGGGATTGTAGCCTTGTTATTCTCCTATTGGTTTTCAGGATTTTTACCTTTTCCTTTTCCTTTGTTTTTATTACCGAGTGTATGCGTAATTTGAATAGCATTCACCTCGACGGAAACTGTAGGAGCAGAAGGAGTAGTGGTAGAATTACATTGTTGCTTGGAAGGCTTAGCTACTGATGAGGGTTGGATTGAACTTACAACCCCATCAACAGGATTTTCTACAAGTGGCTTGGTATGGTCTGTGCTGGGATGAGGAACCTGAGGGATTAGATCATAGAATGTTCTAGACTAGGAATAAGCCAAGCCCAGATACTGAGTGCAACTGATAGCCTGCTCTTCAGTAACAACACCACCCATAGCCACATCACAGGAAATGGGAGGCAACAAGGATTTTGTAAACCAATCATCCAACAATTGGTTTGGGATAGGAGCTTTAATAAGCCTTTGCCATCTCCTCCACTCATGAATATGATCTGATATATGTGTATAATTATTCTAACAAAGTGAAGTCAAAAGGTTCGTACTAGTTTCGTAATGGATGGGCAGTTGGAAATGAGTAAGAAAATTGTTGTCAATGAGTTGAATTTTACAAATGAATGGTGTGGAAGCTAAATATACCACTTGGAAGTCATACCAGTCAAATTTCGTTGGAAGAGCCTCAAACCGACTGAATCGTCCATCAAGGAGTTGGAATAAAAGCATAGATGGAATTTCGTAACACGGTTTTGAGGATATTCTCCTTGCTTCCCATCAAATTTCAAAATATATGATGGTAAATTAATTGGAATTGTAGGCCATGAAGGGTTATGCTGGATGGGGTCGTTGATCAACTTGGATAGATCAGAAAATTCCATAGTTTCCAAAAAAGGAAGTTGTCGATTAGGTTATATATACTAGTAATACTGATATGGAATCTATATACTAGTAGGACCATAGGTCGATTGATACACTGGCTATTGGATATTTGAATTCACAGACGATCTTCCCGAAGATCCGCTAGATGGAGGCGGGCCTCCAGGAGGAGGGTTTCCTCCAAGTGGTGGTGGTGTTCCACCAGTCGGTGGTCTGCCATAAGTGGTCCTCCAGTTGGTAGTCCCATATAAGGCGGTCCTCTAAGTGGTGGTATTCTAGATGGAAGTCCCTGAGAAAGTGGTCCTCCATAAGGTGGTCCTCCAAGTGGTGGTCCTCCTGAAGGAGGTCCCCCAGAAGGTGGTCCTCCAGAAGGAGGTCCCCTAGAAGATGGTCCTACAGAAGGAGGACATCCACCAAGTGGACCTCCAATAGGTAGGCCTCCACCAAGTGGTCCTCCAAAAGGTGGGCCACCATAACCTCCAGCATTATTCATGGGTGTCCCTCCAAGCATAGGACTAAATGACCAATTAGGTTTCCCCCATGGTGTAAACATGTTTCTAGGGTAAGGAATGCCAAGATACACTATCCCTGTAGATGTATGTTGAAATTTCACACTAATTGCGGATGGAATATTCCCCAAGTAAGTATAACCCCGAGAAGGTTGATTAACTAAGGGTCGTACCCTTGAGGTTTTCCATGTACTAGGAGGAGGGGTAACCACTTCGGTTTTCGTGGAAGGAACTACGACAGCTGATTGTCTTATAGTAGGGGTCTGTCTTGTACTAGAAGTGACTCCACTAACTACTGATGCAACTTGAGATGGGTTTTCCCCCCCAGTGGTAGAAAATACGGGAAAACCAGAATCAGACCAAGGATTTGGAACTGTAGTAATAAGCTTGGAGGGTTTGCCTCGATTAGGAACTATTGAACCTCGTTGGTGATGTTAAACTAGGAGTTACTTGAGGTGACGAGAGTGGACGGTATCCAGGAGGGGTTGTTTCCGAAAGGAAAGGTAAAAAGGACGACATGGGTGCACGATGAGAAATAGGTGAAGCGATAAAGTTCAGAATTTTTTCTTGAGCGTTGTAAAAACGATCAATAGATGGCTGGACCTTTCTAAACATTTCATCATTCCATGGAGCATCCCTAGCAAGATTTAGGAAAGAAGGTCTAGTAGTCCCAAATTAAGAAATAGCTTGACCTAAAGAAGTTCTCCAAAAAGGAGCGTTAGGGCCATATTTTTTCCCCTCGAAATAATCAGACGGGTGATCGACAACCCAATTTGATGAACCAACATGACCTTCCATTTGAAAATTAAATACAGTATCAACCGTAGGAGGTTTCTCGACCAAGGGATTATCATAAGTAGTGAATTCTTCCCCAACTTCCACAACTGGGTTCCCTTCCACATGAGAATTGGCTGTGGAACCTTGATCTATGGATTTCATTGGGATCTCTCCTAAAACAGGAGGAATGTCAGGTGGTAATCCTTGCACCCTTCGATATCATCTCAAAGGTAACTCATCCAGATGGTTGGTCACTAAAAACCTAAACTAGGGTTTGAAACTAGAATTACACACAAAACCACTCCTACGCAAGCTAAAGGTCATAAGCAAACTTAGGTGATAATAGGGACTAATAAAAGTCGGTTCCTTACTAGGATTTTCAAGTCTTTGCAACTCGTGATATACCACAGGGTCCAACAATAAAGTGTGACACGCATGATTGGGATCGTACCCTTGCCTAAATACCCGATTACCTGGACAGTACGTGTGTAGTAGCTCCCCAAGTGTTGTTATCGGTGTATTTCTTTGACGGAAAAAAAGGATTTTCTCAGTTGATTTAAGGAATCCTAGAGCGGTCTCCCGATATACGCAAGGTATGTGGGAGATCAAATCTGTGTTAGTGTTGTCTTATGCACAACCGTTCAAAAGGGGCATTCCGATATGCAATCGAGTACGTGAAGTACCTTTCTATATACCTCAAGGGTACGTGAAAGGTCATTCGATATACCTATGGTACATGGAAGAACCACACAGTTCTTGGGATGCAATGCAAGAAATAGAACGACAACTCCTATGTTTTAAGACGTTGGAACACGTCTCTACCTATCACTAAAGTTACTAAGAATTTTCACCTAGAACTAGCGTTAATTTTATCTTGAACGATTAGGTGAATGCATGAGGTGCGGACATAAAAGTAAAACCATGCAGCATGATATGCAAACTTTTCACTTTACCGTTCGAATTATGCCCTACTTACAAGAAGGAGAGAGTGATTTAATTATGTTTCCAAACAAAAAATCCCAAATAGTCACACTAAACTTATCTTTCAAAGATGCAAACAAACAACAAACTTCTACTGACTGAGACTTGAAAGCGAAAAGAAGAAAGATCTCTTTTCCAAAAAGAAAGACACTACTACTATTTGGCAGACTAAGTACTTTTATAATTCTTCAAATATGAAAAGATCTAACTTACAACTATGATATATTTTTGGCGAGAAAATAACATAAAAAGAAAAGAAGAACGTGAATGCTTGAAAGTTTGTGAAACTAATCAAGGATTAAGTCGTTCATCTTCAAATAGAACTATGATCAAATCTCAAATTTTCTTCTAATCAAAAGCAAAAACCAATCTTTCATGAACTTATGAAGAACAAAAATGAATAAACCAAAATCAAAAAGTGTTCCTCTCAACTAATCTAACAGTAAAAAGAGATCTGACTATATTGACTTACAAGCACTCATTCAAAAACCAAAACCAAGCATAAAAGCAGTTGAACAGATGAAAACAACCTATCTCTTTAAACCAAAACAAAATAAGCCTTTACCACTTTCATATTTTGCATTTAACAGTCCAGAACTCAATGGTGAAGCCAAAAACACACACGGAAAATAAAGCACTTCTAACTAAGCTTTGAAATTGCAGCGGTATAAAAACCCTACCTAGAACTGCTTGCAGAAGGTTGGTGACAGAGCGTTACTGCCTGGGCACTACCTTTTTCCCACTACGACAGAGAGGTGGCACCGCCTTTTGTCTACTGAGCATGTGCGGTGGCACTGCATGTTGTCCTCAATGAATGCACAGTGACTCCTATATATTTGAAAACAAAATGGCAGTGAAAAATAGAAAGTTAAGCATTAAACCACTGACATCAAATCAATAAAATCACAAGAAAATTAAGTATAGAAAATAGATGTGTTTCAGCTCTAAGCAGATCTGGTTAAACTAAACCAAAATCTCACTAGAAAGATAGTAGATCTTATCACTAAAATTTGAAGTTTGGATTACAGACAAGAGTTTGAAAACCAAGAAATATCAGATGTGTTGAATGTCTTCCCCAGTGGAGTCACCAGATTTGTTGCTGGAAATTCTCACCTCTTGTTGACAAGACTTGATTCCCTAGGTCTGAATGGTTCATATCTAGAACAAATGAGTGATAACAAGGATGGAAACTTCCCCTAAAGTTTGTAGATATATGGAATGAGTCCTTTTCATATCCTGCAGTATGATGTAGAATTCTTATATGGTGTTGGATCTCCATGGATGTACCTGCAATGAACATTTCAAACAACAAGCAAGATCAAAAGTGCCAGAAAATGATCTACAGTTCTATATTAGTGACTAAGGAATCCAATAATAAAATGAACGATTATAACACAATAAATTTTATGGAAAAGGAACCATCTTTGTATTAAAATGAAGAAAAGAGATTACAACCATTTGCCTTAGTGTTCTGATGCTCCTTCGCATGCCATATCTTGTCCTCAAAGCTCCAACTTTTCTCTTCTATGCTCACCCTAGATTTGGCCAAAACCTCAGTGCAATAGCATAAATTTTCTCTCTCTTCCCATGGAGGATGAGCCAGTTTTTATAGGCCTTGGGAGGATACGGATGGTTGAGGAAAAGGTGGATGAGGTGGAAGGGAGATCCTACTAGGGGGGATCTTGACTCGAGGTGGTCCACAAGAGTAGGGATGAGGGTGCCACGAAGTCTTCCTTCGAGAAGCTTCGTGAATCTTTTCTTTTTCTCTTCAAAACTCGAGCATCGCTCTTTCACTATGTAGACAGAGCGTACCAAGGTGGAACCGCTTCTTGACAAAGGGGTAAAGGCAGTGGCACCTCTTATTGTCAAGAGACAATAGGCATTACTGAAGAGGGTAACGCTTATTGCATTAAAGGCAGAGGCGGTGTTGGACTCAAATATGAAAAATAGGAGTCTAGGTAAATGTCCAACTTCACATTTTGGGAATTGAGGGCAATTTCTGATGTTTTGGGCCTCAACACATGATGGTGACGAGATTTATGTGTAACAGGTAATAAAATAATATAAAATAGGTCACGAAGATTTTATTTTTAGGAATGAAACTCGTTTATTTCATGTGGCAAATGTTAATATCAAAGAAATTATCATACAAGTTGAGAGTATTTCATGATAATATGAAAACACCAAGTAAAACAATACAACCATGAAGATACTTAGTCAACTTATCAACGTGGCTAGTTAGTTTCAAAGTTTGGAATTCTATATGCTTTTAATGAGAATGGGGTAGCATATTTTTATATTAAAGTAAATTAACATAAATTTATATTGATATGCGAGAAATTCATTTGTTTTCAAATGTCTACAATTAAAATGAATGTATATTAATTTAATTTGCAACTCGAAAGATTGACACAAAATATATGCTCAAATACTAGACATATGTAGTATACAGTTCATCAATTTCATGATAACATGAAGTTTTAAAATTGAAAAAAAAATATAACTAAAAATAAATTTTATAACTAGAGATCATTTTATTTGAAAATTTCTATTAACCAATCAAATTAGTAAATTACTTGTAAATAAACATAATTACTTTTAAAATATACTAAGAGATCTTGCAATGTACATGTGTATATGCTAGGAAATACATGCTTTCACTTAATGTGACTATAGGGTTTTAGTGCAGGATCACCACCCCCCTTGGGATGTAAACCCTAAATTTTTAGATAAAAGTGATAATATGAAATTGATTACACTTGGATGAATTGGAATTGTAAATAAAGTTAAATTTTTAAAAGAAAAAATTACTTAACATAGTCCCCAAAACAACATGGAAGCAACAAAGATATGGATTGAAATGGAAATGCAAAAGTGTCCAAAAGTAGCCTAACAACTTGCATACACGCTTAATATGGGTTCACACTGAGGTAACTAGAACAATGGTGAAAGCATCCCTTCACTTACCCGATTCTGAATAAAGCTTGGAATATATATTCTTAGGATTCTTACTTTGGACTACATGGAACAAGCACAACCACCAAATATTTAGAAAGAGAAATAGAACTTGATCTACTATAACAAACCAAAGGTTAAAATATACAAGAATCTTCAAATTAAAGTGTGCAATGCATGAGGAAAGGCACCAAAAAATAACTAAACCTAAGCAACCATATGGTGCAATAAGCATTAGCAGAAAAAGTTCTTGGATGAAATGGTGGAAAGATTGAGCTTTACATAGATGGTGCTAGCTCATAATTCAAAGATGATGGAATTCAAACAATTAATGCATAGATTAATCCAACCCACATATTTAGTTTTCACTTGTGAGTTGCACCCAAGATTTAGTTTTTTTAATTGTTTTTTCATATAAGATTGACTTGCTTCGAAGTTGGTATAATTCCATTATAGGAAATAGATTCCCCTTGTTAATAAATAATATGCAAACTTATAATACATTTACATGGTTTATTATTTATCATATGGTGCATGTGAATTTGCAATGAGAAGTTTCGTGAAATTGAACCATAAACATTTGAAGAAAAAAAACATAATTGGATTCAACTCCAAATGTGGGTAGATCCGATGGCATTAAAGGAAATTTGAGGTCTAAAATGGGCCTCTTAAGGAAAACAATAAAATAATAGTTAAAATAATAAAATAATATTCATTAATTTTGGAGGAAGAAAGAAAAAACTACTATTTTTGTTCGTATTTTCAACATATCTACATGTGTTTTTACTCAAATTTCAAGCGGCAGCACTCGTTGGATGTGGAATTAAATTCCCCATCCAACAAGTACCCACACTGCATACTTTTGATGGACCCCGCTACCCCAAAAATAAGAAATACCTGAAAAAACATGATGATGATGTCCCTCCCACTCGAAATTTAAGTTAAAACACAAGGATATATGTTGAAAATATGAATAGAAAAAGTAGTTTTGTTTATGACAAATATGTCAAGTCAACCATTATGGTTGACTCATTTTATTGAAATTCTATTGGTTCTTGAATTCCAACTCACAAGAATTCATTGTTGGCTCGTTTTCTTATAAGGCCCATTTTAGACCCCAAATTTCCTCTAATGCATATGGTTCCAAGTTCCAACTATTAATACTACCAGTTTTGGTCAAATCAAACAAACCCAATGAAATTTTCAAAACCACACTCAAATTTATCAATAGAGATAATTTAATAATATGTAAGAAACAGTTCAAATTTGTAGTAATAGAATCATGAATGTGTATTAAACGAATCGATATTAAATGGTTATTAAAAAATTACCCTTCTTTTAAAATGTTTATATCTACTATTCCCTTCTTAGTTGGTAGGGTAAAATTAAGATTTCAATTTTTTCTTCGGGGGGTGGGTGCAATTTTTAATTAACACTTCTAGAATGTGCTAAAACCCTTTGGAATGTTTGTGACAAGTTCAAATTTGATCATTGGTCAACTCACTGTAGAAAAATTATGTGGATAATTGTTATTTACTATCGATGATTGAATGTCGGCATGGTGTGTTCTTCTATGGGATTGGTTTTTTCATGAGGTCACATGGAATGCCTCATAAATTATGTGTTCTCTTATAAAATGCTATAAATGGTTTGTCTACAAAAAGAGTAGATTGATATATCTCACGAGTATTTAATTGAGTTAATCAAAATCCCAACTAAGAATTTAGAAAATGCTCAAATGAGAACATGCTTAACTCTCCACTAAACATTTTCTCGACTGGAAAACAGTGTTAACTAATACTATGTTGTTGGACCCAATTGACCTAGGTCAACAGTAAGGGAGAATGAACCATCACAATTCCCAATTAGACTTAGTCACATTTGATATGACACCCTCCAACCATATGTGGGCCCAATGGACACTAAGTATTTATTTTTATCTTTTTTATTTTAAACTAACATGATGTAGAACCTATGCTAAGAAATCACAATTAATTGTTAATCTACTATAATTAAATTAAACATTAATTCTAATAAAACTCAATCAAATATTACTCCATCCTAAACCTATCTTGATCAGGAGCAAAGATTAAGCATTTTAGATACAATGCAAACATATGATGTTAGAAAATGCATGAAAAAATTATTGTTGTTTCAAAACACGTTAATATGTTTATGCAACGTATACGTAAAAAATTATCATGAATTTTGTGACATACCCTTTGCATCTAATGTTAGCATTTTGTAGCTCGGAGGTACTCCTGCATTAGGTTCCTAGGTGCAGGTTCGAGGTGATGTGAAGTCTCATTAAATGTCATTAATGTGCATTTAATAAAGTACATTTTGATGTGACTTTATGATTTAAAAGTGAATTGCACTTTATTATGTTTATAAAGTGACTTTAAGTCTTAAAGTGTACTCTTATAATATTTAGGGAAAGGTGACTTTTTGAAAAGAAAAGATTTAGTGTATAGTTCACTTAGGAAAATTAAGTGAACTTGAGATTAAATCTCATCCATGGATCTTGAAATCAAGATTTAATCTCAACTGTGGAATTCGAAAGGTCATGAGGAGTTACCCTAATGGGTAAATAAAAGAAAGTTTGAGACTTCATTTGCACACATCCAAGAAGAGAATTTATGGAGAGGCGTGATTCTCAAGGTGGCTTCAGTTCCAAGAGGAGAGAAGAGAAAGAAGACACAATTTCCTAGAAGATGGTTCAGTGAGCAATAGAGAGGAAAATGACAGCAGCATAAGGTAGCACATTTCCCAAGGCATGGAATCATTTATGAGCACAAAAATCGATACAACTAACACACATTTCGAGGAGAGATTATGGGTGTGATTTTCCAAGAGGTCGTATTGCTATAAGTGACACAGTTTGGGCCTGTCTTTCAAAAAGAAAATGAAGGCATGTATTTCCAGGTAGCGACACATTTTTTGAAGAAAAAATGGAAGTCCATACAGTGGCACGAATTTCAAAATATGTACAGTCTGTACAATGGCACGAAGTTCGAGGTAGATTTTATGCTCAGATTTTGAGAAATTCGTTGTACAGTACTGGAAAATAATTATGTATTTACCTGTTGTTGTAACTCTAAGAAAAATTGTTGCTCATGAATAAAATTCTAGGACAAGTTTTCCCCAAAGTGTGAGATTTTTCAGGGTCAAAGTTGGAACAAATTTTATGTGTTAATGTGATTGTTGTTCATATTTATTGTGCATTAAATTCAATTATAGCCTGCAGATATATTTAATTTCCACTGTAAAAATGTGTTCATAAGCAGTATATCAATCCTATAATGCATATATTTTTACTTGTGTAAAGTGGAATGTGACTAGATCATTATCATTGGCTGATATCTGAGGTTCATGAATTGTTTGATGAAAATTATCTATGGTTGTGTGTAAACAACAGTGTGAATTTTCCTTATTTTTAACATGGTATCATAGCTAGGGATCTGATTTTGAGTAGACTATTGGAGAAGCATAGAATGCAAGTGATTTGCATGAGAAGTGTTGGTTTAGTACAACTGCATATTCAAGAGAATTGCTAGGTGTGATAGCTGAGAAGTGAAGTTTTTTTTAGGTGAGTAAAGGTTGTTTTGGTTGTGAGCAGTTTGTGTATTTCACCCTCAGAGAAATGACCACCAGTTTAAGGTTGGAAGATAGGCTATGTGGAGCAGGGAATTTTGTTCCATGGAAGGCTAGGATAGTGCTTATTTTTGGAGGAGAATGAATTGTGGGATGAAGTGGTGCATAAAATGTAGGAGAATCCAATTCAAGTTCGTATGTCCATCAATGCACAAGCACTAGCAGCCTTTAACAAAAAGGATATCAAGGTTAGGCGGATCATCCTTGATGCAGTAAAGGACCATGTTATCCCACATATCTCGGGTAAATACCATGCATTTAATATGTGGGATGCTTTGACTAGATTATACGAGTTCAAATGAGAATAGGAAGATGGTTCTAAGGCAGAAACTAAGAATGTTTCTTCTTACTTGACCCGCATTTCACAGGTTCATGATGAGTTGGGAGATGTTGGCGAGAAGGTGGATGATGTGGAGTTGGTGAGAGTAGCCTTGAATGGTTTCTCTCAACCTTGGCATGATTTTGTACATGCAGTTGTATCCATAGATAATTTTCCTTCAGGGATAGAATTTGGGATGACTTCACTCAGGAGGAGCTGATATCTAGCTCCACTTCCACAGGTCACCAGAAAGAAGTAGATGAAGAGAATTTGGCTCTTACAGCAAAGGGAAGGAAGAAGAAAGGTGGCTCGAGCAGTGAAGCCAAGTCTAAGAAATACATGAGAAAAGTAAAATTCTTTGATTTCCAGGGATATGCACACTATGTTGGACACTGTCCTCACAAGAAGAAGAACTGGAAGAAAGACGAGTATGAGGTTGTCACTTCAACTGAAGTGGAATATTTTGCAAAGAAGTTCAAGAATGTATTCTCGTTAGTGCCAGTTCTTTTAGGTAGAAACATGGCTGAGTGTGAGGACAACGAAGCATGGTATGTTGATGGCGGAAACATGCCATATGACAAGGATATGAGCTATGTTCCTAGAGTTGGAATAGATGGACAGACTTATTCTTACTGAGGATGGGTATGGGTATGTCAGTACCCATGCGGTAGAGGGATTTGGAATATTCCTATTCCAACTCGAGTCTGGTGGTTATCTAGAGATTGGCAATGTGTTGTTTGTCCCATCTGAGAAGGAACTTTCTCTCAGTATCAGCACTGGAAGATAACGAATATGCAGTCTGTAATATCCCAAATACTGATATTCTCTAATGTTCTATTGTAGTGCTGACTCACACACTCAATCTTATACAAAAATGCGAGATAATTGTGCATGCAAACTTGCCATGCAAAAATGCCCTAAAATGTAGTTGAATTAGGGTTAGGGTTTGCAAAGAGAAATTAACACTTACCACTAATATTCTGGTTGATAATGACTCCATAGATAGTTGCATGCATAAAGATCCGGATAGGTGCACTAGTAGTGCTTATTTCCTCCGGTGTTACCGCCCCACTGCACCGTAAGCACCCTCCAAACTGAAGGTGACATTTTTGTAGGAGGAGAGGTCAGATCCAACTAAACTTTGTGGGATTGTTGATTTGCTGATGCTGGAGAGATATATTGTCACATGCGGAGGTTTGGATGCCTCTAAGAGCCCTAGCAAATTGATTTGTGGTGCTGCTGCTCATGCCCCCCAGGCTCTTTGTTTGCTGATAGTTGATCCATATGAGAAAACTGACGGCTGATAGTCCCGGGATGCCGTAGGATGGGCCTGCTAAGAAAGAGGAAGCTAACATGCAGAGGAAAGATTGGGTTTTGTGGTCCCAATGAATCCTTATGTGATTTCCCCGGTACTTCCCGCTGCAAACATGGGTCTGGCAATAATCCTTCGGAGTGTGCTGGATATCCTGATACTGAAGTGTATGATGAATGATGTGGATAAACCTGTATGATCTATCCCAATAGGAGACTAGGGAAGATATCTCATTGTTGAACCCTCGTTAGCTAAAGACGTCGTCTTCAACCCCAAATGTCACGGTTGTACGTTGTGTTGCTGCTCAAAACTCCAAAATCAATTAACAATAATCATATATATCTCCTTTAGTCCCATAACCCTTCTTAAATAGATCCTTATGCACTTTAGGGTTTGCATGTCACTTTTAGGGTTTATGCTCACTTTTACGTGCATGCAATTCTAATTTCAAGTTGAATTTAATATTGAAGAAATAAGGCCTGCATGCTCTGCATGCTTTATGATAATAACTCCGATGGTCCTCTTTACTATACTAATGCCTGAATAATTGTCCTAATATTCTCCCGGTATTAAAGGTCCTCGGTCAATTCCCTATTTAGCAAAAATGGAACATTACAGTCCTCCCTCACCAAACATTGCTTGTCCTCAAGCAATTCCAATGCAACTCCACAATCAATCAAACTGAACCAACTAAATCCAGGCATGATCCCAAGGTCCCAAATTATCCTAGGAGATCTGTAGCATCCTCTGCTCAAAGCACTGCACTGCATAGTACCATCACAAGATATCCTGTGGAATCCTCCTAGAAGTAGAGTAACTAACCACAGTGTAAACGAGGTACCATCACAAGAGACCTCCTGAAAGCATCCTCTAGCAATCACTAAACTACCAGTCACTATAATCCTAGGGTTCCAAATCAATATGAGAATTGCAGAGGTCAAAATGCATCCACCGCTACCCTGCGTAGTATCGACACAAGGATCGTCCTGTAGACTCCCAAGTAACCCCATCCGTAAACATTGTATCCATCCCTCATAAGGTCTCCCACCTATCCCAAATATCCCAAGGTTGTTCTGGGACTATACTCTTGGCTAGGAATGGCTTGCCAAGAATCTCTCACTCAATAGGAGACCACCCCTTAATCTCATCAAACCCCCAAAAAGCACCTTGTCCATAAGCACCATCACAAGGAATAATCCTACCAAGCTGACATTCTTCCCTTCTGATTTCAATTGGAATGCTCATATACTACTGCCCAATTTCTCGATCTTGGCCAACCTGTAAAAACCATCCACCATTATGCAAATGTGGACTCAAGCTACTACAAGCCTTGTCTATGTACTCTTGAAGAGGACTGCTCTGAAATGCAATTGTATGTTTCTTCTGCTGCCCCATCAAGTAATCCAACTGCTCTTCAATACTAGAAATCATGACCATTGACTCGGTACATACAACTCGAAGAACTGTAAGCTCAACATCTCGTTGTACTATGGTGTCTCGGAGTATCTTGGTCCTCTCTTTCATTGCTAGAATTCTTTCTTTAACCTGTTCAATCTTCTTTCAATGACTATCATCTAGAAGCTCTATCTCATGCATGAATAAACTCTCCCTAACCTCTATGTGTGACTGCTCACTGTCTCGATTGTTGTGTCGATTGCCTTGCACCTCATGTATTTTGCCTATCATAACTGTCTGGATTCTTGTTGTAGGTGATGAAGAGTGTACCAACTCCAACTCATCACATGGCTTGTCCACAATCTGACTAGTGAATGTGCTTGTGTCGCTAAACTCACAAGATGGCTCTAATGCTATCTCCTCATGCACATCCTCATCATGTACTGTTAACTCCAAATGAAGCTCACTAACAACTTGTACTTAATGCTCATCTTTCTTCCCTCCCCCAACTATGCCTTTAAGGAAATCCTCATCCAAATCCTTGGGCTAGCTCCCGAACTTGATGGTGTATTAATCTTGAAAGGAAAATGTTGCACATACCTCATCACCCAAGACTAGATACTCCTAATATCGAGGAAAGTGTTGAAGTACTGCTAACCTGTTCAAATTTCCAGTCAAGATCCTTATCATTGTCTTCATGTTCTCACAAGATGGCAAAGAAAAACACTTTTTCTGACATACACTTCACCAACATCATTGACATGCATTTGCATCTACAAGCATGCATCAACATGCATTTTATTCAATTTCTTTGTGCCCACAGCTAGAAAGGATCGTGCTCTGATACCACTGTAATATCCCAAATACTGATATTCTCTAATGTTCTATTGTAGTTCTGACTCACACACTCAATCTTATACAAAAATGTGAGATAAATGTGCATGCAAACTTGCCATGCAAAAATGCCCTAAAATGTAGTTGAATTAGGGTTAGCATTTGCAAAGAGAAATTAACACTTACCACTGATATTCCATCTGATAATGGCTCAGAGATAGTTGCATGCATAAATATCCAGATAGGTGGGCTAGTAGTGCTTCTTTCCTCTGGTGTTACCGCCCCGATGTACCGTAAGCACCCTCTAGACTGGAGGTGACGCTTTTGTAGGAGAGGTCAGATCCGGCAGAAACTTTGTGGGATTGTTCGTCTGCTGATGCTGGAGAGATAGACTGTCACATGCGGAGGTTTGGCTGCCTCTAAGAGCCCTAGCGAATTGATCTGGGTTTCTGCTGCTCATGCCCCCCAAGCTCTCTGTTTGATGATAGCTGCTCCATATGAGGAAACTGACGGATAATAGTCCCAAGATGTCATAGGATGGGTCTGTTGAAAAAGAGGAAGCTGACATGCGAAGGAAAGACTAGGTTTTGTGGTCCCAACAAATCCTTCTGTGATTTCCCCGGTACTTCCTACTGCAAACGTGGGTCTGTCAATAATCCTTCGGAGTGTGTTGGATCTCCTGATATTGAGGTGTATGATGAATGTTGTGGATAAACCTAGATGATCTATCCCAATAGGAGACTAGGGCATATATCTCACTGTTGAACCCTCATTAGCTGAAGACACCATCTTCAACCCTAACTGTCGTGGTTGCATGTTGTGTTGCTGCTCAAAAATCCAAAATCAATTAACAATAATCATATATATCTCCTTTAGTCCCATAACCCTTCTTAAATAGATCCTTATTCACTTTCAGGGTTTGCATGTCACTTTTAGGGTTTATGCTCACTTTTGCATGCATGCAATTCTAATGTCAAGTTGACTTTAATACTGAAGAAATAAAGCATGCATGCTCCACATGATTTATGATAATAACTCTGATGGACCTCTTTACTATACTCATGACTGAATAATTTTCCTAATGTGCTCCCGGTATTAAAGGTCCTCGACCAATTCCCTATTTATCAAAAACAAAACATTACACAATCCTTCATGTGAAGGGACAGGTTATTATTTATCTAGTGAGTGAGGGCATGGATGCAGCATGAGTGATTGGCTCTCAGGAGGGAAATGTATACAGGTTGAGAGGACAACTTGTAGATGATGAGTCTGGAGTGAGGTCAGAATCAGTGGCGGCAATGATTGTAGCTGGTAGAGAGGATTCTTGCAGCTCAATTAGGAGATCGAGTTGGTATGAGATGATTATACATGTTGAGTAGGAAAGTGAGCAGAACTCTCAGTTTAGAGTGGTCTGGAACACACCTTTAGTTGATCCAGTACAGGCGTCTAAGGAGCTTTCAGATCTAGAGGGAGCAGCTTCGTGTGTTGGACGGAGTAGACTGGAGAGTGATCCAGGTGGAGCTTATGTCAGCAGTATCTCCCCTGTTAAGAGAGAGTGTTAGCATTTTGTAGCTTGGAGGTACTCCTACATCAGGTGCCTAGGTATAGGAGTTCGAGGTGATGTGAAGTCTCATTAAATTTCATTAAAGTAACTTTATTCAAATGTGAATTTAATAAAGTACATTTTGATGTAACTTTATGATTTAAAAGTGAATCACAGTTTATTATGTTTATAAAGTGACTTTAAGTCATAAAGTATTCTTTTATAATATTTAGGGAAAATGACTTTTCAAAAAGAAAAGATTTAGTGTATAGTTCACGTAGGAAATTTAAGTGAACTTGAGATTAGATATTAGTCATGGATCTTGAAATCAAAATTTAATCTCAATCGTGCAATTCCAAAGGTCACGAGGAGTTACCCTAATGGGTAAATAAAAGAAAGTGAGACTTCATTTGCACACATCCAAGAAGAGAATTTATGGAGAGGCACGATTCTCAAGGTGGCTTGAGGTCCAAGAGGAGAGGAGAGAAAGAAGGAACGATTTCCTAGAAGATGGTTCAGTGAGCAGGAGAGAAGAGAACGACAACCACAAAAGGTAGCACATTTCTCAAGGAATGGGATCATTTATGAGCACAAAAATAAAGACAACCATCACATATTTCGAGGAGAGAGACCGGGTGTGATTTCCCAGGAGGTCGTAATTGTTGAATTTTCAGCATTAGCATAAACTTTTAAATTTGCAGATCTATGTTAACAAATCAGTAGTGTAGTAAAAATACATTTATCACCTCAGCACACATGGACACAATATTTTTCACTGGGGAAACCTTCAAAGGACAAAAACCTCAAAAGCATTAATAGTTCATCTCGTAAATGAGATGACTCAAAAAATTCTTCAAAACGTTCCTCAAATATAGATCTGGATTTTTAGCCACAAGAACTATAAAATTTATCAGTAAAAGTCAGATTGATAAATTTACCCAAAATTTCTAGAAATTACACAAATTACCATTTTAGGGCTTTCTCAGAAAACTGAGATTTTCTCTCTTTACTGAAAATATCAGACTACCCAAATCAGATATGAAAGTACCAGGTTGACTGTACCTTTCTGTCGTATAGTTGTACGGTCATACGAATCTGACCTTCTGCTACCTGTTGACTACTCAGTTGTCCTTTTTATGCGGCCCGACTGCTGACTGGGGTCTTCTTCTTCTGCTCGTGGCCTGTTTGGGTTGGCCAATGGGATGCCCTAAGGATATGTGCAGCCCTAGGCTACTACAGCACCCTTACGGGTATTCTTATGAGCTGTCAGGAGGGGCTAAGGGGCCACGATAGCCCTGCTAGGGTCTTCCCTAGTGTGTCAATAGGCCTGCCCAGCAAGGATAGGGCAGTGCCCTTGCCCAAAAACAAAAACACAGTCACCCCATGAGAAGGGAGAGACTGCCCGAAATTTCGAGGAGAGAGACCGGGTGTGATTTCCCAGGAGGTCGTAATTGTTGAATTTTTAGCATTAGCATAAACTTTTAAAATTTTGCAGATCTATGTTAACAAATCAGTAGTGCAGTAAAAATACATTTATCACATCAGCACACATGGACACAATATTTTTCACTGGGGAAACCTTCAAAGGACAAAAACCCCAAAAGCATTAAGAGTTCATCTCGTAAATGAGATGACTCAACAAATTCTTCAAAACGTTCCTCAAATCCAGATCTAGATTCGTAACCACAATAACTATAAAATTTATCAGTAAAAGTCAGACTGATAAATTTACCCAAAATTTCCAGAAATTACACAAATTACCATTTTAGGGCTTTCTCAGAAAACTCAAATTTTCTCTCCTTCCTGAAAATATCAAATTGCCCAAATCATATATGAAAGTACTAGGCTGACTGTACCTTTCTGTCATATAGTTGTACGGTCGTACGGATCTGACCTTCTGCTGCCTGTTGACTACCCAACTGTCCTTTTTCTGCTGACCGAGGTCCTCTTCTTCTGCCCCTGGAATGTTTGAGTTGGCCAGTGGGATGCCCTAAGAATATGTGCAGCCCTAGGCTGCTATAGCACCCTTACGGGTATTCTTATGAGCTGCCAGGAGGGGCTGAGGGGCCACGATAGCCATGCTAGGGTCTTCCCTAGTGTGTCAATAGGCTTGCCCAACAAAGATAGGGCAATTCCCTTGTCCAAAAACAAAAACACAATCACCCAATGAGAAGGGAGAGACTGCCTAAAATTTTCCTTGCTTCCCGGAGGTGTATGAAATGCAAGAAGGCTACCCAAACTTTGTCTTAGCTTCCTAGAAAATAACAATAGCTACCACAGAAATGCTGATAAAACCCTAGCTGAGGGTTTGCTGAGGATGCCCTAGGCTGAGGCAAAAAACAAATCTTCTTCAACAAAAGTAGCAGCTCCACTTGTGAGAGAAAAACTTGTGTGTATAATGAGAAGACTTGATCTTATTTTATAGCCTTCATTCACCTGTAAGTGGACAAGATTAGGAAAGATAAAAATAATAATATTTTTAATCTTTTCATAATTTCACTTTCACTTTCACCAAAATGGTCCTTTTATAATTTCGTTGACTTTTATAAGAAGTCCTTATTTATTTTGACTTTCACTTGTGGTCATTTTCCTATGGTCAAAAAGTCTTTATTTAATTTGACTTTTGACTTTGGCCTTTTTCCAAGTGCCCATGTGGTCATTATCTGTGGTCCTTTTTTATTTCAAAAGTACATCATCATAAATCAAGAGAGTTATTGATGCTTTTATCTCACACACTGTGTGACACCTAGATCTGGTACTAGGGTAACTTAACCAAGGGTAGCTAGTCCTTGGAGAAGAACACCAAGCCCATATATCAAGGTTCAAAGTGCCACACACATGCCCAGACCCACTTTAGGGCTTACAGTGTCTTCATTCTACAAGAGAATGGCTACTCGGAACTAAGTTTATTCTACCAATCCCAAACTGGTCTACATCATGGTCCTAGACCAGATGTCTACTCAATACAAGGTTGAGTCTACCTAGGGAAAATATGGTTCTATATCATGGTCCCATAACAGATATCTACCATTCAGCAGAATGGTCACTCAACACTGGGTTGAGTCTTCACCGTGGTCTCGGACCAGGTGGTCCCATTCTCCTAAGAGAAGGGCTCTCGATGTTGCTCAGAAAAATCAATACTCCCTCTCAGCGAGAGAGGAATTCTCTGCCATACCAAGCTTGTCACAAAAGTACACGAACTTTGATGATGTCAGAGGCTTGGTCAAGATATCTACAATTTGTTCATCTATACGAATGTACTACAACTTCAAAGCACCTCTCTACACTAGGTCTCTGATGAAATGATACCTCATTTCAATGTGTTTCGATCTTTCATGAAACACTGGATTCTCTGAAAGCTTTATGCAACTCTGATTATCGCAATGGATGATCGTTGAGTCAAACTTACCCTCAAGCAGATCAGATAACAACTTTCTGAGCCAAACAGCTTCCTTGCAAGCATCGCTTGCAGCAATATACTCTGCCTCAGTTGTACTCTGAGCTATGGAACCCTGCTTCCTACTGGACCAAGAGATCATTGTTGATCCCATACTGAAGCAATAATTAGAGGTACTTTTTCGGTCAACTGCATTGCCAGCCCAATCTGAATCTGAATATCCAGATAACAATACTCCACTATTGGAAGTATACTTGAGCCCATAAGTAATAGTACCTCACACATACCTAAGTATATGTTTGTCATCTATTAAGTGTATGTGCTTCGGATTTGACATGAACTGACTCAGTGCATTCACTGTGTAGCATATGTCTGGTCTCATATGCACAAGATACATCAGGGAACCAATGAGCTGTCTATATAGAGAAGATTCCATACTCTGTGAACTAAAGGCTGAATCCCGCAACTTTGTCAAGTTGGTAGTCATTGGTATGCTCACGGACTTGCACTCCTGCATCCCAAATCTCTACAAGATATCTACTGCATACTTCCCTTGCATCTGGAAGATCTCACCTGGATTTTTCTAGACTTCTAAGCCAAGAAATTAATGCATCAATCCGAGATCTTTCATCTTGAATTCAGAGGTAAGCTCCCCCTTACACTGGTCTATCAACTATTCGTCACCTGTAAGAAACAAGTCATCTACATATATAACAAGTATCAAGACATGATTATGAACAACTTTGAAGTACAAGTTAGAATCAACTGTACTTTTGGAAAACCCCAAGCTATGGAGAAATCCATCCATCCTGGCATACCAGACTCTCGGAGCCTATTTCAGTCCATAAAAGGCCTTCTTCAGTTTACATACATGAGTCTTCTTCCCATGAGTAACAAAGCCTTCAGGTTGTTCAATATAAACTTCTTCCTCAATCTTACCATTGAGAAAGGTTGTCTTTACATCCATCTAATGTAGCTTACATCCGAAACTGCAGTTCTGGTAGCTTTAGCCCATAAGGACAAAGGAAGGTCTAGATCGATGATCATGGCTTTAGCAGCCACACAAATCGTTCTATTCTTCCTTTCTACAACCCCATTCTGTTGGGGGTTGGAAGGAACTGTCAGCTCTTTCTTGATTCTTGCTTCTCGACAAAAATCATCAAACTCATTAAATTCATACTCACCTCTGTTATCTGATCTCAAGATACAGATGTGCCTGCCAGTCTGATTTTCAATCAGTGTCTTGAAATCTTTGAACCTGTCAAAGGTTTCACTCTTGGCCTTGAGGAAGTAAATCCAAGACTTTCGAGAGTAGTCATCAATAAACAAGACATAATATAAACACGCACTCAAGGAGGGTGAAGACATGGGTCCACAAATGTCAGAATGAATCAAATTCAAAATTCCTTTAGATCTATTCTTGCTTTTGGAAAAGGATTTCTTAGTGTTCTTACCTAGAGCACATCCTTTACAGATTCCTTCATGTTTTGGAGAAACTTCTTGCATACCTATGACCATATTCTGCAATCCTAGGAGCGTTGTGTAGTGAAGGTGTCCAAACCTTCCATGCCAAAGTTCACAAGGATCAACTATGTGATGTACCAAAGCATGAGAGGAAAATTTGGATGCCTTGTAGAGGTCTCTCTCTCGAACCCCAAACTGAACTGCTAAGTCTAGATCTGTGTCTTTTTCCCATAAAAAGACCTTATTGTCCATAAAGAGGACTTTGTGGCCCTTGTCTTCTAAACCACCGCTGATAAAAGATTTTTCTTTAAACCAGGAACATAAAGGATATCATCAACAAGAAGAACCGTACATGAGTCAAGTTGAAATGAAGTTGAGCCAACTCCCTCAATCTTGTAAGTGGAGTCATCTCCAAGTTCTACCTAAGTGGTGAACTTTTTCTTTCTGTAACTGGTGAGGATACCATGGTTACTTGTCATGTGCCTGGAGACACCATTGTCCACCAACCAAGAAGTGGAGCAAGCTGAGAAAAAACAAGTTAAAGCATAAATCAAATAGTAATCTCTTCTAAGCTCATCAATTTTATTAGTCTTGGTTGTCTTCTTATTCTTTGGTTCTTCTTCTTCTTCCTCTGCTTCTGCAGCAGATGCCTGAAACCTTCTCTTGGATTTCTTCTTGTTTTTCCTGCAGTCTCTAGCATAATGTCCAAACTTGTGACAAGTATAACATTCAATCTTAAACAAGTCAGAAAACTTACCCTGAGGTTTCTTCCCTTTCTTTTTGCTGAGAAGAAGGTTTCTTGAACCTTTTGGTCTTTGCTACAAGTGCAAGGTTATCCTGCTTGATTACCTTGTCAGTGTTCCTTGCTTCTTCTTGTATGCAATCATGCCAAATCCTTTCAAAGGTTGGTTGATTTTCTCGTCTATAGACGGCTGCCATGAAGGTTTCCCAAGAGCTTGGGAGATCATCAACCACTGTTTGTACAAGATCATCATCATCAACAGTAACACCAATAGCAAGGAGTTGATCTCTTACCTGATTGATCTTGGTGAAGAAGGAACCAACACTTTCATCTTTGCTCAACTTCAAAGTTCGTAGCCTCTTCTTCAAGACTCTCTTTTTACTGGGAGACTTCTTTTCATAGAGGTTTACCAACGTATCATAGCATTCTTTAGCAGTCTTCAAGGTTGTGATGTTAGGCATCAATTCTTCTCTGATAGAATCATAAATGACTCTTCTAGCCTTACCTTGCTTCCTCTTGTAGCCAATCCTGCCAGCATTAGTAGTTGGATCTTCTGTGACATTAAGAACAATGTCATCCAAGTCATTCTCATCTAGAATGGTTGTCAATCTGGTCTTTCAGGAATTGAAGTTTGTTGAACCATAGAGCTTCTCTTCCGGTTTGAAACCATTGTTGGCCATCTCCGTCACTTGTCCAAAATGTTAGATCTACAAATCTTATTCCAAGATCTAGTAGAAAACAAGAGAAACGTCCCTTTACTGTGTTTTTCACATGCGAAGCTTTGATACCATGTTGAATTTCCAGCTTTAGCATAAACTTTTAAAAATTTGCAGATCTATGTTAACAAATCAATAGTGCAGTAAAAATACATTTATCACATTAGCACACATGGACACAATATTTTTCACTAGGGAATTCAAAGGACAAAAACCTCATAAGCATTAATAGTTCATCTCATAAATGAGATGACTCAGAAAATTCTTCAAAAAGTTCCTCAAATCCAGATCTAGATTATTAACCACAATAACTGTAAAATTTATCAGTAAAAGTCAAACTAATAAATTTACCCAAATTTTCCAGAAATTACACAAATTACCAATCTAGGGATTTCTCAGAAAACTGAGATTTTCTTTCTCCTGCCTGAAAATATCAGACTGCCCAAGTCAGATCTAAAAGTACAAGGCTGACTATACCTTTTTGCCATACAGTTGTACGGTCATACGGATCTGACCTTTTGCTTCCCGTTGACTACCCAACTATCATTTTTCTGCTGCCCGTGGTTTGCTCCCTGCCCAGCTGCTGCCCGTCCTCTCCTGGTTGTTGACTGGGTTCTTCTTCTTCTGCCCGTGGCCTGTTTGGGTTGGCCCGTGGGCTAACCTAAGGGTCTATGCATCCCTAGGCTGCTATAGCACCCTTACATGTATGGTTATGAGCTGCCAGGAGGGGATGAGGGGCCATGACAGCCCTACTAGGGTCTTCCCTGGGGTGTCGATAGGCCTACCCAACAAAGATAGGGCAGTGCCCTTTCCCAAAAACAAAAATACAGTCACCCCGTGAGAAGCAAGAGACTGCCCGAAATTTTCCTTCCAGCCCAAACTCTGTCTCAGCTTCCCATAATACAATAATAGCTGCCACAGAAATGTTGATAAAACCCTAGCTGAGGGTTTGCCGAGGATGCCCTAGGCTAAGGCAAAAAACAAATCTTCTTCAACAAAAGTAGCAGCTCCACCTATGAGAGAAACACTTGTGTGTATAAAGAGAAGACTTGATCTTCTTGTATAGCCTTCATTCACCTGTAAGTGGACAAGATTAGGAAAGGTATAAATAATAATATTTTTAATCTTTTCATAATTTCACTTTCACTTTTACCAAAAGGATCCTTTATTTTTTCGTTGACTTTTATAAGAAGTCTTTATTTATTTTGACTTTCACTTGTGGTCATTTTCATGTGGTCAAAAGGTCTTTATTTAATTTGACTTTTGACTTTGGCATTTTTTTGAGTGCCCCTGTGGTCATTACCTAGGTCTTTTTTTATTTCAAAAGTACATCATCATAAACCAAGAGATTTATTAATGCTTTTATCTCACACACTGTGTAACACCTAGATCTGGTACTAGGGTAACTTAATTAAGTGTAGCTAATCCCTGGAGAAGCGCACCAAGCCCATAGATTAAGGGTCAAAGTGCCACACACATGCCTAAACCCAGTCTAGGGCTTACAGTGTCTTCATTCTCCAAGAGATTGGTTACTCAAAACTAAGTTGAGTCTACCAGTCCCAGACTAGTCTACATCATGGTCTCGGACCAGATGTTTACTCAACACAAGGTTGAGTCTACCCAGGGAAGAGTTGGATTTATATCATGGTCCCAGACCAGATATCTACCATTGAGTTGAATGGTCACTCAACACTGGGTTGAGTCTTCACCGTGGTCCCGGACCAGGTGGTCCCATTCTCCTAAGAGAAGGGCTCTCGATGCTGCTTAGAAAAATCAACAGTAATACTGTAAGTGATTGCACATAAAATGAAGTAGTTATGGTCACATTCTTCGAGAGGAAAAACAAAGGCACACATTTCCAGGCAGCAGCATGTTTTTCAAGAAGAAAAAAACAAAATCCGTACAATCCATACAATGGCACGAATTTTAAAATCCATACAGTGGCACGAAGTTCAAGGTAAATTTTATGCTCATATTTGAAAAATTTGTTGTATAGTACTAGAAAATAATTATGTATTTACATGTTGTAACTCTGACAAAAATTGGTACTCATGAATAAAATTTTAGGACTGGTTTTCCGCAAAGTGTGGGATTTTTTCCAAGGTCAAAGTTGAACCAAAATTTATGTGTTAATGTGACTGCTATTCATATTTCTTGTGCATTAAATTCACTTACAGCCTGTTGATATATTTAATTTCCGCTGCTAAAATGTGTTCATAAACAGTATATCAGTCCTATAATGCATATATTTTTACTTTTGTAAAATGGAATGTGACTAGATCATTATCATTGGCTGATATCAAAGGTTCATGAATTGTTTGACGAAAATTCTCTATGGCTGTGTAAACAGCAGTGTGAATTTTCCTTGTTTTTGAACATCTAATAGCAGTCAATAAGCCATCAATTGACATAAACAACATTTATGGAAAATTTCTAATGCATTGTACTTGGGGTGAATCAATACTCATATATTGAAAATGAAAGATAAATCTCACATAAACAATAAAATTTTCAATAACTATAGGTCTCTCGGTCTTTCATTAAATCAGAATAATAGTACTACAAAAGTTTATCCCAAATCCAAAGAAGCCCTCTCTTTCGGAAAAATCTTCCTTTTAAACCAAAACAAGAGGAAGTTCGAGTAACCGCCATAGCTAATTGGTTACAACTGCCCAAAAAAGCTTTACACAAATTATTTAATGTAACTCATTTCTATAAGTTGCCCACATAAAATGAGCTTAGGTAATCTGAGAAATGCTTCCAGATTTCTTCTCAATTTGGATCTACATAAAATCCACATATAGGTAGATCCATGTGTCATCCTAATATAGTTATATCGGTGTAACTAAGTTCAACATATAGTAGGCAAAGAAATAACAAGATAGACCATAAAGTAGTTTAGCTATTGGAAGTCCAATTATGATGTGTTACATTTCTTGATAAAACTTTACATGATTTCAACACATGCCATTGAATGATAGAACTACCTAAATGCATGATTGATATAGCTGCACCTTCATATGTAATGAGGACACTCCTCCCCAATGTTTTTATTTCAGACTCTAATTAACCTTCAATCTAGCACCACTCACTACTCATGATAGGCATGTTGCAATGACGGTAGTGCTCTGAGCTGACTCCATTTCCTTATTATTGTATCAAGAGACACATTTCATATCACAGTATAAGAATGTTAGTTGATTCTTAAGTTTCCTTGGTATATGTTGGATGATCTATTAAGATGGTCCTTGCAGGAATCAAACTAATGCACACCTTTATGCCCTCATTGAGTGCCTCACTTTGATGCTTTTTCCCTGTTGCAAACTTTATGCCCTCATTGAGTGCCTCACTTTGATGCTTTTTCCCTGTTGCAAACTTTATGCCCTCATTGAGTGCCTCACTTTGATGATTTTTCCCTGTTGCAAACTTCCTCTTATGCCTTCAAATGTGCCAAACGATGTAAAATAAAAATAAAAATAAAAACCACAGTAGTTGGGCTTGAGGACATGGGCAGGGCAACTCTCTATGATTCATGCACAGATTTGCGATGTATCAAAGTGGGTACTCAATGTCTAATCATCAAAGACATCATCATTTTCTATTTATGGTTTCCTGATATTGCCCAAACTAGAAATGTAAACTCCGTACATGTTATTCTATTGTTGTTCTTTGACTTGTGAAACGAGAACTCGTTTTCAGTTGGCAAAACATGGTTATGCCAATCATTCTTAGTGTTGTTATACATCATATGGCTTTACAAATGTTCATCGTATCATCAGCAAGAACGAGTGCAGCATGCTTTCTTTCTATATTGGTGTAGAAGGTATTCACATCTTGAAATGAAAGACATTAAAGATCATTATTTAGGTTTTTATTTGAAACATTGAAATTAATAAATGATTCTTAAAACACGTTCCTCCCTCCATTGGTAGGAGAACACCTCTTCTTCCAATGCATTGGATGATAAATAGTTGGAAATTATATTAGACACTTGGCATTGATAAGAAGACAACACACCATCGGGTTTTTAAATTATGAAGAGGCCTCACTCTAAGCAAAGACTTCATCAAAATCTTTCGTTTGACCATTTCAGCAAATCTAGATACATTTGTATGCCCATTGTATCTTACTAAATACAACATTGTATATAATACTTTAGGTTCCATATTCTTAATTGATTTCTTGACAGGAAAAACATTTCATCTAAATGTACATGTTTTCTTTGATTGCAAGAAATAAAATTACACAATTTCTACATTGAACAACAAAATTCTGCTTTACTTCTATTCAGGGTTTATAAGTAAAGTATCAACAACAGCATTGCTTTGCAACACCAGGGCCAATTGCTAGTTTCAACCTAACCAGGAACAATGTTTTAACAATTTTATAGATGCTGAAGGTGTAGTAGTGAGTGCAAAGTAGCCATTAAGCTACATAAGCTACATATTCCAAGGGTGGTGGTTGGAGACTCACCCTACAAGACCAATTGAAGCCAAGAAGCCCCAACAAAAGTCCACTAAGTACTTCAGACCAAAAAAATTGACAAGACCAAGCAGTAAACAAGTTTATTTGAGTAAATTGGTTTTTTTTGTTTTTTTCCAAGTAATAACCTCATGGAAAACCCTCTGAGTACTTTCCCATGATTCATTGATGGTAAACAGGATAAACCCTCGGCCCTGATTACGGGATCCAACCCCGAGGGGATCAAGAGAGTTGAGTCCGTGACCTGTCCAACTTCAGGGGAAGAGATCTCACATTCGTTTCATCGTCGGTTGAGCTAAGCCTTAGGGCTAGCAAATCACTTTTGTTTATATGAAGTGATTGATAAATTTGTAAATTAGCTACTAACATGATTTATGTACCACAGGGAATTTGCAATTAGGTCTGGATCTTTCATTGTGATTGAAAGGTAACAAGTTTAGAGGTCCTTGGAAGAAGTCAAGGAATGGCTGTGATAATTGGATTTCATAGAAAGCCAACATCATAAAATCTCCAGTGTTTTCCAACTTTGTTGGAGAGGTAGCATAGTACAGGATAGTGGAGAAATTTCCCAAAAAGAATTTGGTTGGGCTGTAAAAAAATTTAGCACAATTTTCAGACTGAGAAGCAGTAAATTGCAAGTTGCAAATCATAACTCCGAAGAGATAGGTTAGGCAAAACTCACCTTTGGACTAAAAGAACTCTCAATGCCTAATAGCAAGCCAAGAGATCCCCACAAAGTTTATTTCAGGGTGTAGAAGGCCCAGAAAAATGAATTTGCAAAATGATGATCAGAATTCTGAATTGTAGGATAGAAACGGTTGAAACTGTAGAATCGGTGGCCTGCAATTGAGGAAGAATCTATAGAGAAGCGACCAGGCCAAACGGGACCATATAGAAATATAGATTGTTCTGTATCCAACCTGTGCGTATAACAAATAAAAATTACCACGTAAACTATATATCTTGCTAAAGAAAAGAAGAAATGTATGGTCAAGGGGTAGCCAGTGCTGTTGCCCGAGTGAGATTGAAGGGTAAGGAATGTGGGTGTAATGGCCTCAATTTGAAAGCCAGGTAATAAATTGCTACAATATGATGGGTTAGCTAGCTTTACCTACGAATGGTTGGCTTTAGTCACACTAAATCAATCTTTGAGGAATCTTTGTTGTATCGGTTACTTAATTCCAGTTACTAATTTTGACAATCATGCAGAATACTGTCTAGCCTTTGGGCATGTTTCTTGTTGAACTTTTTCTAGTTAAAAAATTAAACTATAGCAGGTGGATCACAGAACAAGCAATGTACCAGTTTCTTTTTGAAAAGAAATAGAATTTTACCTTAGAATAAAAGAAAAGAACTGTAGATACAGTAGAAAGCAAAACTAAAGGGGATATCGAACAAGATTGTTGCTAACCCTTGGAGGATTTTGTGCTTTATTTTCAACTACAAAGTACATTAATTTGATCGTAAATTCAGAATACCTGATGCTTGGACAGTTTTAATAAATAATGATTGAACCTTCATGATGTTTTAAAAGATATACCATGGCCAAGGATGAAAGAATTCTACAGCTCTTGTACAATTACAAAATAACACAAATACATAATCAATTTTGCAAGGACAGTGAAATCTTGGATATTTAACAATACAATATTTTGTTTGTAGTTTCTTCCATTCACTATACTATGGTTCTGAGTAGACTTTTGCAGTCCAGTGAAAAAGCAAGCCAACTACTTTCAAGTGCTAAATACTTCGAAAATATTGGTAAATTTCCAACACCTGACATGCAAAGCACACCAAATTGTTGGAATGGCAATTATGCTGGCTCAATTGTATGTGAGGTAACCCAAATGTTAATCTAAAGTCATGAATGGCAGAAGGCACGGAGTGTGTCATCAAGTGCCTTCCGATCATAATCTCCGGTAAAAACACAGTTACCAAGTGGTCCTTTGAGCAGTATAAGTCTTAGCAAACCATCTGCCACCTTTTTATCTACCTGTAGACAAACAGAAGGCACTTATAGTTAGATTTCAAGTATCTACCTAACAAAATGCTTAAAATCACATGGCAGAAAAGGTAGCAACAATATTCGTTTCAAAAGTGCTTACCGCCATAATACTTTTGAATTTATCCACAGTCATTTCCTCAGGTGGAGCAATAGGAAGCTTAGCTTGCTTAAGCAACTTAACTATTCGCTTTTTCAAAGTATCATCAATCCACCCAAGGCGATATGACATGTCTGCCGCCATAACCTGCAAGAGGAAAATATCTTTGTTATTATTTGGAAATATCTTCAGATTTACTCCAATCAAAATGAAGCAAATAAGGTTGTGCTTTGCTTTACCGTTCCCGCAGCAACTGCCTCTCCATGTAGCCATCCTCCATAGCCAATACCATTCTCTATAGCCTGTAAACAGAAAAAATGCAGGAATAATTATATACAACATTGCCATAACAGAACAAGAAATCCTACGACCAACTTCTCAATTGTAAGGTAAAAGTTAAAACCAAACATGCATAATGAGAGAAATCAAAATGTATATGCCTGCTAACATAAACAAGATCAAATCTTTGAAGATGCAGGAAAACATTGAAAAAGACATGTTAAGTTATCAACAAGGATCTTGTGGCACCCACAAAATTCCTGTACTCCAAACATGGTATCACAACTAAACTTTATTTTGAGGACTAAATATTCAGACACAAATAAGCTACAGCATAATTCATGGTTTAAAAACAAGAGTTAAGATCCTCAAAGAATGTTGGCATCCGGAAGAAACTCACTCCATATACACCCAGAAATTTTAAGAAGAAAATCAATGGCAACTATAAGCATCAGCAACAAAGCTTTTCAAAACATCTTCAAACAGCCGCATGATGCAAGGCACAGGGGCTGCAGATCAAAGTACACTGCAGAAGACTAAACAAATTCAAATACGATTGCAGAAAACAGGAAAAGGGCTTGAAGCACTACTTTATTAATTCTAACTGGCCGATCTATCAGGCCTGATTACAAGTTACAACAACAGAGAGTTAAACTCAGAGAGGTCTCAGTCTCTCAACCAAATTATCTTCTTCCTACTGGAATCTGTTGCTGTTTATAATGTCTTCCTCAAATTAATCAAAAAACATAAGAGGCAGAAGCCCCAAATGAAAAGCTGAACTGCTAATTATGCCAAAGGCAATCTAAATGCTTCCCAGAGCCAATCAAAACGCTTTCCAAGGGGACCCGTATTTGTTCTCCAAATTACAATTTATATAGTGCCTTTGCAATTGGAACTGCCCAAAATGGCTTATACATCCAACAAATTCGAACTGCCAATAGATACAGCGGTTGGCATTCAGATCCCCATTAATTGAATTATTCATAAAGAGTCCCCTCCCCATAAATACAAATTTGAAATTCTTTATTGACATGGCTAGAGGTCAGATGTTGATTTGTAGGATGTTCTGAGAGTCATAGGATCGACTGGGTGAAATCTGTCGCAAATCCTTAAAATGGTCTACATTTTGCTTGCTCTTTTACCTTCCCAAATTCCTTTGTTCTTTCCCATTCTGTAACCCCTTTGTTGTTCCCCATGCCAAATACTCTTCATTGTTTCCTAACCAAATTCTTTCATTCCTTCCTATTCCAAATTTTCTTCGTGCTTTTATGTGCCAATCTTCCTTGGTTATGAGAATTCGTGAAGTCCAAGTTGGGGTCCACATAGTGGGGCACCATGCCTTAATTAACTTCAAATCATTTTATGACTCAGGTCAGCTAAGTCATCGAACTTCGCCCAATTGAACTGGGAATAAATCAGGGGAACCTTCCTGATTGTTTATTCTCCTTCCAAACGTCCCTTCAGTTCTACACATTCCAATTCACAATTTCTCCAAATGAATTTGTTAATTTTTTTACATGGATTTAAATTTAATAGCAGTAACAGTCTTCTTTTCCAATTTCTAGCAGACTTGTATAGTAAGATCAGCAGTAGTTCAAATCTGAGTTATATAGCAGCAGTAAGATAAACATTCATCCACAAGATTAGACACAAGAACACAGATTTTTATGGGGAAACCTTTCAAGGAATAAAACCCCAAACAATGAATACTCTTTCCTCTAAATGAGATGACTGAGTTTGTACATGCAGATAAATAGCAGACCTTTACATGGCAATAAAGATGCCTCTAGGGCACACATACCAATAAGGAATTAACAATAAAAATGACTGTCACTGAACCAGTGAGCTGCTGCCACTGATCAAACCCAAAAATTGAGCTTTCTGTTGGCTGTACTGACGCTGCAATTTACTGTGCTGAGGCTGCGATTGACTGTACTGAAGCTGCAGTTGACTGTACAAACCCTCTGTGGCTGAGATAAATGCTGTTGGTGACTGACTGGAGGTTTGGGTGCCTTCACAAAAGCCCTAGCAGAGCTGCGGCCTGCCTGGGAGAAACCCTAAAGGCTGCTGCTGAGGTTCGGCCCGCTGTGGAATGCCCTAGATAGAGCTCGACCTGCTTTAGGATGCCCTAGATAGGGCTCGGCCTGCTTGGAGAAGACCCTAGCGGGGTTTTGGCCACACAAAGCAAGCCCTAAAGGGCTTCCGTCTGCTGCAAGAGGATGGACCAGGCCTCAGACTTCACGGCTGTCTTCAAGGGCTGAACCAGTCCAAATGTATGAGAGAGAAAAGAATCAACAGATAAACCCAGAAATTGTCTTCTTGATCAAAGATGAAGATGCCTTGGATGTGTTGAACAAATGAGAATGCTTCTTCATTTATAGTCCATCATGGAAAGGCAAGTCCATAAGTTAAGGAGACCGCCCTTGGGGGCTTTTAATCTTTTTGATCTTTTGACTTTTGAGGTCAATTGACTTTTAATCTTTTGTTCTTTTAGTCTTTTGATCTTTTAATCTTTAGTCGGAACTTGGTCCTTTGCTGGTGGGTACTTGGACCATCAATGGGTTTCTTGGTCCTTCAAGGTGGTTCCATGACCACAACTTTGTTGGAATTTGTGCAACTTCAAAAGCTATTCTTATTGTACTCGTATTGCACCTCCTTGTACCTCCTACGGGAGTCTATACTGTTGTAATTATTCATTGTAAACCATAGTGCAAATAATCGGCAAGGGTCCAGAAAACATCTTCTCGACAACATCAGCGAAAAAATCGGCAAAAATCGGCAAACCGCGGCAAGCATTAAAAAATGCAAAATTTGTACTTCAATAGGGTCAAAATTTGCTTACCGATTTTTTCCCCTACTTGCCGAGTTTTCCCGATCTTTCCCAATTTTTGCCGATTTTTTCCCAATTTTTCGCAATGTCCGATTTTTTGAAAAAATCACGATTTTTCGAGACATCGTCGAAAAATCAGTGATTTTTTTCCACAATGTTGTAAACCTTGGGGTGAAAAGCAAGCAAAAGAAAGAAATAGAAATAAAATTATAAAATATATTTTATTGTTCCCCCAAGAGAAGTCGGACCCCTTGATTTTCATAGTAAAAAATCAGTATAAATAGGAGGCACCCCTCATTATTTCACACATTCACAGCTACTAAACTCAGCAGAAAAGGTGCGCTCCAACCAAGGTTACTTGGAAGCGGAAGCGGAAGCGGGAAGCGGGTGCGGAAGCGGAAGCGGGAAGCGCCTTTTTCAAAAGAATCCGGTTAGGAAGCGTTTT